>CM042137.1:36909694-36941312 GCA_023376005.1 Doryteuthis pealeii | reverse complement strand
AATTAATGATGAACGAAGAAAAGACGTAAGTATGAACTGAACTTTCAAAGGAGTTTAATATAAATGAGAAAAACTTCTACTAAGGGAGCTCCACCTCTAAAAGTGTCTTAAAAATACTTATGAGAAGCAGTCCTTGATAGGATCCCTTACCCCCGTATCATCTCATTTTTATTCACATCCATCATTTTTACCATAATTTTAACTATGATAAAGTGAGTGTGTTGTGTGCTTGTAAATTAACTGGTGAAGTAAGCCTAATAGCGGTTCTGCGGTTCAGCAGAGGAAGGCTATTGCCTTTGCAGCGCAGACCAGGAATGATTTCGCTTGTTGAGGTGAACGCCACTCCACTTGTGCCACACAGATCAGATCAGCGCCAATGGCCGCTAATACCGTGGCGGAACGTAGTGAACCCGAATCTGTAATCCGATGCGGTGCCTAACTCTGACTGAACTAGATCGAAGTATGTTTAGAATCATATATGCCTCATAAGATCAATAATAAAAATGTGTTGTTGTGGGTTGTGTGGTGTGTGTGTGGGTGTCGGTCTGTCTGTCTGGCTGTCGTCGCGTCTGTGGGAATAATAATATCAAATTTCTTGAGATTTTATAAGGATATAGGCAAAACTGCTTGTCAGCTAGAAATTTTTCAGCACTCCAATAGTTATGGACAATACATACTTTCGTTTCTTGTATACCATTCCTTCAATCTTGTAGGTGTCATTCGATTTGGTTATTCTTATTTCGTCTTCTTTAATATGCCTTTGTAATAGTCTGACCTAAGAATCAGGGCTGGCTGTCTATTAGATCAGGATCGTCTGAAGGTGGTCCGTGCTGTGTTTGTGCTTATAACTAACACAAGACATACTTGAAATTCACGATTTTAATCAAGTCTTGGGATCCACACACAACCGCACGGGAGAACTAGCTAACGCTAGCGTCCTTTAATGGTTGACAGAATACTGAACTATTCATCAGCAGTCATACTATCATCTAGCTCTTTTGTCATACTATCATAGGAGTCCGCAAGGGCAAACTGAGCATTCATTCAGACTGATACCTCTTTGGGAAGGGGTATTAGAATTGAAGCTAGGGTAAGAGATAACACGGACCGTTCTTCCTACAAACAGAGAATAACATAGCATAAAAAATCAGACGAAAATGGTTGATAAGTCATTAGACAATAAACCAAAACAAAGTCAACACCACAACACCACACATCACACACACACACACACACCAAGATAATATATATATACGGATATATATAATAGAATATACGTAAATGAAGAAAAACTCTTAAAGCCTTGCTTCATTACAATAATTTATCACACGTATAAACGGCATCTTCAGGAATTCACCAAGAACTGACTCTACTGGAGAATTTTCCCAAAGTAACATCCCTTTATATCTATCGAATTTAAGGGAGGGAGGGTTGGTGTCGTATTTGGAATGGGTGGGGTTATCTTGTCTTTGGAGAACAGGCAGGAGGTCTTGTTGGATGAGGTGGCTTAGCTTGGGGCATAATACTTGGAGAATAGTTGTAAAAGGTAGAGAACAAAATGAGCAGAAATACAAGGCGCAAATAACTTAAAAAATATTTACAAAAATATTTAAAAAAAATAAAACATACAAAAAACCAAAAACTACAAATTAACAAAAAGGATAAGAGAAGAGAAAGAAGAGAAAGATACAGATAACAAAAATATAGAAATAAATGCAATAAGTAGAAAAAATTGAATAAAATTAAAATTAAAAATTAAACAATTAAAATCAAAAAAAGAAAAAAAAAAATAAAATAAAAAAATAAAAAGAAATAATAAAAATTTAAAAATAACAAGTAATGAATGGTAATCGAGAATAAGGTAAAGGAAATAAAGCAAAGACTAAGGATTAATAAAATCTTGTAAAATAAAATAAATAAATAAATAAAATAAGACAAGATTAGAATTAGAAAAGAATTAGAGCACTGAAACTAGAATGACATAAAAATAAAAAAAAAATAAAAAAAAAAATAAAATAAAATAAAATTAAGAAAAAAAATATAGAATATAAAAAATAAGAATAAAATAAAAATAAAAAAGAAAAAAATAAAATAGAAATAAAAAAATTAAAAATGAATAAATAGAACAAAACAAGAAAAAATTGAGAATCAAAATAAAATACATAAAAAAAAAACCAAATATAAAAAGAATTAAACGAAGAAGCAAATAGGTGGAGGTACTTGGTGAAGTAACGATTAGAAGAATAACTGAAACGGAAAAAGTAATAACTTAAGATAATCAGGAAAGAATCTAGTTTGGATATATGGCTAGACTAGACAAATTGAATACAGTAGAGGTAGTGTATATAACTCCATAAATAATATAAAAAATACGATAAAAAATTAAATATAGAAAATAGAAACAATATAGGAGTACAGATAAAATGACATGTATACAAGGCGGGACAAAGGGACAACGATAACATATAAAGCAAAGTATACAGACGAAGGACGGGATTAATAATTGAAAGTGTAGAGACTCACTATAGGAAGTAATTGTTATAAGTAAACAAAAAGCAAGAAAGTCTATGAGGACAATAATTAATATAGAACCAATAATGATGATATAGCTAATAAGATAATAACGCAAAGCAATATATCATATTGAAGAATGCACAATATAGATTGAGAGAAGGTAGTGTAGAGACAATAGTAAGAACCCTGGTGATCAATAAAATACGATATCATAACTTATAATGGGTACTATAAATCAGAAACTAGTAGTAAGAGAAAAAGAAAATGATAAAAATAAAAAATAAACAAATAATAATAACGCTCCACGCTGTACACTGGCCAAATACTCCAGAAGATCTCCTGGAGACCTCAGGATCATCTGCTGGAGTCAAAATCCAGTGAAATACCTATCAGGATATAGGCTGAGTGAAAGCTCATAATAACATAATAATAAAATCCATAGAAAATATATACACCCAGCTTAAGATAAATGAGATGCAGTGATAAGAATAAATACTAATCTAAATATAATAAGAATAATAATAAGTAATTCATGCGTTTGATGTATAAAGTTAGATAATAGGCAAATAATAAAAATCAAAAATCAAAAAAATAGAAACAGAAAAGAGAAAGTAAAAAAAATAACCGCTTAATCGTTGTATAAAACCTAGAAAACCTAACTGAAGCCTGTAAGGAGTAAGTTAATTAAAAAAAAAAGCACTAAACAGGAAAGATAAAAATCAACAATAAAAACGCTGTTTTTGATTTATAGGTATTAGACAAGGTTTTCATTTATTTCATATGCAATAATGAACTTCGAAACTAAATAATTTGCGTTAAACACGACTTCAGCCCCGCCCTTTAGATATCCAATATGACAAAAAAGTTGGGTTGTATTTGCCAGGATGAGTAATTTTGAACCAATACGGTCGAATAATCAGATGTGTTTTGTGCTTGACATGACCAGCAATTGACTTCGGAAGCTGGGCCTACGCGACCGCCTCATTTAGCCCAAGTAATTAATATTGAACTAATATGAACGAGGTTTTCTCAATCTATGTTTTATAATTTTGACATAAGTTGTTTTTCAGTTGTAAACGAAACCGAGGGATCCGATTTTTTAATTTACTGAAATCAGTTAAATAGATCACCAAGTTTATTGGCATCTGTCTGAACCCTGATACGAAAAAAGAATGCCTATTCATGCCTGCTCAACTGTCAATAATTCCGCCTGTCGGATGGGGCCGTCATAGATTGCACCGACTGCACCTCTGCAGAGGATGGTAGACTCCCCCAATGGGGCCACCTGGTTGCGTGGGTGGGCGACCGTGAGGCTTAAGGATAGAGCCCGGTGGATGAGCAGTTACGATGCACATGGCAATACCCATTTTGAGCCCTACTTCTGGCTAGACGGGCGAGTCGGAGAGGCCCTCCGATCAACTCGGGCTTGGATCACTCCAAGCTCTACACCTATATGATCTTCCCTACCCATATTCCCTTATTAGCAAGACCCACCCTTTTATCTATGGGTGCTAGAGAGCGTGGCCGCGGCTCTACATGCTACTGGGATCGATGATTAAACTCTATCGTTGATGGTGAAGGTCCAGTTTATGAGGTTGGAGAATGCTGGGCCCCCTTCATCATCCATTGCTCTGTCCACATCTGACCGGAGTTGGCAGTACCCTCAGTTTAGGGTCCATCTTATGGCTTAATAGAAAAGTATATACGAAACATCTGTAATATCCATTAAAGTATTTGTTTAATTTCAAAAGCTTTATCGGTAAATTGACCCCTGAGGTTGATTATGCCGTGAAAACAAAACAAAAAAACAACAACTGTAACTATTGCGTGCATCTATTAATATTAATTAATAATCATTTTTAATATTTAATCTACAATAAATTTGTTAGGGTTGTGTTTTAAAAATTATCGAATTGATACTGTTTCACCGAGACACGTCATGTTATAGCAGCGGATTATTGCTAGACTCTCCGAAGTTAAGCAGCGATTAGGACCTGTTCTACTTAGTGGGTGAACCTTCATGCTACTATGCATAAATATGTATGTGTGGTTCTAAATGGAAGAAATAAGGGATCCGAGCTTGACGCCTTGAACGGTCGCCATATGTCATTAAGGAGATGCCGAGAAGACTTGAGCAACCTCTTAAGCAACAGATGGTACTTGTAGTTATGTACCTGCGCATACCTGCGGGTATTGACCCAAGGTCTTTTTAATGTGGGACCCACACACCGAACCGAAGGCTTCCTAGGGCATGTAGAACAAGAAGAAATGCGTAGATTACCGTCGAGCAACCTTTCAGGGGGGAGGAGGGGGATTACTCCAGCAATAAAACCAGCCACGCCCATTTAATCAAGGGGGCAGTGTGGGCTGACGGGATGGCCCCTGGGGTCACACACGATTCGATAATTACTGAAACCGGCTGCCAAAAGACGAAAACAACGTGAGACACAGGTCTTGAGAGCCAGAGTAAGTGGTATGTAAGAAACGAATATCAAAATTGACTTTATTGGGTATAAATGACCAGGAAAGTGTTGATTATGCCATTAAAAAACAACAATCTAACCAATCGAAGACAGAAAAAAACAGTGGATGAGAAGATTGATTTCTTTTACATTAGTGCCACTGGCATTCGCCACACTATTCCTGGAGGTGCGAGGTCTAACGGTTAAGTCGTGGGAAGCATGGATTCGATAACCTCTGAGTCTCAATTCAGTACGAGGGCTGTTTGCATAATTCACATAGCTAAGTACCCTTGCGAAGAAGGTTGAATCGAATTCTCCCTCCAAAGCTATGGGTAAAAACGCAGCGCAGACAGTGTTTTTAACCTTGGTTAGGCAACCGTTGAGGAGTAAGGAAAACTTGAATAAACCTGTTGAATCCACTATAGAGTATTGACCTTGTGTCGCACCCTAACTCGTGCGAGGGTTGGATATATTATATTATATATATATATATATATCATTTATATATATATATAATATTCAAGCAGTTGTCATTATTTTCTGCAGTACATTATCTAGAACGACAACAAAAATTATACAATTCCAATATTTAAAACCTAAAGTTCTAATTATAAAACTGTATATCCCAAAAATAGCTTGAAAGAAAAGAATCGTTTTCTTATAACGACCCACACACTGATACGTACATTTTAGACGGAGAACTAACGTCATTTAATTCCAGTACGTCCTAATGAGAACAAAAGCTTCAATCGATATGCCATATGCTATTATCATTTTAAGTTAGTTTTGTCATCATATATATGATATATTATATATAATATCTATATATATATGTGGTGTGCTGTGGTGCTGTGTGTGTATGTATGCTATATTTACACACACACAACAACAAAATATTTGTTATATATTTGCTTATATATATATATATATATAATATATGTTAGACATATATAATGTATAAATAGTTACATATATTGTTATATGACATATATAGGTTAACATAAATATATATGTACATAATATATATATAATATATAATATATGCTTATATATATAATAGAAAAATTATTAAACTTTTATTTTATAAGGGTTTTTATATTATTATAGTATATAAATAAGCAAAATTAATAGTGGGAGATTTTGTCATTCATATATATAATATATAATTATAATATATATATATATATACATATGTATATCTAACTTATGTAATAAATGTATGTATATATTACAACACAAGCACACACTACACACACATACCACACCACACACAAACAATATATATACTATATGATGTGTCGTGTGAGTGTGATGTTATTATGTATATAATATTAATATTTATATTATATTATATATATTATATTGGTTCTAATAACAACGGCAACACAGTTAACATCTCTGCCAAAATGATTTCTGAAAGAAAAAAAAAGCGTGGAACAATCTTCTTTTTTTTTTTTTTTTTTTGTAACATTTAGTTATTTCTTTATGTTTTTTCGTTTTTCTTTTATTTTTTTTTATTTCTATTTTTTTGTTTTGCTTTTTTGTTCTTTTGATTTTTCTCATTCGCATCCGACCAAATGCGACTTAATTTGAGCGGAAATTTGGAGTCATCGGCGTCGGCACACGTTTCGGCGGTGTAATGAAATAAAAGGAGAAAGAATATACTTTCGTCGATTTAAATTCAGGTTCAAGGATGAGAGGTACGCATGCGCCAGACTAAGATTTATTGCTCGGCTATGGTAGTGTGTTTATGTGGTTGGATTGTGTACCAGTTCAGATTGAGCCTTCATGAGCTATGACTGTAAAGGAAAGAGAAAGAGAGGCTCCACCAAGTGTAATGGTAGCTGTCGGCTAGATATATTTCTTTATAATATATAGACAAACATATATATATACAGGGATGCCCAAAAAATGTATTACCACTCTTGATTGTTTAACTTATGTCAATTATATATAGTTTGAGTTGTGAATAAGATTGATACTAGAGAAGGAATACAAAAAAAGAGTGTTACTTATTTTGGGACATCTTAATATTGTATACTGAGTGTCCCGAAAATAATGTTATACACTCTTTAGAATTCGTAATAACTTATTCAATTTATGTATTTTTGAGTTAGTAATAAGATTGATACTTGAGAATTACTACAAAAAAAGAGTGTTATAATTATTTTGGGACGCCTATATTATTATTACAGGGGGTTCCAAAATAAGTATATACACTCTTTGAATCGTTATAACTTATTCAATATTATGTATTGAGTTGTGAACAAAGATTGATACTAGAGGAAAGAATACTCAAAAAAGATTGTACACATTAATTTTGGACACCTGTAATCATATGTAATACATGGTTGTCCCAAAATAATGTTGATCGACTTTTGAATCCGTTATAACTTATTCAACTTTATGTATTTTGAGTTAGTGAATAAGATGTGATCTAGGAAAAGAATACAAAAAAAAGAGTGTATACATTTATTTTGGGACACCTGTATACTTGTAATACAGGGTGTCCCAAAATACATGTTATAGCACTGCTTTGAATCGTTATACACTTATTTCATTTATGTAATTTTGACGTTGTGGACAAGATTGATACTAGAGAAAGAATACAAAAAAGATTGTTAACATTATTTTGGGACACCTTGTATATGTGATACGGGTTCCCAAAATATGATATACACTTCTGTTGATCGTTATAACTTATTAATTTATGTATTTGAGTTGTAAATAAGAATGAATTCAGAAAAGAATACAAAAAAAAGAGTGTACACATTATTAGTTGGGACACGTTTTTTTATATATTGTATGACAAGGTGTCCCAAAATAATGTATACACTCTTGAATTCGTTTATAACTGCTATTCAATTTATATTTTTGAGGTCGTGAATAAGAATTAATACTAGAGAACAAATACAAAAGAGTATACATCTATTTTGGGACACCTGCTATATATGTATACGAGCGTGTCACCAAAGATAATGTATACCCTCTATTGAATCGTATTATCACTTAATTTCAACTTATATGTAATTTTGAGTTGTACATAGTGATTGATACTGAGAAAGACTACAAAAAGGAGTGTACACACTTATTTTGGGAAGCTCTAGTATATGTATACAAGGTGTCCCAAATAATGTATACAACTCTTTTGAATCGTTATAACTTATTCAATTTAGTATTTTGAGTGGTGAATAAGTTATGACTAGAAGAAAGAACAAAAAAAGAGTGTTATATTATTTTGGGACACTGTATTTGATACAGGGGTCCCAAATATGTATACACTCTTTGAACTCGTTTAACTTATCTCAAATCTAGGTATTGAGTTGGAAAAAGATTGATGCAGTAGAAAGAATAACACATTTAAGAATTGAGAATAAATATACAAAAAAAAAACAGAGCAATTAAACTTTTACATAAAGTATTATAGGCAATGAGAATTTCAATGATTGGACGAGTTCCCACAAGGTTAAACTGGTTGCCGCTTCTAGTTCAATACACTTTCATAACTTTTTTGCGCTCCTTTTGGGCTTGGTGATGATCTCTGTCATTCGAAATGGCCCTTCGTTCATTTACACTGGATACTCCAGATCCTCAAGTAGCTAAGATGCATGAAAGTAGTGACAGTGACTGATGGTCTGTGGAACTCTCTTGTATTAAAAATGTTATGCATATATAATAATAATATAATATTATATATATAATATATATTAGTTACTATATATATTGTTGGTTGTCAATCGTGGCTCGTGTAAGGGACCATTTCCTGTTTGTTTTTCTTTATTTTTTTCATGATTGAATGCAGTTAGCATGTCACTGTATCCTGGTCTTTTCTCAAGATGACTCACAAGGCAGCTCTGGAGAACATTTTACTCTTCCACATTTTAAAGTATTACAGTTGGAACTTCTCCACTTTGAATGGAGAGATGTGGCTAGATTCTCTTATTCAATATTATATATATATATTATTTATATATTATATATATATTTATATATATATTGCTCTCTTGGTCAAACTCGTGGTTCGAGTTAACCATTTCCTCTATTTTTATTTCTTAATCATATAGATTAGGTGCCAGTTGCATTTTACACTTATCCTTGTGTTTTCAGAGACTTTCAGGCCCCTGGAGGCGTACTTTCCACACTAAACTAATGTTGGAACTTCTCCACTTTGAATTTTGCTGTGGCTGAAAATTACCCACTTCAAATTTTGTGTATTTAAAATTTTAGATATATATATATTGATGTTGTGATGTGTGTTATATATATATATATATATATATTCATATTATATATATAATATGTGTGTGTGTGTAGTGTGTGTGTGTGGTGTGTAGTGTGTGCTTTGTGTCGTTTTCATACATGATGTTTGAAATGTAAATCTCTATTTTATTCCCCCGATTGTAAGAATCCTGATTGGACTATTGAGAATACTCTTCATGAATTGAACATCATATAAACAGTTAACTTATTAATTCTTCCAGTCTGAATGGTGCAGAGAATGGTGAGAAATGGTTTATGATTTATTGATATAAGGAAATCAAATAAGTTCAGGAGAACCAAGTCGTTCCACGACTCAGATCAATTCACAAACATGACCTTTGATGACGAGCTAAATAAGGAATTTAGTAATCACTTTATTATGCTGTATAATATATATATATATTATATTTAATTATGTCGTAGTGTGGTGTGTGTGTGTGTTGTGTGCTAAAGAAGATAAAAAAAAACAAAGAGGCTATATATTATACACAGGTGACCCACAAAAAAACAGGCCTGGACTTTTTTTTAGTCCGTTTTTTATCACCATATTATAAATATATATATTATAATCCATATATATATATGTGTGTGTGTGTGTGTTGTCTGTGTCTGTGTACGTGTGTGTGTGTGTGTGTTGTTTGTGTGCTGCGTGTGTGTGGGTGGGTGGGTGTGTATGGCTGTATTTGTGTGATGTGAGGTGGGAAATAGAAAAACAGCAGGGACGCTTGAAACGTTTCGGTTTAATCATCAAACTTCATCAGGACATTAGATGACTAAACAATTCAAACACGGTGGATTCTTTTCCAAATGAAACCTTTAGACAACACCGATATTCACTCCTAATGTTCTGGTGTACGTCTTATGATAAACGAAGAACGTTTCTATTGGCACTTAGCCTTTACAATAGATTTTAACTTTTTGGAATAGAAAAAAAAAAAAAAAAATAAAAAACTTCGGACCGTACATTTATCCACACACTTCTCCATGGACTGTTGGTCAGTGATTGAATCCACTTGGTAAAAAATAGCAGGAATGACAATCGTTGATTGAACTTTTCAGCTACCCTCGTATATATAAAGAGGGAGAGCGTAGGATGTAATGGTTAAAGATCATGTGGAAATGGACTCGTCGCCGACGTTCAATCCCGATGTTGGTAAATTATATTTTCATATTAACGCTAATACCCTTTGGAAAGAGTATGATTCTACTACTCCGTGCACGCTGGATAAATAGTAGGACAGATGGGCTCTTATAACCTTTTGGTTAGGCTAAAGGAAAACTCCTGATAAACCTGTAACTCGCTTAAGAAATTTTGACCTTGTGTCAATTCCTGCTCGTTACGGCGGGTGGAAACGCAAGAAAAAACACAAGGCCAAACAAAAAAAAAAAATAATTGTATGTTAAGAAGAAGAGAGAGATGTGTTTCATTGAAATAGAACAGAGAAGGCTTTTTTTAAAATTCTGTTTTTATTATTGTTAGATTTGTTTTTTGTTTTTTTTTTTTTGTTTGCTTTTTTTGTTCTTTTCCGTGCAGGACGAAGAAGTTACTGACAATATAGGATCAATACAAAAAAAATAAATAAATAGATGAATAATGAATAAAAAAATAAATAGGATAAATTTAATAGGAATTTGAGAGAAAAATGACCCAAATAAATGCTGATCTATACTGAAAATAGCTGCAATTTTAGTGTGTAAAAGTGATAAAAATGCGTTACTGTTTTGTGTGAATAATTGTGTTTTTTTTTGGTCAATTGTTTACATACCTTTATTAATGAATGGTTGCTACCTTTTATTTCGATATCTACGCGTGAGATTTATCAATAACAAGAGTCGAGAGTCAGTGTGTCAGGTGTCACTTTCTTATTTTTGTTTTTTTTTTTTTTCTAGCTCAATTCGTAGAGCGTTTCGAACCACAAGTTCCTAGTTCGATACCGTCCTCGCCAACTGCAGCGATGAGCTAGCAGAGGATTGAAGAGTGCTGAAGGGGTGTTAGCTATCTATAACAGTGTATATTGTTGTTATGCTATAAATCGATCACGTTATTTTAAAAGGATCTATATTGACTATTTAGATGGACCCTAACAGGTACTTATCCACTCCTCGAGTGCGCCTGGGAGTAGTGCGTACATGGGAGGATACTCACACTGCCCAAGGTCAAAACGCTCCTTTTTAGTCGTTAGCCTAATCAAAGTCTCTGGACAAACAAGATCTCGTGGTTGAATTACTATTATGCATATCAACTTGTCTAGGAATTATATTTATCAGGGTTAGGAATTTTGCCATTGTCGTAAGGGCCGGGTTAGTCAGCGGTAGAGCGTTCGGAAGGAAAACCACAAAGGTGCCTAGTTCAGCGTATAGGAGTTTAGCAGCAGGAACTATGCGGTAAATAAAGTACATTGGAAGTGAATGGTAGGTTTTCACCACTTCAGTGCAAAAAACTATCTCCATTGGTCTAGCGCTAGTGAAAAGGGATCGACTCTTTCCGCTGATTGGACTGTACGACTTGTAGGGCACCCCAAAGACCTTTACAACGACTCCCCCCCCCCCCCACCCCCCCCTTACTTCAAGAGCCATGTGTCAAATTCATTCCATTTGAATTAGTTTCTAGTCACTATTTCGATCTCTCTATGCAGGGCTAATCATTTATCTATCTATCTAATCTATC
Source organism: Doryteuthis pealeii (assembly GCA_023376005.1). Classification (NCBI taxonomy): domain Eukaryota; kingdom Metazoa; phylum Mollusca; class Cephalopoda; order Myopsida; family Loliginidae; genus Doryteuthis; species Doryteuthis pealeii. The sequence goes on along the minus strand of CM042137.1, from coordinate 36,929,408 downwards.
TATTATCAGTCTATCTATCGATCTCTGTATGTTTATCTATTATACTCATATATTTATTCAGGTATCTATCTAAGTATGGCCGTGGTTAGCCAGTCGGTATAGAGCGTGTCGGCTAGAACCACAAGATCCTAGTCGATACCGGCCCTTCGCCAACTCAGCGTATGAGTAGCAAGGGATGCTGTGCGCTTAAAGTAAGAGCTGATGTTAGGTGTGGCGCTCATCCGGATGCAAAAACTACTCCTTGATCTAGCGCTAGTGATAAGGTATAGACTCCATTCGCTGATAGGGCTGATACGACTTCGGCCAAATCGACGTTTTATCTATGTACTAGTTCGATTGATTTCTATCAAGCTTATATAGTTACTTATCTATCTATCTCATCAATCTACTATATCTATCTATTATCTTTCATGTAGGTTTAGAACTTCGTCCCCTCCCCTGCTGTCCATAATTCTCTTCTCTCTTTCTCTCCTCTCTCTCTCTACTATATACTAATATATTATATATATGAGCCAAATTAAAAAAACTTCCGGTTCGTTAATTTACATGACTTTTGCAACTTTCCATAGAACCTGCTATGTTTCCACCTAAGTTTTTCAGAAGTCCAGTCCTACATTCTATGAATTAACATTTTGGCGAATTGGGTTACGTTTTAGGGGATGAAGGTTGTTTTAATTTAGCTATGCTTAAAAATAAACAAACAACAAAAACACAATTACTATTACATGTTAATAACCATTGTTAAATTAATTATTGAATCTATTATTGAAACAGTTGTTTGTGTTTATACGCATGTATAATTTCATTAAACTTAGTTTAAAAAATTATTCTTTCACATTAATCGTATAGTAATTTGATGTTTTGTTTATTTTTTAAGCAACTTACGTAATTAAAAACCTTAATGCCCTAAAACCGTAACCAAATTCGCCAAATGTTAATAATGCTTGCAGTTAAACTGTCGATTTTGGTACCAGCAATAACTTTCCGTTTTAATTTTCACCGACCTAAATCAAAAGTCAGTCTAGTTTGTTTTAGTTTTAACTAAAACACTTTTTAAGCCCGAAGAAAAACTACCCCACTAGTCAATGTTTGCTCATTTGAATTCCATAATATCTAAATATATAAACTATTTTTTTTTACCCACATGAAATATTTTTTTAAAGTAGTTTAATACTCTATGAATCTATATTAACAATAATTTAAAAAATCTATTTTAAAGCATGATTTCATTTTTTTTAATTTACGCTCCAACTAAAATTGAAATCATGCCGTAAAAAGATTCGTATTTTGCTTTTGTTTCTAGTTGTCTGGAGAAAAGGAGGCGGCGCGATCTACCTAGAGCTTCTCCCAACTCTAGTAGATTCGCCCTCCCTTTCTCCAGGACCAGCGGTGCGTGCCTGTGTAAAAAATCAGCAGGCACTCTACTCTGTATAACTCGATACCACAATTAACTCCCCCTAGCTTAATCTACATATAGAGGGAGGAGTGCAGAGAGCCAGGTCTTGATTTAGAACAGGATGGTCGGTCGTTGACTTAATTTGCTAATTACGCCTTAATTAAAACCAATTAAACTGAATGTTTATTCATACATTATTGTAGTGCAACACCTAAGGAATATTAAGTATATATTGTTGTCCATAACATAAATAGAAAAAAATCCTTTAGCTGGAGAAGGTTGATAACTCAGCTTTAGTATAATAATAGATATATATATATGTGTGTGTGTGTTGTGTGTGTGTGTTTATTTGTGTGTTAAGTGGTTTAACAATTAATACTTCTCTCGTTTCTATGCATTGATATTTTATTAAGGAACACGTCACACCTTTTCAACATCTACTCGTGGGCCAATCACGTTTGGTTTCGATTCAACGTAATTTCATTATTTTTCGTTTCGCTCGCAGTAATCACATCATCAACATTCAATTCAAACGCCACTCAACTAACGGTAACGAACCTTTTTTTCACACATTTTTCTGATTCAACGCATACAAAACATCCATCATCTTTTATCCACATAAATTTTGTTTTCTTCTCATTTTACAGTCTGATGAAGTTTCCATTGTAACGAAATGCTCGAGTATCGACTATAATATCCATCCATCATAACACTCGTGTTTGTTTCTAAAATTTTCTCCATATATTATATATATATAAAATTTTTACTTGAAGGCACTTACAACGCATGTATCGCATAAAATTCGATACTTTTTTATAGAAAATGAAAATTGACAATGTAATCCCGGCAAAGGATCGCTCGGTGTGTAGAATGTCGTACAGACTGTTTCGACTTTATTAAGTCTATCAGCGACCAGATACTAAACGATTTCCCTCCGACAGAAATCGAAACCGGACCTCAGTGAGCATAGTGAACCACTATATCGCCTCGACCACAGTACACAGCTAACAATCTTAGCGAAATTAAGCTTGTCAAATGATACTACACGCCTTTACCATAATAGGTAAGGGAGCGTTTTTGAGAGAATAATAACAAACAAACAGACCGTATGCCCTTCGGCGAAGTGAAATAAGATTTTTGGATGTTTGTTTATTTAGAAACGTTGCTGAATAAAGTATTATATTAAATTTTACTTGAGGCACTTACAACGCATGTATCGCATAAAATTCGATACTTTTTCTTATAGAAAATGAAATTGACAAGTGTAATCCGGCAAAGGATCGCTCGGTGTGTAGAATGTCGTACAGACTGTTTCGACTTTATTAAGTCTCATCAGCGACATATACTAACGATTTCCCTCGACAGAAATCGACCGGGACCTCAGCGAGCATAGTGAACACTATATCGCCTTGACCACAGTACACAGCTAACAATCCTTAGCGAAATTAAGCTTGTCAATGATAACTACACGCCTCTACCATAATTTTTTAAAGCTTAGAATCATCAGCCCGAAATATATATATATATATATATTATATATATATATATATAATATATATAATATATACTAAATATATTTATCGGGGCCTGATGATTGCTCAGCTTTAAAAAATTTAAGCACACACAGCAAGGAACCAATCGTAGCAAGTTTGTTCCCACGTAAATGAATATAACAAATATTAAATCAATAAATCAATATATATATATATATATATATATATAATATTATAATATTATATATATATATATGGTACAACGGATGTGATGTAGAAATTTTTAATATAATCAAACTTATTCAACTACTAGATCGACTACCAAGCATATAAAAAGTGAGGAAAGGAGAAAAAATCAAACGAAAAAAGAAGACTTCAGGGCCCTTTCTACCGGTGCTTTTACAAAATATAACAACCGTAAATCATTTTAAATCAATGTGTAGATTGAGTAAAATATAGTAGAATGGAGAAATATATATATATATTATATATATAATATATATATATTATATAATTAGAGAGGAGAGGAGAGATAGAGGGAGATAAGGGGGAGATAGAGGGGGGGAATGCCAAGTATTGTCTCTTTTTCAATATATATATATATATATATATATATATATATAAAGATAAGAGAGAGAAAGAGTCAGATAGTGTAAAAAAGATGAACAGACTAAAAGAGAGAGAAGAAGGGGAGAGAGAGAGAGAGAGAGATGTGTGTGTGTGTGTGTGTGTGTGTGTGTGTGTGTTGTGTGTGTGTGTGTGTTTCTAATTCTTAACATGAAAATATTCTTTTTAATCTTGACATTGTTTAAGGATTTGTAAATCATTACCAATAAACGATGCCATTTAATTTTAGTTTGATTTGGTTTGGTTGTTTTACGGCATATCAATCCTTTTCGGGTCATTTAATGCCGAAACAAGTAATTTTGATAAAAGTTTTCTATGTTTCAATTTCTTAATATCTTCAAATTGGTATAACAATTTTCATTAACTTCATTTGGTTTGGATTGTTTAATAGCACAATAACCCTGAGGGTCAATGACAAAACTGTTAGAGCATAAGATAAAAGTTGGTACTTAAGTTTCCATTAAAGGTGTATTTTTTGTAGATGTATTTCGTGGATGTATTTTATATCTGGTTCATAATTAAAATACATCGACGAAATGCTTCAACAAATATACACCTGTAAAGGAAACTTAAGTGACGACACTCAAATAAATAAAAATTAGAAGAGAAGCGACACCAGATAATCAAGATTTAGATTTTTGCATTTCATCTTGGACGACTTGAATGTTCTCATTTTTAGCCTGTTGCAAATGATAACGGTCGGAAGGTTTGTTAACTTTTATCTCATTTTATGTCATTTAAGAAAATTAAATTATTAAGAAATTATTTAAGTAATGAATTCGTAGTGCTTTATTAAGATTTACTTAATAATTTCAAGTTACAAAAAAAAAAAACTCTGTGCAGATAAAGTCCCATGATTGCCATAAACTCACCTGGAAAGTGAAAGCAATCAAGAAAACAGAAACAAAAAAAAACAAGAACAAGAACAAGAACAAAAAAAATAAAATGAAAAACAGCACTGTTAGATCAGCTGGAATACTTAGAAGAGTCATGGAGATCTAAGCAGACTTCGTATTATTTTGGACTATTTTCCTTACCTTCATTGTTATCTGTACAACGTTTCGGCCGATGTGCCCTCCGGCCTTCTTCAGGTATTTCTTGTCGGACTCAAGAACTTTCTCAGAACTCGGGAACCTTCTTGTCGAGCCATCACGGAACTTTAGAACCTAACCCTTTATAGCATTCACGGGGGTATCCTGTTCTCATTCTTGGGTACAGGTGTTTAAGCTGTGTTAATTATTATTCTATGTTACTGCTTCCCAGGATTGAAACCTGCAGTCTAGATTTAACTGTCACTTAGAACTGTCTTAACCTAACCTCCTTTATCCACTAGGCTATTGTGCCCAACTGGACAATTCAGTGTGAATTTGGGGAACTTATGTCTTGTTTTGCCTAGAATATCTACTATTTACTTATGTATGATTTTATTTACCTTGACTCATATTGTTTTTGTTTTTGTTTTTTTTTTTATTATCTAATCTAGCCCTTTTAATTATAGGTTCCCATCAAATAATTAAGGAATCAAGCCTCATCTAAAAAAAATTCGAGAAATACTAAGGAGACTTGTTGTCATTAAGACTTCAATAGAATAAAAATACAAGTTAAATCTGGCGTAATAAACTCGCATATTGTACCGTGTTCCCCCGTGAAAATAAGACAGGACATATTAAATTTTCGCTCCGAAATATTAATACTAGGCTTATTTTCAGAGAATGTCGAGTGTTTGCGTCGCCATGATGTGATAGCGTCGCATGATTGTGATTTATTTCGTCTGTCTACCGCTCACAAGTAGGGCTTATTTTAGGGGAGGGCTTATATTAAAATCATCCTGAAAAATCACGCTAGTTTTATTCTGCAGATAGGTCTTATTTTCGGGGAAACCCGTAGTAGTAGTATAGTAGTAGTAGTATACAAATAAGAGACAAAAGGGGAATGCTATATAACGTACTAGAGACATAAGAGTAAGAGTAGTAAAGAGAGTTCGTAGTAAGAGAAAAAAAATATTTCATGAGTTTTAGACTGTTATCCTTAACTCGAGAAAAATAAAATGATTCTAGTAGAATAAGTTGGTGCTGCATATTTTATCAAGTTTTTAAAAAATCAAATGTTAAGAATACAAAAAATAAAAACTTCGCCAGGCATATTCAATATACAACACATTTCTAGTGATTTTTCTACGGCAATTCATCGACAACAACTTAACGGTTAAATCGAACTTAACGAAATTTCCAGTGTTGATATATTAATGAATAAAAGATATAATGCACCAGTTATTTCATTTAAAAACTTTTACATTTTTTCAGGTCAGTTAACTTTGAACCACGTATCTTTGAGAATCTCTGTTACACCTTAAAGATACGTGGTTCAAAGTTAACTGACCTGAAAAAATGTAAAAGTTTTTAAAATAAAATAACTGGTGCATTATATCTTTTATTCATTAATATATCAACACTGAAAATTTCATTAAATTCGGTTAATTCCCTGATTTTTGGTACTTTTTTCTTTCGGCAGGGTGACATACGATGGTGGAATTTAGGTCTGGTTATTTCGATTTAACCAATTTATCTACCATTACTTTTCATCCGAGTTATTTTTGTACAAATACAATAAATTCACCAATAGGTATAATTTATCTACAAAACTGTTCTATATGTCAGCTTGCTTAAGCAAACTACGTCATTCAATTGAAGTATAGCAGGACCTGTGGATATACCACAGTATGATAATTTAATTATTACAACGTTTGATATGTTTACTTAAGAGCTATGGTTAAATAGTTTAATTATAAAAAGTATAATAATCTTGATTTAACTCTCTCTCTCTCTCTCTCTCTCTCTCTCTCTCTCTCTCTCTCTCTCTCTCTCTCTCTCTCTCTCTCACACACACACACACACACACACACACACACACACTTTTTCTTTCTTCCTTTCTTTCTTCTTTTTATTTTTTCATTGTGTTCGATTGAAACAGATTAGCGTTATCGCTTCTGCGCTCTCACACCTTTTCTCTATCTTTCCCCAACTCTCTCTCTCCTCTCTCCTCTCTCTCTCTCTCTCTCTCTCTCTCTCTCTCTCTCTTCTTTTTTCTTCTTCTTTCTTTCTTATTATATTTTTTTCTCTGTAGCGTGTCATTTTTCTTTTCTTTTCTTCTTTGTAATAAAAACAGGATGGTCCATTATTTAGCTGAGGTGACGACACTCAAAAGAAATTAAAAATTTAAAGATAAGCGACACCAGATAATCAAGATTTAGATTTTTGCGCATTTCTTCATGCACTTCATCCTGGACGATTTGAACGTTCTCATTTTTAACCAGAGGGTATTGCAAGATTAAAACGGTCGGAAGGTTAAGGAGTATTAATATTTAGATGTTTACTATTATATATCAATCCTAAAATGTTATATAGCCATGTCAGTACTACTGTATGATTGCATTACTTGGACTCTAATGAAACACTTGGAGAAAAAAAACTAGATGGTAACTAAACAATAACGTTTCATGATATTTCAAACAAGCAGTTGTATGGCCATTTACCTTCCATCTGACAAACCATACATGAAAGATAAGCAAACAAGTTGGTCACTGCTGGAGAAGTAAGGACGAACTCATAAATGACGTTCTTCTACGGAATCCTACACAGTGTTGGCCAAGAACAAAAAAAAAACCATTTATTCATCATCTCTTTTCGGACACTTGATGCCGTCTAGAGGACTTACCAAAAAACGATAGCTGCTGGGCATGGATGGATTGCTGATACATTATTTTACATAAATTTGGAAGAAACCACAAAACATACAAACACACAACTAACTAAAAATGATCATGCTTCATATACGAATAGGTACATAATTTTTGTATTATGTAAGTATATATGTCTGATATAGATATTTACTGGAGATGCTCCACTTTAAGAGATACATAATAAAGCTAAAAATATATCCCCAGAAATTATATATTTCAATTTATGTTTCAATTAAAAAGTAAATCAGAGTTATTTCCCTTACATTGATTCCTTTGAAATTTATCAACAAGAGTTGCTTCCCCTATATTATCATTACGGTTGAGTATTGATAACAATGTTTTCAAGAACAAAATCTACACATATTGTCATTTATAATGTTGATATGAAATTTATTTTAATTTTTTACACACTTTCATCGGTTTTCTTTCAATCATTGACATGAAAATACTTATTTCGGGGAAATATTTATCTAATTACTCCAATCGTAATTTAAAGAAAAATTGGTTAACATAATCAAAGGGGAACCACTCTTAACTGATAAATGATTTATTTATTTATCGATGTCCTCGGAAAAAAGAAGACGGTGTTAGGGTTAGGGTAGGGTTAGGGTTAGGGTTAGGGTTTAGGGTTGGGTTAGGTAGGGTTAGTTTAATGGGAAAATAAATAAATAAATTTATCAGTCAAGAGTGGTTCTTTGATATTAAATTTTACAATATGAGTTGCCTCCCTTGTTTATATAACCCACAAAAACAATTAGAACAATTAGAGTTATCATTTTATCAAATATTTTCAATTTTTATGATTATCCCTTAATACTAAATCTACTTCAAATTCTTATTCGTCAATTTTTTTTTACTTATCCATTGAGATATTTTTTTTATTTTTCAAAATATCCATATTTAAATGAGGACTTTTTTTTTTGCAATTTTAAAAAAATGACATCCTAAAATCCAAACTCAAAATGTAAATGAAGAAACTAAAATTTTAATCTCGTTATTCCAATCTTCATATTTACGAAAAGTTGAAGTTTAAGAAAATAATATATTCTAAACTTAAGACTGACATTCCGTTTTCTAACATAAGAGTGGAATTTTCCTGTTTAATGTGTGTGTGGGGGATCGATATATGTGTGCGCGTGTGTGAATCTGTCTGTCTGTCTGTCTGTCTGTCTGTCTCTGTCTCTGTCTTCTCTCTCTCTCTCTCTCTCTCTCTCTCTCTCTCTCTCTCTCTCTCTCTCTCTCTCTCTCTCTGAGTACCTCGATGTGTTTCTGAGTTTGTATGTGTTTGCATCTGTCTGTGTGTCCGTGTCTGTCTGTGTGTATCCCAGTGAGTGTGTGTCTATATGTAGTATGTACGGACACTGGATGCTGTCTAGAGGACCTACCGGGAGCGATTACTGATAGGAACGGATAGCGAGAGAGAGTCAAGAGAATCCGTGCCGTGAGCTAGACCGAATGATGATGATGATGATGATGATGATGATGATGATGATGACGCATACATACATACATACGTGAGGAAAAAATGAGTAAAGAAAAGAAATGTAGATGGATAAAAATGAATTTTATCGATATCACTTTTAATCGATATCACTTACACATTTGTTTCGGTCTGTTTATCAAAATGTATACGGATTTACGTTATTATTATTATTAAAATAATCAGATGGAGTTATGTGTCAGTGATATCGATTAAAAGTGATATCGATAAAATTCATTTTTATCCATCTACATTTCTTTTCTTTACTCATTTTTTCCTCATATTGTCGGATTCATTTCCCATTCTCACATACATACGTGAGTATATGGTTAGCCATAAAGATAAATGAAAATTTAACAATAAGAGTTAGCTCCCTTATATTATAATCAACACCACGTTCGATGAAGCCGGGTAGCTATATTTGATGGGACCACGTTCAAAGCGGTCTTTTTTCTTTTTAAGTCTTTCTTTTTTTTTTTTCTTCTTTTTTTTTTTTTTCATTTTTAAGTTTACGATGAACGCTTAAGACTAAATCTTCCACAAAATTCTATTTGTAAGATTGATAGAAAAAAACTAAAACATTCATTGAGTTTTTCCTTGCTTTTTTTTAATTTTCATATTTTATACGAAAAGATTTATTTCAGTGAATATATCGATCATTTTTCGGTTATTTCCTATAACTCAAAAATAAACAAAGGAGAACCACTCTTGACTGATAATTTATTTATTTATTTATTGATCTACTAGAAAAATGAAGACAGGGTTAGGGTTAGGGTTAGGGTTTAGGGTTAGTGCTAGGGTTAGGGTTTAGGGTTAGGGTTAGGGTTTAGGGTTATTTTAATGGGAAAATAAATAAATAATTTATCAGTCAAGAGTGGTTCCCTTTGTTTATATTGGAGTTATAGGAAATAACCCATTTTCTTTTTTTTTTAATAATTTCATTTAAGCTTTTCAATAATTTACCAAGTGCATTTTAGACAAAATTATCTTCAAAATTTAATTTGAAAAATTGTTAGAAATTTTATTTTGAATTTGTTCACGTTCTTTCATTAAGTTTTGGGTCAGGATTATGACAAATTATACGAAAATGATACGAAAATATTAATTTGGTCAATTATTTTATTTTACTAACACATTCTATTCGAATATATTGACAACTTTACTTCAATACACACAGGTGCATCAGATATGTTAACATATGACAATAACATCCGGTATTTATTCAGATATCTAATATAACACTATTTCATTTTCATTAGTTAAATTTATAGGCCATATGATTGTCATTTTATTATGATGGAGATTTGGCATCTCTCTGTCTGTAACCGAAACTATGTCACTGCTTACGCCACAATACTTTCAGGAATTGCTTAAGTTTATCAATGAATATTTAATTTATAGTCTAAATCATTAATACATACATAGAATAAATCTTATTTATTAACGATGTTTCTATGAAAATCTGAGTTCGATTTACCTCAAAATAGCCAATGTTTAAAATCCAGCATTTGTATCACAAAGTAATAAACGTTTACATAATATATAGTGTGGTTAATTTGCATGCTGGTTTAAACAAAACCGGTTTTAATAAATAGTTGTTATTGATCTCTAATATTATTGTTTTATTCTCCAACATATAAAAATCAATCCTACGAATGATTTTATATAGAAACCAATTAAAACGTAATTAAAACAAGTGTAATCTTTTTATAAGGGTTCTTATTTAATTTTGTTAATCTTTCTAATTTGATATATTTCATTACGTTAAAACTTAAATACGTACGCCCGGAAGGTGCATATTCTTGCTAGTCTATCTAATATATTCACTTTGTGTGCACATGCGCTGTACCTCATTTCCAAATAAATAAAAAGTTTGTTTGGAGTGAGTGCACGTATGTGCTCACTTCAAAAAAATCTATCTAATACATTCACTGATAAATTTAACTCCCATGAATATCATTAAACTGCTCTTTGAAAAGGAACTTACAAGAGTTATCTCCCCTACACTATAATCACCTCCATAAAACATATAACAATAGTTATTAAGATTTTCAAGTTTACTAAAAAGACTAAATGTTATTTGTCAAATTAGTAAGATATTCTAAAATCATAATTCCTTGAATTTTTCATTTCTTTATTTTAAAATGTTCATAATGATACTAAAATATTAATTTGTCATCTTTGTAATGACTAACGCCTGTCATTTTTTTGTTTAAAAATTACAGCTTCAATGCACATAGTATATGATAATAACATCAGCCATTCATTGAGGTATTTAGAATATACATTGATATTTACACTTGATAAAATCAAAGAAAATTTTGAATGAAAATTGTCCCTCCACTTACTGGCAAACCAATTTCTTGTTTCCCATGGCTCTGTGACTGTTTCGACCAAAATCTTTCGCACATCTTCCTGCTTTTGACAGAGTGCAACTGCCAGAGACGAGACTCACTGCAAACAAAGAATATTATTATTATTATTATTATTATTATTATTATTATTATTATTATTATTAGCAACAGAAAACACTTCAATGTCAGAGGGTTTGTATCATAAGTAAGACAAATCCTCATATTTATTAAAGGAGTAAAAAAAAAAAAAAAAAAAAAAACAATTTGAAATGAAAACTGAGCCCCGTCCCTCTCAAATGTATGCATGTAATAATCAAACAATTATTTGAATATTTTCCACATCAATTTTACACAAAATCGTAGGTATTTATTTATTTGTAAACTTTTTAGTTAACTTCTTGTTACTGTAAAAAAAAAAAAAAAAAAAGGATGAGAGTAAAAAACAATTTTTAAAATTGCTTACTAAAATTTTGGTGTAAGAATATTGTGACGTAAGCTGTGATGTAGAGCTATGACGTAGTTTTTTTACAGACAGAAATACAGACAAACTCCATTATTAATAGATTATTATTATTATTATTATTATTATTATTATTATTGGCTGGATATATGGAAATTCCAAGGTTTATTGGTATTAGTACAAAATAAAAAACACCCTCCGGGCGATGTAAAAATAGATTTTTGAAACATATTGCCTGAGGGTTGGGAGTTAAAAATTCAATGCCAGCGAGGGTGTACCCTAAGTAAGTAAAATCATAAAATTCATTAAAGGATTAAAAAAATAAAACAATTTGAAATGTAAACTTTTAATATGTATTAGAATAAAACAAACTATATTATATATATATATATATATATATATATATATATATATATATATATATAATACCAGTCATGTATTTATTAAAACTTGTTTTAAAAAACAATGAGGACTGTCTAATGTTACATGTTCAAATTTTGAGTGTATCTATTCTATGTTTTGACGATTTTGGGTAATGTGACGTAAGCAGTGACGTCATTTTTGTTACAGACAAAAACCGGAAGCTAATCTCCATTATTATTATTATTATTATTATTATTATTATTATTATTATTATTGGCTGGATATATGGAAATTCCAATGTTTATTGGTATATACAAATAATATTAAACAATAATATACGATGGCCTATGAAAAGCTTTTAGCCAGGAAAACTAAACTACTTCCGATTTCAATGTTTAATTACGTAATACCAACTCATCATAAATAAACAATATTTGTAAGTAGTATAGAGTAGGTCCTTCGTTTACTAGTTCCAGTGCTTGAATTTGATTTTTCATCGATTTGATCAAGCTATCAACAATCATCTTATCTATATTTTGCTACTCCTTTAGCAATGTTTCTTTAAGGGTTGCCATTGACGGAATTTTGGTTGCACGTTCTCAAAGTTTTCGGTCAAAGTTTTCAAACTTGCTCTATTGAATTAATGTCTGTACTTTGGCAGTGACTTCATTCCTTGCGATTCCTTCCAGACCTTTGCTACTTTGCTCGTATGACATGGGGCTTCATCTTCTTGAGAAAGGTAGACATTCTTGTCAATCAGATTGTCTCAAATAGTTGGAGTTTTGCTTTCTCTAATATTTGAAAGTATTTACCACTCAATAATAAGAATCAGATGTTATAACACAAGCCAGAATTTGACCATTCAATCGTTTGTCAAGAATCAGCTCAGATATCCCTCCAAACCAGACAGTAGTGTAATCAAGGGTGGTAACAAACTTATCATATATATATATATATATATATATATAATATATATATATATATATATATATATATATATATATATATATATATATGATAAGTTTGTATACGATAAGTTTATATGATAACTTATAGAATAATTATATTAACTTGACTTTTCAAAGGAGTTTAATAATAGATGAGAAAAACTTTCTATCAGGGATCCCACTCTCAAAAAGTGTCTTAATACTTTTGAGAAGAGTCCCTTGGAAAGGATCTTTCATTTATCCCCCTCATTTCATTCATTTTTATTTCATCCATTCATTTTACCATTAATTTTTAACTATATATATGAGTGTGTGTGTGTGTGTGTGTGTGTGTGTGTTTATAAGCTGGTGAAGTAGCCTATAGTCGGTATCTGCGGGTCAGCGAGGGAATCTATCTCCTTTTTGCCAGCGCTAGACCAGAAAGATTGATTTTCTTGTTGAGGTGGAATGCCAGCTCCCCACTTTGCCACACAGATCAGATCACCCAATTTGCGCTAGCCGTGGCGGGGACTGGTATTGAACCCGGAAACTTGTAATTCCGATGCGGGTGCTCTACCGACTGAACTATATCAAAGTATTGTTTAATATCATATATGCTTCATAAGATCTAATAATAAAAATGTGTGCATGTGTGTATGTGTATGTGTGTCTGTCTGTCTGTCTGAATAATAATATTTAAAATTTTCTTTGATATTTTATAAGAATTAAACAAAACTGCTGTCAGTTTAGAATTTTTTCAGCAACTCCAATTTAAGTTATTGTTACATAACATACTTTGTCTTGTATACCATTCTTAATCTTGTAGTTTGTCATCTCTATTTTGGTTTATTCTGTATTTCGTCTTCTTAATATATTCTTGTGTGTTTTAATAGGTTCTGGAACTCTTAAGATTCAGGCTAGCTTCGTATTATTTTTTAGGATCTGTCTGAGGTGTCCTGTGCTGTTTGTTTGTTCTTAGTAACAACACAAGACATTACTTTGGTAAATTCACATTTTTAATCAAGTCTTGGATCCGTATCACTCAACCGCACGTGTGAGAATCTAGCTAACTACTAGCTCTTTAATGGTTGACTAGAAATTGATTATCTATCATTTCAGCAGTTCATATCTATCTATCTATCTTGATTTTTTCATATCTATCTATATAGGAGTCCGCATGGCATACTGAGCATTCACTTTCAGACTGATACCCTTGGGAAGGGTATGAATCTGAGCTATGGGTTAAATAGTATCACTACCGTTCTTCTACAAGAATACATTAGGCATTAAAAATCATACAAAGGTTGATATGTCATTAGACAAATAAACCAAAACAAAGCACACACACACACACACACACACACACAGATATATATATATATATATATATATATATATATATATATATATATATATATATAATATATATTAGCAAAGACGAAGTCAAAGGTGCTTTGTAACTGACAGTTTCTTGCTTATGCAATTTTCAAACCAATATATATTTACACACACACACACACACACACACACACACATACATATATATATATATATATTATATATATATATATAGACACACACACACAGATATATATATATATATATATATATATATATATTATATATATATATATATATATATATATAGCCAGACAACTAGCATTTCCATTAATCACTTACTGCTTCACTTACCCTAAATCCTATGATCCTTCTATCCACACCAATCGACCTTTTGTTCTACCTATCTTATCAACAGCAACCTTGAGCGCCTTTTTTATTTAAATGTTTCTAACACATTTGGGCATGCCTACAAAATCAGAAAGCAGCTCCCATGGCTTTCGGAAAGATTTTTTCACGTTCAGAGTTGCTTGCATCCATTATTGGCAGCCAAAACACTACATCTTCCAAACCTCCATGCTTCCTGTAATTCAACAACACTATACCTGATATCCCCCCTCCAGACACATACTCATATATTATGACTGTATGCTCTTCATTTTCTGACATTAGTACAATATTCGGTAATTTTCACCTTTAGTTGGCTAAATTCCTAGCATAAAATTGTGCGTGCGCATTATCTGAAATGAACATAATTGTTATTAAGAACACATTTTATGATATTTTTGTGTTAAAGCGTGTAGTTGTATTGTTTTCGAAAAAGTTTCTAAGATTTGTTTATTTCGCACGGAGACTTTCAAAATAGCTACCGGCTTGTTTCAAAGTGAAAGTCAAGGGAGGTTTCTCTAATTGCCTTATTTGCTAGGAATTTAGCCAACTAAAGGTGAAAATTACCCAATATTCTATGTATTATACATGAGCCTTCGATGAGTTGTGGTGCTCATGATCAATACAATAATTTCATTATTATTAGTTAAGACTAGCAGGATCTGTGGATATACCACAGTATGATAATTTAATTATTACAACGATTGATATGTTTACTTAAGAGCTATTGCAATACTTCAATATGTAAAAAGTATAATAATCTTGTTTAACTCTAGCTCACTCTTTCTTTCTTTCTTTCTTCTCATCTTTTCATTATGTGCGTTTGAAACAGATTAGCGCTATCGCTTCCGCGCGCTCAGCCCTCTCTGTATCTTTCCCCTACTCTCTTTCTTTTTTTCTTTCTTTCTTTCTTATTAATGTTTTTCTGTGTAGCATGCCCTTTTCCTAACCTTTATTTCTTTGACGGTCTCATTTTTATCCAGAGGGTATTGCAAGATGATAACGGTCGGAAGATTAAGGAAGATTGAGTATTAATATATAGATGGTAGCATGATTAAAATAGGATTTTTCTCATTAAAACTACGTTGTTTGCATGCAGATTTCACTGACTCAGCTGTAGCTGATAATGATATTTATTTAAACTATATTTACTTATATTTATTATGTATGTAAAATGTTTAATAAATATTTGTAATGGGATAAAGCTAAGTAATTACGTAAAGTCAGATCCTGGATTAATAATTAATACTAGGATATATTTCTTCTGTGAATCATTTGAGCCGGTGAAAGAAGGGCAGATAATCCAGTAATTACAAACTTCTCGTATTGCAAAAGAGTCAAATTGAATCATTTTTAAGGCTGATTATGGCTTATCTTAATCTGAGTAAAGAATTATCTGTCCATTCGTCTCATAATAAATGAATCATTAATTAATGACATAAGGTATTTATGAATGTAAATCAATACTTAACCCTTTTACGGGCAGATACTTTTTTCTTACTTGTAGCAGAGAGTAAAGTTGATGGAGTGGTCTATTGTCGGTATCAGCTGGACAGCGAGGATGTCTATCCCCTTTTTGCTAGCGTTAGACTAGGGAGGTTGTTTTTGCTTATGTGGAGCGCAACACCTACCGTCAGCTCCCCACTTTGCCGCTCAGAACAGATTACCCAATCTGTGCTACTCATGCACTGAGTTACCCGTGACCGGTGACCGGTATCGAACTAGGAAATTTGCGATTAGGCGGGTGCTTTACAGACTGAGATTTTCTATACATCAACATTGAATTGGTCAATGAACATGCAATAGGAAAATGCATTTCATTGAGCTGCCGTTAAATGAGAAAAATTTAGATTTGCCTACTACAGGGTCTAGACACCAAACTGCAGCTTTATAAACATCAGTATTGATGGGTGCAACCTTAAAGCCGTGGAGAGTTTCAAGTACTTCGGATCTACTATCTCCAACTCCGTCTCCATTGATTCTGAAGTCAACACTTAGAATAGCGAAAGCAGCAGTAGTTATGGCCAAACTGAACCAGAGAGTCTGGAATAATGCTAGTCTCACTAAGAAAACCAAACTGCATGTCTACAAAGCCTGCATTATCCATACAATCCTCTACAGTAGCGAAGCGTGGACAACATATACAAGCACGAAAGGAAACTCAGCAATTTCCACCTCAGGTGTTTACGACGTATTCTGCACATCGGCTAGCAAAATAAAGTGCCCAACACAGACGTGCTGGATTGCGTTAACATGGACAGCATGCTCTCCATCCTCTACGCGAGGTGCCTTCGCTGGCTTGGGCATGTCAAGAGGATGGAAAATGGCGGCATTCCAAAAGATCTTTTGTATGGCGAATTAGTAAAAGGCTCCCGATCGGTTGATAGACCATGTCTACGCTTTAAAGATGTCTGCAGGAGACACATGAGGATATGTGTGGGATTAAAATAAAATTAGAATTAAAAACAAATAAATAAATGAAAATAACAAACTCCAATGAGCCTTCATCGGAAGAACTCTTCGCGCATGTGCGAGAAAAAGGACCAACTTCCGTGCCCCGAAGATAACCCTTCGGTCATTCGAGTTTGGACCTTAACTATGTGTAGTCGCTACCACGGCAAGGGGGATATCCTCTTGCCACGGACGGCTATGACCGGTGAATAAAGCCTAAGTCATAAAACCACCTTCTGCCTTTGTCTCTTTCCTTTTCGTTCCTTGAATTCCTTCCTTTTCAGCGCGACCACCAAATATGATGGGGTTAAAAGCAAAAACCCTAAGAACACGCAACAAGAATATCCAGCTATCTTTAAACCTTTAAAACACCAAAAACCTCTTGTAACCCCACAGATATGCCACATTGACACAGACACGTGGGAGGTAGATGCAGAACATCGAGCGGCCTTGTGCCTTAACATTAAGCAAGGCACGAAGAGGAGTAAGGAGGAGAGGAGAGTAGCCTCGACAGCAAAGAGAGACAGAAAGAGGGGGGGAAACAGCAGTCACAGAAAGCATCACAGTTTGTATGCAGTCAGTGCACCAAAGACTGTCACTCAGGGATAGGCCTGCACGGCCACTTTCGCAGATGTAGATAATATATTTATTTATTTATTGGACACTACGCCATCGTTCTTAGTGGACGTAAAGGTGCCAACAACAACATCTTTTCACACATTCAAATCAGAAAAATGTTCTTCTGTTACATTGATACAAAAGAGCCATTAGCATCTCTGCTGAAGGGTAAGACTTCCCCTCAATCGGGCCTCCAGTTGGCCAAGGGTGGTGACCTGTGATGCTTAAAGACAGAATCCTGGTGGCTGAGCAGTCTATTACATGCATCACTCTACTTTAGCCCTTATTTAAGTTCGATGGGCGGCCAGAGAAGCCCTCTCTGATCAATCGGCTGTTCACATCAAGCCATAGCACCTATATAATTGCCACCAGGCTTCCATCCTTAAGCATGCAGGTCGCCACACACGGCCAACAAGTGGCCCCATTATGGGGTTGGGGGGGTCACCCCATGCAGATGTGTAGTCGGTGTATTCTAAGGCCTTAGCCGACAAGGATAATATACTGGTAACAATAAATCACCATTACAAAAAGAAACATTTAGAACGTTCTTTTTTAATGCTGTTTTTTTTTTGGGGGGGGGTAAATTTTTATTTCATATTGACTCAGATTGGTTTTAATTTCTCCGTCGTCAAACAATAATAATTTGATGACGGGGAAATTAAAACCGACCTGAGTCAATATACTTTAGTACAATCTAAGGGAAATAACTCTTCTTGAACTTATAAAAATAAGCATTCTGGAGAGAGGATAAGTTATCGGCCTTTTACTAAATAGAGCAAATGAATAAATGTTGGTTTAATCAGGGCTCTCAAACTTTTTACTTGATGAACCCCTTGTAACCAAATTTAATTCACCCCCACCCAACCCAAATAATCTGATTAAATATGAAATTAAAAAACATAATTAATCTACTGTTTTTGATACAATTTACATGGGAAAAGAATAAGTTATCTATAAACAGACTCGTTGAAACTCCGGCGTCTAGCAACTGACTTGGTAAACACTCATAAGGTTATTAACCATCTTACCAATAGCAACCTTGAGCACCTTTTTGATTTCCAGGTTTCTAACACACGTTGGCATGCCTATAAAGTCTGAAAACAGCATAGCTCACATGACTTTCGCTCAGAGTTGCTGAGGCATGGAATAAACTGCATGAATCCGTTGTAGGCTGACGAAACACTGCATTTTTCAAAACCTCCATCCTTCCTGTAATTCGACAACACTATAACTGATTTCCCCCCTCTATACACATATGCACGCGCACACACACATACATATATATTATGACAGTATGTTATTCATTTTCCTGACATTGGTACATTATTCTATGTTCTATACATGAGCCTTTGATGAGTTGTGATGCACCTGAGTAGTGTACACAATAATTTCGTTATTATTATTATTATTATTATTATTATTATTATTATTATTATTATTATTATTATTATTACTCCTTTTGAGTTTTCACATTAGCGTTAGCTGATGGCCTTTCACTGGAGTCTGAGTGACAGCAAGTCTCCTCAGGTCTCCAGGACTCTTCTGAGTATTCTGGCAGATTGCAGCAGTGAAGTGTTCTGGATGGTATCAAACCTTCCTCTGATTTCCAGACTTTCCAAACCCTTTTCCAATCCTTTTGGGACCGTTCCAAGTGCACAATTATTTGGGGGAAGGATGGGTTTTGTGGGTACTGAGGAGATAACGAATATTAGGTTGCAGGTTTATTATGGGTTTGAGTTGCAAATCACCAGTGTCTATGTTCAAAATGCTTCTCTCTTTGCTTAGTTAATGATGCACATGGCTACACCCAGATTGTGCCATATACGAACTTTGAAAAACTAGTAAAATGAACATTGAAAAACTAGTAAAATGAATTTAACAGTTGCACAAAGTTTGGGATATTTTGCTATAGTCTTTTCGTTCAACCAGTTGGTTGAGTTTTGTCAACACATTGGGTCATTTTATGTCGAAGACGTTTGTTTTATTCATTCTTGATAGATATTCAATTTTTTTTAACTCAATTTTTTAACACATACTTTTAAACTCATTTTGTTCTATTGACCTATAGACGGGACCCCAACA
>CM042137.1:36902194-36904694 GCA_023376005.1 Doryteuthis pealeii | reverse complement strand
CAGGTGACCTCTGCATAACCATGTGCATTGTTGTTTGTTTGTACTCATTGAGATCATGTAGCAATATTTTACCAGTTTAATATTTCTCTGAATGTTTGAGATGAGGCTTGATAATTTGTATTATCTAAATTATTCGGACTATTGTCCCCATCTTTATTGTTATCTACACAACTTTTCGGCAGATGTGCCCTCCGACCTTCTTTGGGTGTTTCTTGTCGAACTCTGGAATCTTCTCTTCGAACTTTGGAACCTTCTTGTTGAACTCGGTAGCCTTCATGTCGTAATCGAGAGCCTTCACGGAACTTCGAACCGAACTGTTTATTCAATCCACGGGAGTAGACTGTTCTTATTCCATTAACCATAACCGGATACAAGTGTTAAGCTGTGTTAAGTATTCTATGTTATTGTCACCCTTGGTCAATATTGAACTTGCACCCTAGACATGACTGCCAGTTAGAACTGTATTAACTCAATACTTATATCCGTTTTGCCATGTGTTCAACTGGGCTGCCGAATTCGACAAGAAGGTCCCCGAGTTTGAGAAGGTTTCCGAGTTCGACAAGAAACACCTGAAGAAGGCCAGAGGGCACATCGACCGAAACGTTGTGTATATAGTAATAAAGATGAAGACAATAGTCTGAATAACAATACATTTTACCGGTTTCTTTCAATTTGACCCTTTGTCTTTTGGAACAACGATATTTTACGGGACCGAGTTAGCTTAGTCGGTAGAGCGTTCAGCTAGAAGCAACAAGGATCCTAGTTAGATACCGGCCCTCGCCAACTTAGCATATGAGTAGCACAGAGATCTGGGCGGTAAAGTAAGGAGCTGATGGTAGGTGTGGTGCTCCACCCCAGACGCAAAAACAATCTCTTTGGTCTAGCACTAGTGAAAAGGGTATAGACTCCTTCGCTAATTGGCTGATACCGATATTAGGCCACCCCGACCACTCTCTTTGTTTATGGTGACAAGTCCTGGATCGTGTAATTAATTTAAATGATTTCTTTTTTAATTTTCTAGGACAGATTCCATTTTTCCCAGTGGATTACCTTTCCTACCCACTCATGTCTTATTTTGTATTCTTTCTGTGTCAATTTGTTGCATTCGCTTATGATAAAGGAAGACAGTTTCATCTGTCTCTTTACATGATTATTATTGCTATCTATATATTAATACTCATGTTCGTTTATTTTACGGCCGTTATAATCGTGTAACAACCTCTGGTTAAAAATGAGACCGTCCAAATGCAAAAACATTCATTTAATAATATAATTTGTGTGTGTGTGTGTGAGAGTGAGAGAGAGAGAGAGAGAGGGAGGGGAGAGAGAGAGGGGGGGTTGTTTTGTTTTTGTATTTTTCTGGGGTTTTTCTGATTTTTTTTTTTTGTTCTTTCTTGAAGATCTTTGATTCAGTTCCAGAAACGAATTATATTTGTGGCGCTCACTCGTATATTTTATACACACACCCTCTCTATCTCTATCTCTCTCTCTCTCTCTCTCTCTCTATATATATATATATATATATATATATATATATATATATATACCTCTCTCTCTATCTATCTATCGCACGCAAACACATAGGCACTTATTCACACACACACACACACACATACGCAACACACACACATACACACACACACACACACTATCTCCCCTCTATCTATCTCTCTTTCTATCTCTATCAATTTATCTGTCCATCTCACAACACTCTCTCTCTTTCTATATATCTATAAATCTATCTATCTTATGCACACACACACACTCTCTCTCTCTCTCTCTCTCTCTCTCTCTCTCTCTCTCTCTCTCTCTCTCTCTCCCTCTCTCTCTGTCTCTGCCTCTCTCTGTCTCTATCTCTGTCTCTGTCTCTGTCTGTCTGTCTGTCTGTATGTCTCTCTCTCTCTCTCTCTCTCTCTATATATATATATATATATATATATATATATATGAATTTTGATCTTTGTATCTTGGAACAATTTTTCTTTATTCTTGATTTTCCTCAAAAAGAGTCTTCTTCATAAGATTATATCTAACATTTTGCGTATTGATGTTTACTCAGATTAGCTTATTACGCTACAAGGTCAAATAAAAAAGGAAATCGACTCAGAAGATTCTAGTATATCTAAAAGAACTTGGCTGTCTGACTAAATCACTAAACAGCCCTGTCGTCTGCGGCTTTAGAATACATCAACTGCAGAATGGTAAGACCCAACCACCTGTTGGTCATGAGTAGCGACCCGTGAAGTTTAAGGGTGGAATACTGGTGGCTGAGCAGTCTATGACATGCGACACTCTACTTTAGCCCTTAATTAGGCTCGACGGGCGGTCGGAGAGGCCCCTTCAAACGGCTGGTCACCTCAAACCCTAGCACATATGATTTTCCCGATCCATTTACCCTTATAGCAAACCCCCAACCCTTTTTATCATATGAGCACTAGGAAGCGGTGGCTGAGGGTCTTAATGTCTTGGGTATGACATCAAACTCTATCTGATGGAATGT
>CM042137.1:36887194-36889694 GCA_023376005.1 Doryteuthis pealeii | reverse complement strand
GTTCGGGGACAGCTTTAATACCAAAAGGTTAAGTTTGATCTGTCTCAGTAAACAACAATTAATGCCTTGTACCAGTTAAAACTAATTCTAATATATATTGGTATATATATCTAACTATTGTTTGTTTGTTTGGTTTAGTTTAATGGCATATCAAACCCTGTGGATTATTCAATGCCAACTCCTTATGATATATATAAAATATACAATATAATATAATATAATATAACAACGAATTATTTAACACAATATCTAACATAATATAATATAATATATATAACGTACACAACATACACACACACACATATATACACACACACACACATATATATGTGTGTGTGTGTGTGTTGTGTATGTTATATATATTACTATAGGGTGATAAAAACAGACTTTTTTGAAAGTCAGACCTGTTTTTGGGGTCACCATATATATATATATATATATATATATATATATATATATTGCTTGAAGGCAGTTACAATGCGTATATCGTATAAAATTCGATAATTAATGAAAATAATCATGACAAGCGAACTCGGCAAATAATGCCCCCTACGTAGAACATCGTACAGCAGCTGTTTCAACTTTATTAAGTCTCATCAGCGATGTATACTTACGATTTCCCTCCGACAGAAATCGAAACCGGAAACTTTACCACTGGGCCACCGATACGCAGCAAACGATACATGCGAAATTAGCTTGTCAAGGGTAAATACGTCACTATTACTACTACTATACAAAGCAGAGTGGACGTTGAGAAGATTTGTTCATTTCTATATTACAAGATGCGTCCTAAAAGGGAATATTCTAGACAACTTTTAGTTCTTTTTAAAAATTCAGAAAAATCAGACAAATCTAACTATTGTAATACATCCCTATAAACATAAAGCAGTAATAATAAAGATAATAATAGTAGAGGTAAAATTAATTTTATCTCTACTATTATATATATATATATATATATATATATATATATATATATATATATATATAGTAAATACCTATCTATATCTATATATCTACCATATGTCTATCTATTGTAATACCTTTTTTTATCGATCTATCTATCTATTGAAATATCTATCATTCTATCTATATGTCTATTGTAATATATGTCTATTGCAATACATCCATATATATATATATATATATATTATATATATATATATATATATATATATATATATATATATTGTAATATCTATCTATCTATCTATCTATCTATCTATCTGTTATAATATCAATCTATTATACCTATCAATACATTTATCTATTATAATACCTGCATACTTATCTCTCTATCTATTTTATTATAATACCTGCATGCCTATCTATCTATTTTAATACCTATCAATCTATTCGTCATTTAATATATCTATCTATTATTGAGGTTTCGTGCACGTTATATGATGTACAAACACTTACAAGCTAATTCTAGCGAAGTTACACAAGGCAAAGAAAACGCGAAGCTTTTGATTTTTTTTTTTTGGGGGGGGGGGTCGTTTTTTGGTTTTCGTTTTTGTTTTTACAATAATAAATAACAAATAAAATTAATTCGGTGAATCACAAGAAATGACACCAAAATATACTTTAAGCCAACAACCGCGTCATAAATTATATTTCGTATTCATAATAACGTGTCTACCGGAAGAAAGAGGGTGAATGTCGTCATAATAAAAGCATTTTCCAATCATTAAATGTCCGTTCTACAATTAAAAGTTGTTAAATTGTCCTGAAACAGTCTGAAAAAGTCCAATCATACAAAATATGATAGGAATATGCATTTATATTTCCATACCAATATATTAATACTCGTGTTCATTAAAGGTGCAGTCGTTATCATCTTGCAATACCCTCTGGTTACAAATGAGACCGTTCAAATCGTCCAAGATAAATTCAAATTGTAAATCCTGATTATCTGTAGTTGCTTACATTTCTTTACATTTTTATTCAAAAGTTCAGTTTTCAAATGGTAAATGACTATATATAATATATATAATATATATATATATATATATAATGGGTGCTATTTATAAATAAACAGTGCTCAATATCAATGATAGAGCATTTATATTCAAGACAGCGTAGACATGGAGTTAATGGTGCTTGGTGATTAAGTTTGTCGCCTATGCAATCGTCAGCCGCTCTGATGAGACGTAAACGTCGAAACACGTGTCTGTGGATGACTGATATATATGCTCCCTTCCTGGTTGAGTACTATAGGGGAGACATTAGTTGAACTCTCACCGTTTAGCGTAACGCATTTACTCGCCTGTTGTTTACAGACTTGAGTTCTCCGGTGATTGTAAAAACATATATCCTGTAAGTATGTATCAATTAATTGTTCGCCCCTGACCGACAGTCTTTGATAGCCGAAAAGATAAGGAGCTTGGCGGACGAAAATTCTGTCGGATTTTGCTTCTGGCAAGAGGTAGCTGTTAAAAAAGTCGAGCCGCACTGATGAAACGTAAACGTCGAAACACGTGTCTGTGGATGACTGATA
>CM042137.1:36872194-36884694 GCA_023376005.1 Doryteuthis pealeii | reverse complement strand
ATCATGTCGTAGAAACCATTCAATCCAAAGTTGCTAATTTATAAAAAAAACATTTCCTGATATTCTGATGGTTAGGCTAAAAAATTAAACCAAATTATTTTAACGGAGGTCAGGGACCCTTGACTTTCGTGATCAGCTTCGTAAACTTTTCTGTGGTGGGTCACAAACTGTAAGAAATGTCTAGTTGCTTTGTATAATGGCATATCAACTTTTGTAGGTTATCTAATTCCAAAGCCATCCTTATAAAAAGCCAGAAGTGGGGATGAGAGGTTGTATACTTTTGCCAATGCTATTAGACAGAAAGTTATCGTAATAGCAGTAACTGTACATATACCACAGTATGATAATTAAATTATTACAACGTTTGATATGTTTACTTAAGAGCTATTGAAAATAGTTCGATATGTAAAAAGTATAATAATCTTGATTTAAATTCTCTCTCTCTCTCTCTCTCTCTCTCTCTCTCTCTCTCTCTCTCTCTCTCTCTCTCTCTCTCTCTCTCTCTCTACTTCTTTTAATCTTTTCATTATGTTCGATTGAAACTGATTAGTATTATCGTGCTCAATCCATTTTCTATCTTTCCCTTACTCTTTCTTATTATATTTTTCTGTGTTGTATGTCCTTTTTGTTCCCTTTCTTTCTTTATAATAAAAACGAAATGGTCCTCTATTTATCTGAGGTGACGACACTCATAAGAAATAAGAATTCGGTGGATAAGGAACACCAGATAATCAGGATTTACATTTTTGCATTTCATCTTGGACGATTTGGACGGTCTCATTTTTAACCAGAGGGTGTTGCAAGATGATAACGGTCTTTACGACCGTTATCATCTTGCAACACGTGTATTAATATATAGGTTGAAAAAATAAATTCTCGTTTTTCAAGCTTTAATATTTTAGCAGAAAAATCAGAATAAACTTTACTCAGTTCAATATCGCTTACGGCCAAGTCACGTTGAAAGTACCACTCCCCGCTAGATCACCGAAATTAGCAGCGATGAGACTGTTCAATACTTAGTTGGGTGACCATTAAAGCAACAGAAAGTACTGGAAGAAACCGAACACCAAAACGATTTGATTCGGCATTAAATAACCCGAAAAGTATTGATATGCCGTAAAACAAAACAACCAATCAGCCCAACAACACTGGGCAACATAATTTTCGTATAGTTGGATCTGACACTTGTTTTACACTATTTTTTTTTTTACCTCTGAATCCAAAAATAATCCCAATTTTCCATATCACATCAACTATTTGCGCTTCAGTATACCTTCGTTTAAAATCCTGCAATGTGTATTATATATAACTAAGAAATAAAGATTTACATAATATATGGTGTGGTTAATTTCCATACTGGTTTTAACAAAACGATTTGATTCGGCACTTGATAACCCGAAAAGGATTGATATGCCGTAAAAATAAAACAACCAAACTGGCTAAATAATTTTTCGATACTTGTTTACAGTTACTTGGACAAAACTGGATTTCTTTTGTTCTCACTGAAATCTCATTTCATAAATAAACCAAAAAGATTAATTCAAGCTGAATAAATAAAGTACATTTAAATCATATAATACTTATCTTTTCCTCATATAAATCCAATGGTTTATGAATTCGTAATTGTTATTTACCAACCCCAGATTAATCATTGTACAAGGCCAAAAGTGTAAGACATCTCCTGAAGATCGTAGTCATTTGGTGGATTACAACAGATAGCACACTTGAATATTTTTCTCCTTGTGCGTTACCTTTGTAGAAATGGGAATTTGCTTGGATTGCTGTATATATATATATATATATATATTATATATATATATATATATATATATATTAGACAAACGTGACTCGTTGATTCACCATTGAGCTCTCGGCAGATAATTGCGATTAGGTAGGTACTGGCAAAGAGGACGTCAAATCCGTATTTTACAAAATAAATCTACCCACCCACCCCCGATTGAAAAAATTATGAATATTGAAACAATTGTCCAATTTTAATGAAATTATCAGTGTTGATTTATCAATTAAATAAATTTTATAATGCATCAGTTGCATTAATTCAAAACTTTAGATTTTTTCAGGTCACTTAACGTTGTCCACCCTTATTTTTTTTTTTGGGGGGGGGGATATCGGTGAAATTATATACTTTCGAAACTAATTGCAGTATAAAAAATGTTAAAATCCGACCCGTGTCACATATTAACTTATAGGGATTGGCCCCTATATTTTTACGGCATGTGGAATTAACCAAATTAAAATAATTGAGTATTCTTAAATAACTTGTTACAATGGTATGTCATGAGTTTAGAATTAGGTAAACAAAAGAAAATCGAATGAATATTAGTTTAGAAATATTTTAGGAACAATAGAAACAATGGTTTAAATTCATCCGATAATTTACGTCACCAGAATTCCACAGATATCAAAATCATTCGATATTGCATCATTGCAAATCACCTGATATTTGAGGAATATTTTAGCTTAAGGAACACGTAGACAATGAATAATTAAAATTATAAAAAGGCCCATAGAGCTGGAAAAACTAGAGAGAGAGACACAGAGACAGTGAGGAGCTTTCGCTCTTCCTGACTCAACAGAGTTGGAGAGGATGCTCCTAACTCGACAATGGGAATGTCCGAAAACATCAAATACGACTCAACAGGTCCGTCTAATTTTTCGTCTCCTATTTCTTTCTCTCGCTCAACAACAACAAATTTCAATCACAAGTTCCAATCACAGACAAACTACTAATATGTTGACACAAGCAATCACACTAATATAAACACCATGTCACAGTTGTCACACACAACTATACACAGACACAATCAGACTGCAACACCACTGAAAGAACAATGAAACTATATTAATTGTATTTATGTATATAAAGTTTGTTTCCTTTATCAATGTCTTCTTTTGTTACCTATGGAAACTACATTTTCCGTAGTCCTTATACATATAAATTGTAGGGACCCATAACTCGGATCTTCAACTCCTCAACCACACACTAACCAAACAAAATGGGTCCCTACAAACTACATAGCCGTTTGAAGGCGTTTTTCTCAAAAATTAATGCGATATGAAAGCGATATTTTACCCCTCCCCAAGTCTTCTCTCGACAAGTAAATGTAAATATTTTCTATTTGTTTTTGTTTAATAATGTATTGACTGTTTTTATTTTCGAAACTCGGTCTTATGTATTTTTAAAAAATTAACAGTTGTTTTGAATTTAAATAAAATGAAAATACCGACAAAAAAGATATTTTAAAGGACGGGGGTAAAATATTTACATTTACTTGTCGATAAAAAAAAAAACCTGGGCGTGGCTTACTTTTAACGCCTTCAAACCACAAAAAAAGTTATTTGTCGATAAGAACGCCTTCAAGCCGCTAAAAAACTATTTTAAGAGGGGGGCGTATAATATTTACATTTACTTGTCGAGAAAAGACTGGGAGGGGGGTAAAATATCGCTTTCATATCGCATTAACTTTTCGGGGAAAATGCCTTCAGCCAGCTAGGGAGTTCATAAGTAGCACGTGCTACTTATGAACTCCCTAGCTGGCTGAAGGCATTTTCCCGAAAAGTTTACGCGATATGAAAGCGATATTTTACACACACCCCAAATCTTTTCTCGACAAGAAGTGTAAATATTATACCCCCCCCCTCTTTAAAAATATTTTTAGCGATTTAAAGGCGTTTCTATCGACGAATAACTTTTTTGTGGTTTGAAGGTCGGATTTTAGCATTTATGCGATATGCACCGACAAAAATTCGACCTTGAATAATCGATTTAATTAATTTTAATTCGTTTTTAAAATGAAAATAAGACAAAATCCTAGGATTAGGGAAAAGAGAGTTTGCAAAGTGAATTATATTTTTTTAAATTGTAAGATTTTTAAGAAGGGAAATGTTTGACCCAATTTAAATTGAAATGGATCATGGAATTTTATTAACCTACGGGTTGTCGCTGAATCTTAATATTCAAGTAAAGTGAGTAGTTCTATGTCTATCACAATGACTCTCCCACTCCCTCTTACTCAAACAGAGAGACTAATATTTATATAAGGAGGAGGTAATCAAGATATACAGAAAGGATGAAAGTAATATGCAGAATGTGAGTGAGAGACTGATCAATTTTTGACTTAATTGATAATTACAACTAATTAGAACCAATTAAAATTTTTAAAATTTCAAACATAACGCAATCCTAAAAATATTTTAGTATGAATTTTGTGTCATTAAACTAAACAGGAAATAAAAGGTGATTATCTCAGCTTTAGTATAATAATAATAATAATAATAATAATAATAATAATAATAATAATACATACATACATATATGTTTAATAGTTTAAACACCACACACCGGCAGCTGTCAAATGGCCGAGAGGTTAAGAAGTCGTGCGGACGAAAAGACAGTCGGATTTCGATCCTGGCCATATGTAGTTGTTGTGTCTAGCCACAATGAAGAGGCGTGAAATGCGGAAACGCGGTGTCTGTGAATGACTTATATATATATATATATAGAGAGAGAGTAGTTCTTTTTATTGTATTGGAAAATAAATTGATCGATTACGGATGTAATAACTGTAAACATTTAAGGTGCGATTGTTACCATTGGTTTCAAAGCAGCGTGTTAGTCCATTATCGTCCAGACAACGCTGCTTTGAAACCAATCTTAACAATCGCACCATAAATCTATTGTACCGTATCACAAATAATATATATATATATGTGTGTGGTGTGTTGTATGTGTATGTGTATTTTGGCAGCATTCTTTCATTTATGCATGTTCAACAAAAAGACACATCTCCTGTTTAACAAGTCGGCTTAATGAGACCAATGTGGTATACAGATTTAAATGTCCCTTAGGAGATTGCAGTCTCCTAGAAAATGAAAATACCTACATCGGTTTTACCTCAACGACATTGTCACGTCGTCTAACTCTCCATTTGACAGATAATAGCCCCATTTCACAACACCTAAAATTACATTTATGCCTCCACTCTAATTACCGAAATATCCTAACGGAAAATACACACATTCTGTACAAAAAAAAAATAAACAAAACTCCAAATACTAGAAGCTTTATACATAAAACAATACAAACCATCCTTAAACAAAATTAATTTCCAATGCAGTACACACATTTTAAAATGCCTATAGCACTTTTCCCATCAATTTTCCTCCTTCCAGCCTCTACATCCATTAATATAATTTGAAAAACTGGAACACATCACCCCTGATGATGGCACTTCGAAGTGCCGAAAGTACTCGGGATATGAAGTTCGGTGGACTAATCCACGAATTCCATCCAAATATAAAAAAGTTGGCCAGAAAGCTTGAAAAGATCACAAATAAAATCGTTAAACAGGAGATGTGTCTTTTGTTTAATTCAGCACACACACACACACACACACACACACACACACACTATATATATATATATATATAATATATATATATATATATATATATATATATATATTGTAGATATGTGCTATATTTCTATAGATATATAGGTGCTATATTTCTAAGAACTCAATATCTTTGATAGAGTGTTTATATTTGAATTAAGGTAGCATAGTCTTGGAATCAACACCTGGTCTGAAGATCATCGAGAATCTGTCAGTATATATATATATATATATATATATATATAGAGAGAGAGAGAGAGAGAGAGAGAGAGACAGAGAGACAGAGAGACAGAGAGAGACAGACAGACAGACAGAGACAAAGATAACTTTTTATATCCTGTTTGAAGATGGTGACCAGGTGTGTCTACCTGTTGTAATGCATAAAACGAATCGGTTTATTTTTATCTGTAAATACTTTCTCCGCATGAGTAAATGGGAATAAACGATAAATACGAATGATGTAGCATTTATGTTTGTATGAATATTCATTCAGGAATACACGTTGGCGTTTTCTCAAATGAAATTCTTTGTATTTATATAATTATGATCATTAATGCATATTACTTACCAAATTCAATTATATACATGATTGTGTTTATAAATATGTATGTTCCAAATAAATATAATTTGTTAACATCAACGCTTGAAAACTTGAAAAATTACGGGTTTCAACACAGTGTTGTATGTTCAATGACTTGGGATTTTGTCATAAAATGTATAAACCAATATTGGAATAATAACTGTCATCATCATCATCATAAGCATCACCATCATCATCATATCATAAGCAGCAGCAGCAGCGGCGGCAGCAGCAGGAGCAGATCAAAACTGACAGCATGGATAACCATGATTCTCTCTCTCTCTCTCTCTCTCTCTCTCTCTCTCTCTCTCTCTCTCTCTCTCTCTCTCTCTAACCATCCCCATCGGTCATTACCCCTGGCAGATCCTCCGCTCAGCATCCAGAATCCGCACAAAGCTGATTCATATAGAGTTAGCCTACACTGGTGTTCCCATGTATAGGTGTCCACTGGAGAATATCACTCATGAGTTCCTTCTAGCTTCTCCAGCTGTGTCCAGCGTAGCTTGTTCGTCTAACACTCATGGCTTATGTGATAGGAAGCAAGGGGGTCATACAATTTCTTTCTTGTGGTTGCTGCTTCCATGATTTTTTCAAGATAACTCAGCATATTTTCATACGTCCCAAATATCTTTTTCTCTAGATGTTTCGTAAGAGTCCAAGTGGGGCAGCCATACAGTAGTATTTACACGGCTACAACTTAGAAGAATTCTCACTTTATCCTATCACAGAGATCAGATTTCCATATAACTGATAATCTGTCAATAGTAGCCTGCCTTTCATATACGTATATTGACATCGCTTTCTGTAGATGAGATATTACTACCTGGGAGTATGAACTGGTCTACTAATTTTCGAGGCATAACATTCAGTGTGGAGATGCATTCATCTTGGTTAAAACATAAATTCAGTTTTATTTGAGTTCACATAGAGGCTAATGCCTCTTGTGACCTTTTCAAGTAGTGATTCGGTTTCCTTAAATTATTTGAAAAGTTGAGATTAAGTGTTGTCATTAACTAGCAGGACCTGTTGGTATACCACAGTATAATAATTTAATTATTACAACGTTTGGTATGTTTACTTAAGAGCTATTGCCAAACAGTTCAATATTTAAAAAGTATAACAATCTTGATTTAACACTCTCTCACTCTTTTTTCCTTCTTTGTTTTCCTTCTTTTTCCTCTTTTCATTATGTTCGATTGAAACAGATTAGCGTTATCGCTTCCGTGCGCTCGCCCCTTCCCTCTATCTTCCCCTACTTTCTTTCTTTCTTATTATATTTCTTTTTGTGTAGCATTTCCTTTTTCTTTCCTTTATTTCTTTATAATAAAAACAGAATGGTCCATTATTTAGCTGACGAGACGACACTCATAAAAAATTAAAATTCGGTGGATAAGCAACACCAGGTAATCAGGATTTGAATTTTTGCATTTCATCATGGACGATTTGGACGGTCTCATTTTTAACCAGTGGGTGTTGAAAGATGATAACGGTCGTAAAATTAAGGAATATGTGTATTAATATATAGATATCAAATATTTACGAGAGCCTCTCCAAATCCTTTAAGAATTTAACAAAGTTGAGGGATAGGGAAAGTGTAGAACTAGATGTGTTTCACAGCATAAGGTCATTATCTGTTTGTTCAAGATGAGAACTTTTCATTTTGACAACCTCGTATGTCATTTAGTGTGAATGTGCAACGTAGCATAATGGTTGGGTTTGGTTTCTTTTGTTAATTGTATATCAACCTTCGTAGGTTATGTAATGCCGAAGGCATCCTTGTAGAAGAAGAGTAGAGGTACTATTTGTAAAAAGCATGGGTTAGCTCAGTCGGTAGAGCGTTCGGCTAGGAACCACAAGGTTCCTAGTTCGATAACGTCCCTTGCCAACTCAGCGTATGAGTAGCACAGGGATCTGTGCGGCAAAGTAAGCAACTGATGGTAGGTGTGGCCCTCCACCTCAGACGCAAAAAAAAACAATCTCCTTGGTTTAGCGCTAGTGAAAAGGGGATAGACTCCCTCGCTGATTGGCTGATACAGACTTTAGGCCACCCCAACGACTTTACTTTACTTAGTCTTGATGTTAACAAACTACTAGAATCAAGAGATATATTGCATGGGGCTTCATCTAAAGTAAAATGACCCTATAAGGTGAGTTCAAATCCTGAGAGAGGCTGTTTGTGTTTCTCTTCATATTAAGGGTGTGAATCCTTCTCTTCTGTGTCGATATATATATATATATATATATATATATATATATATATATATATATTGTAGATAATATGGGTGCTATATTTGTAGATAGGCAGTGCTCAATATCATAGATAGAGCATCTATATCTAAGTTATGACAACGGAAAGAACATTTATCCTAAAATCATGAAGAATAGGAAAAAAAAAACTATCCATTTGATATTTTTTTAAAGATAAAAATATCTATATATTAATACCCGTGTTCCTTAATTGTACGACCGTTATCGTCTTGCAACACCCTCTGGTTAAAAACGAGACCTTCCAAATTATCCAAGATGAAATGCAAAAATGTATGTCCTTATTTTCTGGTATTGCTTATCCGCCAGATTCTTATTTCATAATAAGTCCATTCTGTTTTTATTATAAAGAAAAAGGGGAAAGAAAAAGGACATGTTTCTAAGAAAAAATATAAGAAAGAAAGAAATGGTGTACAGTGAACATAGAGAAAGAGGGTGAGCGCGCGGAAGCGATAACACTAATCAGTTTCAATCGAACATCATACTATTATATTTTTTCTGTGATAGATTTGTCTCAAAAACAGCCCATATGATTAATGTGTTTAGAATTCTGCAGTGTTATATATTATTCAGAAATAAATGTTTACATAGTATATGGGGTGAATAATTTGCATACCAGTTTTAAAAAACCGTGATTAATAATAATTACTTGGTGTAATTGATTTTTATCATTTATTGTAGTATACACAAACCTATTCAAAGCAATCCTATGTATGATTTCAAATTGGAATCAATTAGAATAAAGTAAAAATAAGTAATCTTTTTGTGTTAGTATTTAATTCCGTAGTCTTTCTAATTCAATATAATATTAAATATCAAAATTTAAATCTTGAGCCGGGGGGGGCACCTTCTTTTTTTTAGCTACTGTTAAGGATTGAATACATATAAGTTTTTTAAATGACCTGATAGTGAGGAGGGCTACGAATGTCCGGTGAAAACCTTTCACCTAGCATTCGTAGACTAAACCCGTTATTCATTTATCTTTAAGTGCCTGCCAAAATTGAGCGCACTTATAAGCCCATGCGTTATAAACATTAAACTATGAAAATGGATTTTAAACTACGAAACACTGTAATTATGAATTAGATGCGTGTGCGCATGTGCAAAGATATTCATGACGTTGTTGTGAACAGATTAAAAAGACTAAAATTAATATCGGGTGTAGTTTGTATTGATTTTTTATTCAAAATGTAAAACATACCATTAATAGGTACGGGTCTGTTATAATCAGGGTTGATTTAACTTGTATGAAATATCTGGATATTAAATAGCAAGATATTCAAATATCTCTTAAAGTTGGAGAAATGGAATGTATATGGTTAAAGAAAGACTACGAAATAAAACTAATATTTTTTTTAAATAACCTCTCTCTCCCCCTCTCTCTCTCTCTCTCTCTCTCTCTATATATATATATATATATATATATATATAATATAATATATAGAGAGAGAGAGAGAGAGAGAGAGAAGAGAGGAGAAGAGAGGGGAGGGAGAAAGAGGGGGAGACAATATTTTTCATAATGTATTTCCAAAAATATACACCTACACTTGTGAACAAATATCATTGTGTGAAATCATTTTTTGATATTTTGTAGAATAAGAATTCAAACGTATAAGAATAGACTGGCCCTTATAGTATGGAGGATTAAGAATTTTTTTAAATCTTTTTTTTATTTTTTTACCATAAGTTACTGAAAATAAGTTTCTGAGAGAAAATCAAAATGACGTGTTATTTCAGAGGTTTCAAAGTATGTACCGGACAGGTATGCCGAAAAAAGGGGTTCCCTTAAGAAAGATATTGTGAAAGTACCTAGTACCTATTACATTAGGCATAACATTATTATCTAGATGTAGATATAATACAGATAATTCATTTATATATCTAGATAATAAAAATAATTATTAAATAAACTATTTCAATTTTTTTTAAATGCATCTCAGGATGTCATTGTTTCTTTTAACTTAAATTTTAACTTAACTAATCAATTCATTTTATAATTTAATAAATATATACAGCTCATTCAACTTTGGCATATGGAAATCTAATAGATTGCAATGGAGTTATCAGAATAATAATTGATTTGAATAATTTTATCTATTTTGTTATTGTCTAAAATAATTACAATGGTTGAATTACAAAAGTACTAATAGTACCAGATATTATCTTCGTACCCAACTTGTACAAGGTCAGGCACAAGGCCCTATTAATGAGGGACCACCTACAAGCCGAGACTTATTGGTGGCGGGTTAAAAAATTGCGTCGATCTCCTCGGCATTCCCCCTCAAGGGGGGCGCCTCAGGCATTAGGCAATAAACCCAGCCCTGCCCCTTTAAATCGAGGGGGCAGGTGTTGCCTGGGGGGATGGTCCCCTAGGATCGACGCACGTGGTTAAAGAACCAGAAGGATCCCTGTAATCGCTTGGTTATTTCATTTTAGGAATGAAGCCGCATCCTTTAGAGGTACCAGATACTTTTTACAATATCACAATCTTTTTTAAAAACTTTGACCACTCCTGGTTTATTTATGCCATTTGTTTGTTGTTAATGTGTGTATTTTTTATTTATTATCGGTACTAGCAAATATATGTACCCTCCGGGTGCAAGTATTAAGTTTAATGTAATAAGATATTATATTAAATTAGAAAGGCTAATGAAACTAAAATCTCTCGTCTTTCATTGTTATTTTTTCTAATTTAAGTATTAGTTAAAAGAGAAGTAAAGAATAAAATGACAGTTATTTTTTCTTGTTATGGATTTCATTTAAGATTCATTGAAGAGATTTTTGCTTATATTCATTAGAATAAAACCAAACAGGTTAGAAATCAATAATAACAAGCACATATTTATTAAAATCACATTTATAATATCAATATGTAAATTAACCTTCCCATTCACACTTGATACACCGCTATTTTGTTGTATATATAAATACAATTACATGTTTATTTAATATTGTAGATATGATTAAACAGTTTATTAATAATGTAAAACAATTTTATTAAATAATTATGAGGTTAAATGAAATAAAATCATTGAGAATATGCTGTCAATAACTAAGGGAATTATGACTTGAGTTGTTAATGTAGTTTCGGTACAGCAGAAAAAACACAACAATCTCCATTATAAAATAAAGTGTATTTGTTTATGTATCGTGTGTACAGATGTATAAATACATGTGTGCAAGTGATGTGAAAGCCAATTCAATTTTTATAGAGCTGCATTTCTCTGCGTCAAGGACCTTCAAGTCACAGGACGTACTTAAATGGTGACTTGCAAGTGTTGAAAAATAAACAATGAATATTGAATTAATTTAGGAAATTAATTGAATTAATAAAAAAAGCGATAATCATTCAATCCGTTTAAGATGCACAGATTGCCAAATTTTAAAGACATAATACATATCGAAGTTAAAAAATATACATCTAATAATCCAGACAGTAAACAGTGTATCAATATCTATTTATCTACAAATAGTCCTAGGAACGAAAGTATCAATAAAAGATACAATATAATGTAATCGTTCCTAATTAATGGAAGGATTAAAGTGTACTAAACTGTTGTGCGTTTTGAAAATATCATCTAATCTCAATCTCTACCTCTCTTAATCTCTCATATACTCTCTCTCTCTCTCTCTCTCTCTCTCCTCTACTCCCACAACACAATCACACACAACAACACGACACACCACACCACCACACTTTTATATATAAGTATATATATAATATATATTATGGAGAAAGAGGAGTGGGAAAGAGAGAAGAAGGGGTAGCAGAGAGAGAGAAGAACTATGAAGAAGCAAGAAGGAAGTAGCGAGATATATATCTACCATAAGGAAAATAGTCCGAGTTAAGAAGTTACGTTATTTATACATTGCACACAGACGCTACGAACTGCACACCACACAACAAGCTTCGATAATATATAATATATAATATAATATAATATAATATATAGACGAGAGAGAGAGATGAGAGAGAGAGAGAGAAGAAGAGACGAGAAAGAGAAATGAAAAGAGACGGAAGACGAGACATATTACCTAAATATAGTACAGACAGCAAGAAAGATTGCTTGTTTTTTTTAACAATTGCACACAACACAACACACACACATCACACAAATATATATTAATATAATAATATATATAATATAGTATTAATAAGAGAGATGAGAGAGACAAGTGATGAAGAGACGAGGAGCAAGAGAGGATAGAGAGAGGGGGAGAGAGAGGAAAGAGAGATGAAG
>CM042137.1:36840342-36872094 GCA_023376005.1 Doryteuthis pealeii | reverse complement strand
AAGAGAGAGATAGAATGGAACCGTCACCATCAGATGACGTATTAACACATACCACGACATTAAGAACCCAGCCACTGCCTTTTAGCACATACATGATTTAAAAAAGTTGGGGCTTGCCATACGGAAGTAGGGATGGGACAATCATATAGGTGCTATGACGGGACCATTCGATTGATCCGTGGGCTCTCCAACGATCGTCTAGCCTAGTTGAAAAACTAGTATAATGGACTTAACAGTTGCACAAAGTTTGGGATATTTTGCTACAGTTTTTTTTTTCGTTCAACTAGTAATACCCAATTCATTCAAATGCGTGCATAGACTTCGATTCTTGGGTAATATGAACATATTAAAGGCTATAAAAAGAGACTGGGAGAACTGGAGATCAGTTCTAAAATGTGTTCTTAATAACAATTAAGTTCATTTCAAATAATGCGCAATCACAATTAAGAACACATTTTATGGTATTTTATGTGTTAAAGCATGCAGTTGTATTGATTCGAACAAATTCGTATTTTCAGTGTAGATTTACGGTGAAATGAAAATTGCCGATTAAAACATATGGCTTCCTCAAAATGAAATAAACAAGGGGATGTTACTCTCATTTATGTATCTAATGTTCAGATTACCGATTCTTGATCGAAAGTCATTTCACAAAATTCTTCTTAAAGATAAGTGTTTCAATTTGCACTTCCACTTCAACATTCGTTCATTTCAATGATCCATATATTTCGAAAAGGTCAAATGTCAACAACACATCACTTAGTGGGCATCATACCCCTAATTCTGATAGGTGTACGATATCTGGCTACTAGTCTACACAATCCAGAGATTATTTTGTTATAATGTTTCCTTAGATCTCCGGGACTCTTCTAAGTATTTTAACTGATCTTAACAGGATCTGGATTGTCTTGAGTCTTCCTTTGATCTCCAGTTCTCCCAGTCTCTTTTTATAGCCTTTTAGAAACCGTTCCAAGTACACCAACTATCATTGGTATCACCTACACATTTTCAGCTCTGTGGTAAGGTCCAGGTATTTATCTAACTTTTCGTTTTCTTTTAGTTTTACTTCACTGGAAAGGCAAAATCAAATAGATTATTTTATAGGTAGAACAGAGTGACTTGCCTCTGTGAATGGTCAGAACAGAGTGATCTGCCCCTGGAAAGATATGAAAAAAAGTTGGCGGAGTGGCCTATTGTCAGTATCTACCTGGTCTAGCGCTAACAAAAAGGGGATAGACTCCCTGTCTATCCTCTTTTTTATATATATATATATATATATATATATATATATATATATATATATATATATATTATACTCCCTTATATATGTTAGTTTCACTGTGAGTGTAAAGAGACAGATTGGAGAATGTGAAAAGGAGATTGAACTTCCCACTTTATTTGTATGTTAATTTTCATCAGCTGAAGGCTAGCCGGATGAAATTTAACAAGCAAATATAGGGAGTAGTTAAGATATATATAGAGAGAGGGGGAAATCGATCGGCGGAACATGATGTAAGAGACGGATCATTTTTTGACTTAATTGCAAATTACGACCAATTAGAACCGATTAAAATGATTTTTTTTTTCAAATATAACTCAATCCCAGAACTAAGGAACATTTTAGCACGTATTTTGTGTCGTTAAATCAAATAGGAAAAGCCTTTAGGAAACAATAATTGATTCATTCAGCCTTAATATATTAATAAATATTCTTCAACTGCTGCTCCCACGTTTTCATTGTGGTAAAATTTGTCGTTAATCAAAAAACTGCTCAATATATTTCGTAAAATATAGAGCATTAATAATTGTAAAAAGAAAAAGGTTTTCTGTCAATCATGGTTTCGGTACTTAAATTGTACCTTCTTCAGGAGAACTAAATAGGTAAGGAAGCTACATCTTATAAAGACAAGCCCCTATGAATTATAATCTAGTTTGGGTCGCTATTATTTTGGTTACTCTTTTTTTTCTTCTTTTTTTTTCTTCTTTTTCTTTTGGTTTCTGTAGTGAGATAGCCAATGGCGTGTTATCTCATTTACATATGTGTATTACTGCAGGACATATATAGACACTTTGGGGACTAAAGAGGTCAGCTACGAGAAGCCGAACCCAGTGCTAAGACTAAGCACGAATAAATACTATTGTAACAAGGAACACAAAACCACACTCACAACACATGGCGTCCGTCGATAGGCATACTTGCGCAAGTTTAGAGCAGCCTGATTATGTTGAGATGTGGATAAAATGTTTTTCAGCCTTTGCAAGAAGCAAAAATTACAAGACAAAAAGAACATTGGAGGACAAAATGAGATTACAGACTTATTTTTAGCGTCCGCTGGATGTGAAGCAAACATGAAAGTAGCCGTTATGGCGTATCCAAAAGATTTGAGGATCTCACCTTTGAAGAAATTGCACACATCATAAAGAACAATGTAAGACCTAAGAAAAAACTGGTTATTGCTGAGAGGACTAAATTCCTTTCTACGAAGCAAAATCCCAACGAACCAGCAAGGAATTACATTCAGAGACTAAAAAAGGCCGCGAGATTCTGTGAATTTCAACAGCTTGGAACAGGAGATTTTACCATCGAAGAAGAATTAATCCAGTTACGGTTCATAGAAGGAATGCACGACAGGAATCAAAAAGACAAAATTTTAGAACGTCTACAGTCAAATAACATGACATTAGAAACATGCGTGGAATTTGTACAGCAACTGGAAATGATATCCGAATTCAAGGAAGATACTCAAAACAACACAATGGTGTTTCAAATAGAAGAAAATGCAGCAAATAACACTGACGTGTTACAAGTAAAAACAAGGCTAAAGAATTGTAAGTACTGCAATTTTCAACATAATATTGACAAAAGAACAAATTGTCCTGCTTATGGACAAACCTGTTATGTTTGCAAAAAACAGAATCATTTAGTACGGTATGCAGAGTCAAGTCGAAATGGACAAATTCGATAGAAGACGTGTACCAAGTACGGGTGAACAAAAAACAGAAGTTGACAGTAAAATTAAATGAAATACCATTTGAGATGCAAGTCGATACAGGTAGTGACGTGACTATTATTCCAAAGAACTTTGGCAACATATGGGCAAACCCAAGTTAAAGAGAAGTCACTTGAAATTAAGACAATTTGATGGCTCGTACATCACTGCATTGGGACAATTCGACGCTACGTTTGAGGCTAATAGAAATTCGAAGTGGTCCCTATAACTGTAGTGGATTGTTTGAAAAATCATGGCCTAATAGGCACAGATATTATAAACATAAATACAGACAATTTAATCGACTGCATAGAAAGTAAAAAGCAAAAAATAGGAATCTTGAGAGGTTATAAAGCCACAATACGAGTGAAAGAAAATAGCCCCCCCTCATATTACGAATCGCGTAGGATACCTATACATTTGCGACCTTTAGTAAAAAAGAAATTGGAAGATATGGTAGCAGAAGGAGTGTTAAAACCAGTATCGGTCGGTGGTAGTAACTGGGCCTCCCCAATTGTAGTTTTACGAAAAAAAGATGGGGATTTAAGAATATGTGGTGATTATAAGATTGGTGTGAATCATAAAATCTGTTCAGATTCGTATCCTATTCCTGAGCTTGAAACTGTGTCGCATACATTAACAGGCACTAAATATTTTACGAAAATTGATTTAAAGGCAGCTTACAATCAAATACAAATTGACGATAAATTTCAAGAAATAACCACTATTAACACACCCCTGGATTGATGAGATGGACGAAAATGCCATACGGAATAAAGACAGCGTCGGCCATATTTCAACGAGCAATCGAAAATGTCTTAAAAGGAGTAGTAGAAAATATGATAATTTATCAGGACGATATTTTAATAGGGGCCACCAGTATAAATGAATTGCAACAAAAAACACAGCGAGTTATGAACAAATTAAAAGAAGCCGGAATGAGCGTAAACTACGATAAATGCAAATTTAATTGCGAGAAGATAAATTATTTGGGCTTTCAAATATCCAAAGAAGGCATTTCGCCTGACCCAAATTATTAATTAAAATATCGCAGGTGGCATCCCCAGCCAACAAAAAAGAATTAGAATCGTTTTAGGATTGGCTAATTTTTATAGCAGATATGTGCCGAAATATTCCGATTTAACTGAAGCATTTGCAGAATTACGAAGAAAGAATAGTGAGTTTGTGTGGACACAAAAACAAGAAACGGCTTTTAACAAAATAAAAAAAGTACTTATGGAAAAACCCGTTATTAAAGTTTTGATCCCAGAAAAGAAATAACCTTAACTACGGATGCCAGTGAATATGCTGTGTCTGCTATATTGTCACAGGACGATCATCCGATTATGTACCTGTCGCGAAAGCTAACCAAGGCAGAATTAAACTATTCAAATATAGAGAAGGAAGCTTTGGCCATAGTATGGAGCACACAGCGCGCGCCGACAATTTCTATTGGGTCGAAAATTTTTACTAAAATCTGACCATCGACCCTTAGAATTCATTTTTAATCCAAGGAAAGAATTACCCAAGGTCACATCCGCCAGGTTAATGAGATGGGCCATACTGCTGATGGCCTTTGATTTCGATATCATGTACGTCAAAGGAAACACTATTCCGCATGTTGACGCGTTATCCAGATTAGCATTTAACAAAGAAGACGACGAAATAAGCGACACTGAAGATGTATTACATTGGGTCGAAACCGATGTAATGCCGATTAAACAGCTTCAAGAAGAAACCCTTCTGGACCCTATTCTGAGCAAAATATCGAATAGAATAAGGAGGAATAAATGGAACGACTGCTCTAAAGCTGAAAGGCCTTATAAAGAGGTTAAACATAAACTAACTATGGACAGAGGGGTTATATGTAACGGAGATTTGGTTGTACCTCCGCAAAAAATGCGAAAAGAAATAATTAAAAGTGTACACGACGATATACATTGTGGAATAGCGGCCACACAAAAAAGACTCAAATTGGAGAGCTGGTGGCCAGGATATTCGCGTGACATTGAAGATTATGTAAAAAAATGTCCCAAATGCATGGAAATCAAAGACTTTCCACAAAAATCGACTCATTCGTGGCCAAAGGAACAAGAACCATGGAGTCGAGTACACATGGACCATGCCTATGCCAAAGGCGTAGGACTACTATTGATTTTAGTAGATTCGTTCTCGGGGTGGCCAGAGATTATTCAGGTGCGTGATAGAAAATCTGCAACTGTCATTCAAATTTTGAGAACTGTATTCTCAAGGATCGGCGTACCGAGAACCCTGGTATCAGACAATTCGTCCGAATTCTGTGATGAAAGTCTATGTTCCTGGTTGAGGAAGATAGGATGTAAACCCTATAAAACTCCACCCTACCATCCACAATCAAATGGGGCTGCTGAAAGGATGGTTAGAACGGTTAAATTAGGATTAAAAGCATTTGAGCCGTCACGTGAGACCATAGAATCTTTTCTACCTAAACTCTTGATGAGTTACAGATCCATTCCTCATGCTGATAGAACACTAAGTCCTTCTGCCTTGATGGGAAGACAGATCAGATCTCCCATAACTATGTCTTTTTCGACTAATGAAAAAATGTGGTACAAAAAGAATAAGGACGCGCAACCTGAAAAAGCGTATTTTATTATGCAGAAAGGGAACAACACCGCTATAATAACAACACAGGAGAGAAGTGTGCTGGCCCACACTGATCAGCTAAGGAATAGATATGAGGAAGACATGAGTGTGGAGGAATCGGAAAGAAACGAGGATATAAACCAATATGGTGGAGACGTTATAGAACCCATAGATGAAAGCGAGTCGGATTCCGAGGTGCCATACCAGGGATCCAGTAGTGATGAAATGAGACCGCGGTCACCATTACGAAGAACACCCCCAAGGATATTTAGGAGTAGCAATAGATCAACGAGGGGAATAAAACCTCTCCGTTTCAGGGAGGTGTAGTGAGATAGCCAATGGCGTGTTATCTCATTTACATATGTGTATTACTGCAGGACATATATAGACACTTTGGGGACTAAAGAGGTCAGCTACGAGAAGCCGAACCCAGTGCTAAGACTAAGCACGAATAAATACTATTGTAACAAGGAACACAAAACCACACCTCACAACAGTTTCTAAATCTAGTCACTATTTCGGTATTTTTTCTTTGAAATTAAAAGCTGTCATCAGTGGTTTTAAAACGTCTACTTCTGTCAGGCTCTAATTTGTAATTTTATTTGTCATTTCCTAGTTCGCTTCCTTCCTGTTTCTTTTCCTTTATTCACTTTGTCTTAATTTTATTTGAGTGTACTACTATGTATATTTGTGTGTGTGTGTGTGTGTGTGTGTGTGCGTGTGTGTGTGTGTGACGGTAGATCAATAAATCCAAAGTGTGACACAGTTTGAATTTTGA
The DNA here is from genome assembly GCA_023376005.1 of Doryteuthis pealeii. Classification (NCBI taxonomy): domain Eukaryota; kingdom Metazoa; phylum Mollusca; class Cephalopoda; order Myopsida; family Loliginidae; genus Doryteuthis; species Doryteuthis pealeii. The sequence goes on along the minus strand of CM042137.1, from coordinate 36,865,701 downwards.
TCTGAAATTTTCGTTGTATAATCTATATATTGATGCTCGTGTTCTTTAATTGTCCGACCGTTATCATCTTGCAACACCCTCTGGTTAAAAATGAGACCGTCCAAATTCTCCAAGATGAAATGCAAAAATCTAAATCCTGATTATGTGGTGTCGCTAATCCGCCGAATTCTTATTTCTTCTGAGTGTTGTTACCCCAGCAAATAATGGACCATTCCGTTTTTATTAGAAAGAAAGAAAGGTTAGGAAAAGGATATGCTACACAGAAAAATATAATAAAAAAGAAAGAATGAAAGAAAGAAAGCAAGAAAGAAAGAAAGTAGGGTAGCGATAGAAAGAGGGGTGAGCGCGTGGAAGCGATAGCGCTAACCTGTTTCAATCGAACATAAAAAAATGAAAAGAAGGAAAGAAAGAAGAGAGAGAGAGAGAGAGAGAGAGAGAGAGTTAAATCAAGACTATTATACTTTCTACATATTGAATTCATTGCAATAGCTCTTAAGTAAACATATAAAAAGTTGTAATAATTAAATCATCATACTGTGGTATATCCACAGGTCATGCTAGTATTTAATTAATATTCAACAATTGATTAAGTGCATTTACAAGAAAGTAAAAATAAACATTTCCTAGAAAATAAACATGTATAGAATAAATGCTTTTATACCTCATCATTATACTATGGAACGATTGACTTTCCTATATATGTGCGCGCGTAGATACGTGCGTTCGTGCGCATGTATGTGAATGTGTACGTGTGTGTGTGTGTGTGTGTGTGTGTGTGTGGAGAATTGCTTTGATGCTGCTACGAAACGATCTTAGGAATATTATGCGAAATAATCGATAATCGTATCGTGGAAAAAATGTGTTCTTGGTCAAGAATTATTGTAATGGATTAAGAGAATAAATGTTGTTTTTTTTTTGGAGGGGGGGGGGATTTGACGTGATTTAGAATTAACTACATTTTACCATTTGTCAGTCTTTTTCGTTTATACACGTGCAAGTGTATTTACTTTGCATAACTGCACACTCAAATTCAGGTTAAATCGAAATTAACGGACCTAAATTCCACCATCGAATGAAAGAAAAATACCCAAAAAATCAGGGAATTAAACCGAATTTAATGAAATGTTCAGTGTTGATATATCAATGAATAAAAGATATAATACACCAGTTATTTTATCTAAAAACTTTTACATTTTTTTCAGATCAGTTAACTTTGAACCACGTATCTTTGAGGAGTTACACAGGTTCTCAAAGATACGTGGTTCAAAGTTAACTGACTTGAAAATGTAAAAGTTTTTTAAATAAATTAACTGGTGTATTATATCTTTTATTCATTGATATATCAACACTAAAAATTTCATTAAATTCGGTTAATTCCCTGATTAAGTTCGATTTAGCCCAAATTCATTACTACTGCATAGCGAGGCGAACCGGTGGGATAAATACCTATTCCCGTTCTGTCGGCAGGGGTTTCTTTGTTTTTAATGTTATTTTTGTTATACAAACTCTGGTTTGTGCTGATACCATTTGTTTAATACGATTGAACCCAAACCGTTTGCACAATTCCTAGTATATGACTGTCCCTTCTCTGTCATGTCTGTTCTTTTCGGGGGCCTTCTTTTTAATTAGCATGCTGCATTTACTTAAGTCCTAGTTTACAGTCTCGTATCTTTCTCCACAAATGCAGAATTTACCGCTTTTCAGGATGTGTCTGTTTTCGCTTTAGTTATAATATATTTGTTTTGACAAGTCAAGATAAGAGATTACGTTTACCTCATCAGGTGACCTCTGCATAACCATGTGCATTGTTGTTTGTTTGTACTCATTGAGCAATATTTTACCAGTTTAATATTTCTCTGAATGTTTGAGATGAGGCTTGATAATTTGTATTATCTAAATTATTCGGACTATTGTCCCCATCTTTATTGTTATCTACACAACTTTTCAGCAGATGTGTCCTCCGACCTTCTTTAGGTGTTTCTTGTCGAACTCTGGAACCTTCTCTTCGAACTTCGGGACCTTCTTGTTGAACTCGGTAGCCTTCATGTCGTAATCGAGAGCCTTCACGGAACTTCGAACCGAACCGTTTATTCAATCGACGGGAGTAAACTGTTCTTATTCCATTAACCATGACCAGATACAAGTGTTAAGCTGTGTTAAGTATGCTATGTTATTGTCACCCTTGGCCAAGATTGAACTTGCGCCCTAGACATGATTGTCAGTTAGAACTGTATTAACTCAATACTTATATCCGTTTTGCCATGTGTTCAACTGGGCTGCCGAATTCGACAAGAAGGTTCCCGAGTTCGAGAACGTTTCCGAGTTCGACAAGAAACACCAGAAGAAGGCCGGAGGGCACATCGACCGAAACGTTGTGTGTATAGTAATAAAGATGAGGACAATAGTCTGAATAACTTAATACATTTTACCGGTTTCTTTCAATTGTACCCTTTGTCTTTTGGAACAACGATATTTTACGGGACCGGATTAGCTCAGTCGGTAGAGCGTTCAGCTAGAAGCCACAAGGATCCTAGTTAGATACTGGCCCTCGCCAACTTAGCATATGAGTAGCACAGAGATATGTGCGGTAAAGTAAGGAGCTGATGGTAGGTGTAGTGCTCCACATCAGAGGCAAAAACAGTCTCCTTGGTCTAGCACTAGTGAAAAGGGTATACTCCTTCGCTAATTGGCTGATACCGACATTAGGCCACCCCGACCACTCTCTTTGTTTATGGTAACAAGTCCTGGATCGTGTAATTGATTTAAATTATTTATTTCTAATTTTCTAGGACAGATTCCATTTTTCCCAGTGGATTACCTTTCCTACCCACTCATGTCTGATTTTGTATTCTTTCTGTGTCAATTTGTTGCATTCGCTTATGATAAAGGAAGACAGTTTCATCTCTGTCTCTTTACATGATTATTATTGCTATCTATATATTAATACTCATGTTCGTTTATTGTACGGCCGTTATCATCTTGTAACACCCTCTGGTTAAAAATGAGACCGTCCAAATGCAAAACATAATTTAATAATATAATTTGTGTGTGTGTGTGTGTGTGTGTGTGTGTGTGTGTGTGTGTGGTTTGTTTTGTTTTTGTATTTTTTTCTGTTTTTTTTTTCTGATTTTTTTTTTTTGTTCTTTCTTGAAGATCTTTGACTCAGTTCCAGAAACGAATTATATTTGTTGCGCTCACTCTTATATTTTATACTCTCTCTCTCTCTCTCTCTCTATATATATATATATATATATATATGAATTTTGATCTTTGTATCTTGGAACAATTTTTCTTTATTCTTGATTTTCCTCAAAAAGAGGCTTCTTCATAAGATTATATCTAACATTTTGCGTATTGATGTTTACTCAGATTAGCTTATTACGCTACAAGGTCAAATAAAAAAAGGAAATCGACTCAGAAAGATTCTAGTATATCAAAAAGAACTTGGCTGTCTGACTAAATCACTAAACAGCCCTGTCGGCTGCGGCTTTAGAATACATCAACTGCAGAATGGTAAGACCCCACCACCTGTTGGTTATGAGTAGCGACCCGTGAAGTTTAAGGATGGAATACTGGTGGCTGAGCAGTCTATGATATGCGACACTCTACTTTAGCCCTTAATTAGGCTCGACGGGCGGTCGGAGAGGCCCCTTCAAACGGCTGGTCACGACAAACCCTAGCACATATGATTTTCCTGATCCATTTACCCTTATAGCAAACCCCCAACCCTTTTTATGACATGAGCACTAGGAAGCGGTAGCTGAGGGTCTTAATGTCTTGGGTATGACATCAAACTCTATCTGATGGAGAAGTTCCAGTTTTGGAGTCCTGCGGAATGTTTCACCTCAACGACTCGCTCGTTTGTGCTGTCCCTAAAACGCGCTCTTATAACGATATTTTCCAGTGAACAACCCACTTTCTTTTAGAAGACCGGTGTCAATTAAATTTCATTTCATTTCCTCCATTATATCAGTGTTATAGGTGATATAACCTATGGACATAAATGGAATGCGCCGACGGCTACTATAAGTAATACGAACAATTGTGGCTTGACACGAAGCAAATGCGAGTCAGCTCTTAACTGTATTGGTCGGACGCAATCTCCACTTTCTTTGCTGTAAATTTCTACTCCTTTTGTTCAATACATTTGTATACATTGTTACCAGTCGTTTATCTTATTTTTTACCCTTAAAACCCTACAACAATCAGTCATCGCCAATTTGAGAATAGGGAAAATTAAGAATTGGCGTTTTTACTAATATCTAAGTAATTATACCAGATATACCTTTCATACTTTCTACACATTACACCAAGAACATGTCCAAATGAAATTACATCTTATTATAATTGAGATTCTGTGTCTGTCTGTAACCAAATCTACGTCATTGCTTACGTCACAATACCATCAGGAATAGCGTAAGTTTATCAATGAGTATTTAAGTTATAGTCAAAATCATTAATACATAGAATAAATTTTATTTATTAACAATTTCTCCATCAAAATCTAAGTTAGATTTGTCTCAAAACAGCCGATATCGTTAGTGCGATCTCTTTTGCCTCTGTTCTTTGAAAAAGAGACGTGTCTCGGACTCTGACAAGGAACGGTAAAGCCACGTGGCTATTTTACTTCCCCTCATCACGTAAGCTTTTTCCCATTTTCTTTGTACCCTTTCCATACACTGTTTGTTCAGGGAACAATGTGCGTATATCTATTGTTGTTAGGTCTTGTTTGTGTATTATTTCTTCTTAATACCATTGGTATGTATATTATCTATATAAAATGTTAAATATTATTGTATGTATAAATGCGTTGATCTTGTCTTTACTTCCGTTGTGTTCATTATCAGTATATTACGGATATAATAATGCTAATATTGGTCCTAGGTGTGTGTGTGTGGGGGGGGGGGGTCGACTAAGCACCAAAGCATACCAATATACCTATCAAAATGTTTTGGAAACAAATATTGTTTTGATTCTGTCATTGAAAAGCAAAAGAGATTGTTAATAGTTTTAATTACAGAGTTAGTTTTCCTTTCTTATCTATCCGAACATTTTCCACAACCCTATTGACTTTATGACAAGCCCAAACACCTTTTATCATATATGTGCTATAAGGCAGTGACTGAGGGTCTTAAAGTCCTGGGTATGAAGTAAAACTCTATTTGTTGGAGAAGTCCCAATTCTGGAAAAACAAACAAGCGACAAGAAGATTCCCGAGTTCGAAGAGAAGGTCCCCGAGTCCAATAAGGTTCCCGTGGAGGTTTCTGACTTGATGAAGGCCGGGAGGCACATCGGCCGAAACATTGTGCTGTCCCTAAAATGCGCTCTTTTAACGATGTTTTCCGCGACATGATGATGATGATGATGATGATGATGATGATGATGATATTTGTTATATATATTTTGAGGTTTGGTTTCTTTGTTTAATGGCATATCAAACTTTGTGTGTTATTTAATGCCAAATCCACCCCTGTAAAGGACCGGTAGTGGTACTAGTTAACCTATATCAAAGGGATGAGGGATTTTATACCTTTCCCAAGAGTATTAATCCAAAAGTGAACGTAATAGCACAACTGGAGTTCAAATTCACTTACTACGAAGTGGAAGTCCAGCCGGTTGGCCAATACGCTACTGGAACTTCTCCAATAGATATTTTGGTATCAAGTAAATTGACTTTGTACAACACCAGACCATAGATACGGAACTCCCAATGGGGGGATGGCCTTACCACTAACTTGTAAACATTATGTGACATTTAAGTATTCACGAAGCTAATTTTAGTCTGGTACAGCACCATTGTAGTGGATCAGTACGTGACGATGGTACTAAACTCACAAGCAACTGCCAGGGCAGCCGTAGTATCGTACATATTCATCAAGCCTTTTGCGCGTAGAGGGACATTTTTATTCGGTGATAGCTTAATGTAAGGCGTTTTCGTATTGACTGCTGGTTGACGAATTCAATGTTAATGTATAGAAATATCGTTAGTTGTGTAGGATTGTTTTATGAAATATCATAATTAAAAGTGAGTCCTGTTTTCATGCTATTGTACTATAACACAAGATTGCTGATCAAATTTTGTTTATATATATATATATATATATATATATATATGTATGTATGTATGTATGTATTTGTGTATGTGTGTGTGTGTGTGTGTTGTATGTGTGTGTATGTGTAAAATATTGGTCTGTATTTAATCTAAATTATAGATCATTATACATTGAACTCTCTCTAGGGATTTATAAAAATCCGTATATTTGCACCTACTAAAATATGCAATTATTATACAGTGAGATTTTGAAGATCCCATGTAGAATCATCCCTTACTACCAGTTTTGTATACCTTACATATATATATATATATATATATATATATATATATATATATATATATATATATATATATATATATATGAAATAATAACAAAATAATTTTTTCTGATATAATTTTGATCAGTGATCCTGACAATAAGAGCACACATTGAGCTCTGTAAATTACGACAACTGAAAAAATACTACGTTGTAAGGAAGATTTCTTCACTCAATCTTTGGATTATATATATATATATATATATATATATATATATATATATATATATATATATATATATATATATATATATATATATATATATATATATATATATATATATATGTGTGTGTGTGATTAATTGACTTGTTTGAACAGAGAAATTAACCTTGTGACACAGCCTGTCCCTGACGGGGGGTTGTGTAAATACGTACTTGAAAAGGAGATGAATACTACCAAGTAACCACCCTATCGCTCTGATCAGGGGGCACTAAAGTTTAGGTACTGGACATGTATACCGAAAAGGCGGGGGGGCCTTAAAAATTGTGATATTGTAAAAAGTATCTGGTACCTCTAAAGGTGGTGGCTTCATTCCTGAAATGAGGTAACCAAGTGAGTACATGGTACTATTAGTATTTTTGTAATGTAATCACTGTAGTTCTTTTTGACAATAACAAAATGAATGAAATCTGATAACTCCATTGCAATCTATTAGATTTTCCATATGCCACAGTTGAATGAGCTGTATATCTTTATTAAATAATAAAATGACTTGATTAGCTAAGTTAAAAGTTAAAATTAATACAAACAATGACATCATGACATGCATTTAAAAAAAAATGAAATAATTTATAATAAATTATTTAATTTATTATCTAGATATATAAATGGATATAAATGGAATAAATTTTATGCTGAGGTGAAAAGTACCTGTTCCAGGTACTTTTCACAATATCACAATTTTTCATTGAGGGGACCCCCCCCTTTCGAAATACATGTCCAGTACCTAAACTTTAACCCCCCCTGCTCTGAGTGGTAGTATGAAGGAAATTAGGTTATTTCCTATAAGTCTAACATGATCAAAAGGGAACCACTTGTGACTGATAAATTATCTATTTATTTATTGATCTACTAGGAAAAAAGAAGACGAGGTTAGGGTTTGGGTTAGGGTTAGGGTTAGTTTAATGGGAAAATAAATAAATAATTTATCAGTCAAGAGTGGTTACCTTTGATCATGTTAGACTTATAGGAAATAACCGGAAATTATGTGGGGTGGCATCTCGATAACCTTTATGGTTATGAGATACGTCCAACGGCCAATGCCCAAGTCATTTGCAGGAATTTTTTTTAAATATGAAGCTGAAGAAAAAAAAACATGAATGAGATAAAATAAAATAAAATAAAATAAAACAAAAAACGATAACCTTTAATCCTAAATGATTAAAACTTTAAGGCGATAAAGATTAAAGTCTCTTAATTTTCTCAAATGTTTTAATCTGCTTTATGTTTGAGAATCTATTTTATTCATTCGACGTTAAATATATTTAACGGTATACCGTGAATTCAAGGGCGAAATTTCATAGGAGGCACCAGTGATACATTTTTATTGCTATGGATGGCCAACAATGTAAAAATTAAAATAGATAAATGATAATAAACTGATCTCCAAGGAAATCAAAGCGATGCAAAATACTTTAGATTAAGGAAAAGAAATACATTAAGAACATGATTTATGTAAATTTTCATATTCAGTAATATTTGAGTATATCTAGTGTGTGTAGTAGTAATTATTATTACTTATTTCATTTCTCCAGTATCTTACACACACACACACACACACACACACCATTTAACAAACTTCTGGATTTGGTAAATAAAAAAATTTAAGTCAAACTCGAAAAAAGATATGTTATAACTGTGAATACTAAAACAAATTAATTAAAAATTAGAATATTTTCTACTTTATTGAATTGCTAACTAAACCAAAAACAGATTTGACTTATGTACATCACAAATTAATTTTATTACAATGCTACAGTGATGGCACAAGGTGTTGGTACAAGGTGTAGACACCCCTCCGAACATTGTCATCAACGGGCACAGCCTGGAAGCAGTGGAGAGCTTCAAGTACCTTGGGTTCACCATTGCCAATTCAGTCTCCACTGATAGTGAAGTCAACAGCAGAATCGCGAGAACGGCTGAAGTTATGGCCAAACTGAGCCAGAGAGTCTGGGACAATGCCAGCCTTACTAAGAGAACCAAACTGCGCGTCTACAAAGCGTGCGTTCTCAGTACTCTCCTATACAGTAGCGAAGCATGGGTCACATACTCATGCCACGTGAGGAAACTGGACAATTTCCACCTCAGATGCCTACGCCACATTCTACGCATACGCTGGCAGGATAAAGTGCCCAACACAGACGTGCTGGAACGAGCAAACATGAACAGCATACCCGCCATCATCTGCGAGAGACGCCTGCGTTGGCTTGGTCACGTCAGGAGAATGGACAAAGGCCGTATCCCCAAAGACCTACTGTATGGTGAATTAGTAGAAGGCACCCGACCGGTAGGGAGACCACGCCTGCGCTTTAAAGATGTCTGCAAGAGGGACATGAAGACATGCCACATCAACACCAACACATGGGAGGCTTGTGCAGAAGACCGTGCGACCTGGCGCCTCCTCGTCAAACAAGGAAAGAAAAGGAGTGAAAAAGAGAGGAAAGAAGCCGACACAGAAAAGAAGCCAAAAGGAAGGAGGGACAACAGCAACTCCAGCAAGCATCACCGTTTGTTTGCAGTCACTGCACCAGAGATTGCCATTCAAAAATTCGCACGTTAATTTCTCCAGCGGAATTTAACAGGTTTAAATTCGGAGTTTTCCTTCTCTTAGACTTGTTGCCTAGCCATGGTTAAAGAGCTCCAAAATCCAAAATGATTACTACAATGCTCTATAAACAAAAGTGCTCCAATAATAGGATATTAAAATGATTTTAAGATATAAGATAAGACCGTTCACGTCTCGCAGTTTCACAAAAATAATCTTCAGTTGAGCCTATGCCAACACGGTTGAAGTCTATTGAATTATTTTTAACACACACACACACACACACACACACACACACAGATATATATATATATATATATATATATTATATATATATATATATATAAGGACCAACATGAGTCAGATACTATCTACCTAGGTTTCACCCGAATGGTTCTTCAGGATAATTCTGACTAAAGGAGGTCGTTACAAACGTGATTGGGTATCTGAGTGGGTAAAAATTAGCATAAAAAGTTAAAAATTTAAAATTCGTAAAAAGGTTGTGTTATAACTATTTTTATATTCATTTATTATTCTTTATTGGCTAAGGAGCCATGTCTTTTTATGTCTACATGCGTTTCGAATTTCTGTTCTTTGGTTTAATACTTAGACTTTCACACAAATGGAGTTAATAAATAATATCTATTCTATGTATTAATGATTTTCATTATGAATTAAATACTCATTGATAAACGCAATTCCTGAGGGTATTGGGACACAAGCAGTACGTAGTTTCGGTTACAGACAGAGAGACACCGAATCTTCATTATAATAAAATTGCAAAATAGATTATTGAATAAAACACATTGATTATTATTGATTTTTAAAAAAAAACCTAGTTGTAAAAATATCAAAATTCTTTCCCTCTGATCGTTCAACTAATCTCTAAAATTAATATTTTCCATAAGCTTTTCGAGAGAAAAAATTAATACCTATTAAGTTATCAACTTTTTTCATTTTATTATTTTTTATTCATCAGTACTAGCGGGACCCGTGGATATATCATAGTCGGATGATAATTTAATTATTACAACGTTTGATATGTTTACTTAAGTGCTATTGCGAAATAGTTCAATACGTAAAAAGTATAATCATCTTAATTTAACTCTCTCTCTCTCTCTCTCTCTCTCTCTCTCCTCTCTCTCTCTCTCTCTCTCTCTCTCTCTCTCTCTCTGTGTGTGTGTGTCTGTTTTCTTTTTTCTTTCTTTCCTTCTTTTCATCTTGTTCGATTCAAACAGATTAGCGTTATTACTTCTGTGCAATTACCTTGACCTTGCTAGAGAGCTGAAAAAGTTGTGGAACATAAACGTAACGGTAATACAGTCGTAGTTAGAGCACTTGGAACAGTCTTCAAGAACCTGGACACATAGCCTAGTGGATAAAGGAGTTAGGTTAAGACAGTTCTAAGTGACAGTTATCTCTAGACTACAGGTTCAATCCTGGTCAGATGCAGCAGTATCATAGAATAATAATTAACACAGCTTAACACATGTACCCCAGCTATGGTCAGAGGAATGAGAACAGGATACCCCAGTGGACTGAATAAAGGGTTAGGTTCAAAGTTCTGTGATGGCTCCCGATTACGACAAGATGGTTCCCGATTACGACAAGAAAGTTCCCGAGTTCGAATAGAAGGTTCTCGAGTCCGAAAAAGAAGGTTCTCGAGTCCGAGAAACTTCCTGAGTCCAACAAGAAATACCTGAAGAAGGCCGGAGGACACATCGGCCGAAATGTTGTACAGATAACAATGAAAGATGAGGACAATAGTCCGAATAATCCAAATAATACTGGATAAAAGACTGGGGGAACTAGAGATGAGAGAAAGAATTAAAACCATCTAGACCACAGCACTGCTAAATTTGGCTTAGATATTAAGACAATTTGAGGAGACTTGCTGTCACTCAGTCTTCTGGGAAAACCACCAGTTTTGGTTGGTGTGAAAAACTCGTCGTCGGGGTGGCCTAATGTCTGTATCAGCCAAGCAGTGAGGGATTCTATCCCCCTTTCACTTGCGCTAGACCAAGAAGATTGTTTTTTCGTCTGAGGTGGAGCGCCACACCTACCATCAGCTCCTCACTTTAGCGTACAGATCCCTGTGCAACTCATACGCTGAGTTGGCGAGGGCCGGTATCGAACTAAGAATCTTGTGTTTCCTAGCCCAGTGCTCTACTGACTGAGCTAACTAAAATCATAGAAATAATAACATATGTGTATGTGTACGTGTGTGTATGTGTGTATGTGTGTGTCTCCGCACGCACGCGTGTGTATGCGTACATAATAAGGAGGTTCAATAAGTTCGCAGTCTGACACGTGGTTATTAGCTGAATTTTGAACTGTAATTTTCACTGTAGAATCTTTGATGTGCTCGATTAAGATTCACTACTGAAATGCCGTATATAATCGTGTATAAGTCGATCGTGTGGATAGGTCAACACTGTATTTATGGTCACAAAATCATTAATTTATGGAATAAATGTTTGAAACTCCCAGTCCTTCTCATTATGTTTGAACGTATAATCTTACAACATCATTACTCATGCATTGGTCGAGGCTATTTTTCCCAGAAACATTAGGCCTTTAATATTTGAAGAGAATTGTAAGCGCACTAAAAATGTGAGATATCATGTTGAAGAATAAATATGTATTTATAGCGCAAAATAAATGCATCAGCCTTATATATATATATATATATATATATATATATATATATATATATATATGTGTGTGTGTGTTGTGGAGTCCACGTATACTTTTTTGCTGGTATATCTAATGAGTCTATATATATATATATATATATATATATATATATATATATATATATATATAAGGTTATACACAGACACCGTGTTTGGCCGATTTATTATCAGTCTAAGTTCTTAACCACTGGGCCAAACTTGAGCAACAATTTAACTGATAAACAAACACACACACACACACACACACACACATATATATATATATATATATATATATATATATATATAACAGTCCACCAAAGGTTCCGATACGAGCGCGTTCGGCAATACAGTTTGCCATCATCAGGTAGGAAACCTTTGGTGGACTGTTACACCAGTTCCACCCCGACACCAAAAAGATGGTCAGAAAATTAGAAAGAATCAACCAAAAACTCGTCCGACAAGAATTGTCTGTACAGTTCAACAAAACTTGTATAAAAGAAAAAATGCTGCTAATTTATATATATATATATATATATATATACAAACGAGGAAGGAGAAATTTGAAAAAACAAAAATCAATGAGATGAGAAGATCATACTAATAAGACCAGGTGTCAGGTCTTCAAATTAATAAAAGAGTGACGATAGTAAAAACTCCACAATATCATTAATAGAGCATGAATATCTAAGAGTAGCGGGGACATGAAATCAACAGACATTGGTAATTGACAGTTTCTCGCCTATACGATTTTCAAACCAAGTTGGTCTGAAAATTGCACATTCCTAACACACATACACACACACACACACACATATATATATATATATATATATATATGTGTGTGTGTGTGTGTGTGTGTGTGTGTGTGTGTATGCGGAATTTAAAAAAAGGCAGGTCTCCTGTTTAACGATTTTATTGGTGATCAAGCCTTCTGGCCAACTTTTTTATATTTGGATGGAATTCGTGGATTTCTCCACCGAAGTTCATATCCCGAGTACTTCATCCATTAATATACTTGGAAAAAAAACCTGGAAAACATCACCCCTGATGATGGCACTTCGAAGTGCCGAAAGTAATCGGGATATGAAGTTCGGTGGACTAATCCACGAATTTCATCCAAATATAAAAAAGTTGGCCAGAAAGCTTGAAAAGATCACCAATAAAATCGTTAAACAGGATACCTGCCTTTTGTTTAATTCCACATATATAAATGAAAGAATTTTGCCCAAATACACACACACACACACACACACACACACACATATATATATATATATATATATATATATATATATATATATATATATATATATATATATATATATATATACCTGCATTCCTGACGCATAAAAATCTAAAAGGACACAGTAAAATCGTATTCATGCGTCCATTAAAAAAAACACAACCAACCCATAACAATTCAGGGATGTTTTCTGTGTTGTTTTATTTTCAACCCCACCATTTCCAACTAACTGTAAATACATTTCAATATTTTCTTAGAAACGAATTAAACAATTAGACAATTGATTTAGGTTGAATCTTAAAATTTATACTTTTCAATTGAATAATTAATTTATCCCCCACTTTAGATTTTAGTTAATAAGCTGACGCTTATCACGCAACCAATTTCCGGTGGCCGATTTAAGCGATCGATTTAGCTTGGTAAAATTTTAGAAAAGAAGAATTACAACAATGTCTGGCTAAGACGTTTTTCCACTATACGTACAGTATCAATAATCCTCTCCCGGATTTGCAGATTAAATATTTGGATTAACAGATTAATCCCATCAGCTAGAAAAAAAAAACAACATGTCAAAATAGGTGAAATTGTTTTCAGTCATTGGAGGATTTGGCTGGATTGTCCCCAGATTTTTTTTTTAAGTAAAGGAAGGTCAATTTATTAAAAAGCTTAACTTTTGTTTTTTAAATTAAGTGGGTTGATTTATCTATGAACAATTTGAATACAGATTTTGTTACAGTAGAAACGACGATATGATTTTCATGATGTAAACTAGACAAAACGTGACCCGTTGGGTCACCCAATCAGCTCTGGCTATATAATTGAGATTAGGGAAAAGGGAGTTAGCAAAGCGAATAAAAATTTTTTTTAATTAATACGGCCGGATGAAACATTAAAATCCTTTTGTATTTGTAAAGGTAATGTTTGACATTCTCTCTCTCTCTCTCTCTCTCTCTCTCTCTCTCTCTCTCTCTCTCTCTCTCTCTCTCTCTCTCTCTCTCTCTCATCTATCTCTCCAGAGAAACTAAACATTATATAACGAGGAGGTAATCAAGAGATACATAGAGGGGAAGAAAATGATAGACAGAGAGTAAAGTAAGAGATTGGTCGGTTTTTGACTTAATTGCAAATTACGACTAATTAAAACCAATTAAAACAGAATTTTTTCAAACATAATTCAATCCTAAAAGTAAGGGATAATTTAGTATAATTTTTTGTGTCATTAAACTAAACAGTAAAAAACCTTTAGGGAATAAAAGTTGATTAATTCAGCTTTAGTATAATAATAGATTACATTGGAAAATAGCCGCATCCCCAAAGACCTTTTGTATGGCGAATTAGTAAAAGGCACTAATTAGTAGGTAGACCACGTCTACGCTTCAAAGACGTATGTGAGAAAGACATGAGGATATGCCATATTGACACAAACACGTTGGGGCAGATGTAGAAAATTGAGCGGCCTGGTGCCCCAATGTCAAACAAGGCACAAAGAGGAGTGAGACGGAAAGGAGAGTAGCCTCCAGAGCAAAGAGAGACAGAAAGAGGGAGAAAGAACAACAGCCCCAGCAAGCATCACTGTTTGTATGCAGTCAGGGCACCAAAGACTGTTACTCAAGAGATGGCCTGCTCAGCCACTTTCGCAGACGCAGATAAAAAAAATTGTGGGGTGGGGAGCACTACGCCATCGTCCTTAGTGGAGGGAAAGGTGCCAACAAGAATTTACATTGGAAATATTTTTTCACAATCTGATTTGAGATTCGAAGAAATTAATCGTACCCGAGCGTGTTACGTTTCTGATTTTAAGCGTTTAGCTCCCCTCTTGGTAAATCCCTAGTTCAGTTCCTTGTGACAGAAAGTATGTAGTATGCCTTGAAATCCTAGGTAAAAAAGAGAGTAGTTTCAGTAGATACTCCTAGTATCAGAAAGTCTGTTTTATTCTTTGAAATCCTAGGTAAAAAAGAGTGTAGTTTCAGTAGATACTCCTAGTATCAAACAGTCTGTTGTATTCCTTGAAATCCTAGGTAGAAAAGAGTGTAGTTTCAGTAGATACTCCTAGTATGAGAAAGCCTGTTGTATTCCTTGAAATCCTAGGTAAAAAAGAGAGTAGTTTCAGTAGATACTCCTAGTATCAGAAAGTCTGTTTTATTCTTTGAAATCCTAGGTAGAAAAGAGTGTAGTTTCAGTAGATACTCCTAGTATCAGACAGTCTGTTGTATTCCTTGAAATCCTAGGTAGAAACGAGTGAAGTTTCAGTAGATACTCCTAGTATCAGAAAGTCTATTGTATTCCTTGATATCCTAGGTAGAAACGAGTGAAGTTTCAGTAGATACTCATAGTATCAGAAAGTCTATTGTATTCCTTGAAATCCTAGGTAGAAAGAAAGTGTAGTTTTAGTAGATACTCCTAGTATCAGAAAGTCTGGTGTATTCCTTGAAATCCTAGGTAGAAAAGAGTGTAGTTTCAGTAGATACTTCTAGTATCAGAAAGCCTGTTGTATTCCTTGAAATCCTAGGTAGAAAAGAGTGTAGTTTCAGTAGATACTCCTAGTATCAGAAAGTTTATTGTATTCCTTGAAATCCTAGGTAGAAACGAGTGAAGTTTCAGTAGATACTCCTAGTATCAGAAAGTCTATTGTATTCCTTGAAATCCTAGGTAGAAAAAAAGTGTAGTTTTAGTAGATACTCCTAGTATCAGAAAGTCTGGTGTATTCCTTGAAATCCTAGGTAGAAAAGAGAGTACAGTAGATACTCCTAGTATGAGAAAGCCTGTTGTATTCCTTGAAATCATAGGTAGAGAAGAGAGTAGTTTCAGTAGATACTCCTAGTATCAGAAAGTCTATTGCATTCCTTGAAATTCCAGGTGGAAAAAAGTGTAGTTTCAGTAGATACTCCTAGTATCAGAAAGTCTATTGTATTCCTTGAAATCCTAGGTAGAAAATAGTGTAGTTTCACTAGATACTCCTAGTATCAGAAATCTGTTGTATTCCTTGAAATCCTAGGTAGAAAAGAGAGTAGTTTTAGTAGATACTTCTTGTAGCAGAAAGTTTGTTGTATTCCTTGTTCAGTTCCGTTGTAGGTCTTGATCGCAGAAAGTTCAATTTGCCATTGATTTCAGGACAAATACCCACGATCTTGAATGCGTTCTATATCGTTTCTTTTATGGCTAATTTTCATCGGAAATGTTTGCTGCTGATTTTGGGAAAGTTCATAAATATGAGTGGGAATTTGGCGTATATCTTATCCCTAGATAATTCAACAGTGCGAGATTCAAACTTCAGATTCTACGTGACCCTAAAAGAACAAAACTCTTTTCTATAGTTTGTTACAAAAAGCCGACGCCAATAAATTCTCTCACGGGTCTCGTAATTTAGTTTGTTCATGGATGGGATTACCCATGTTGCGCGTTTTGAGCAAGAATAACCTGACGGAACGCATATCTCTTCAGAGCTACAACTAATTTGAATTTAGTTTTTCTTCTCCTCGACAGGTTATCATACGAAGTTTAAAGAGCCCTGCCTGTCCTACTATTGATCCAAACAGTATTAATGCTATGTGAAATGCTACCAAGCTTGTCCAGGATTTGAACTCATGTCACTGTGTCCATCTTCTAAAATATCAAGCGAAGTACAGCTAGTTTGAACTCAGAATCTTCCTTCCCCGAGACTGGTTGCCTATTTTCCCATAGCTGGTGGAGGAGAAGAGAAGGCAAAAATAACCTTACGGAATGCATACCTCTCCAGGTGTACAACTGTTTTGAATTCAGAGTTTTCCTACTCCTAGATCGGTTACCATAAGAAAGTCTGCTCTTCTATTTATCCATAAGTGGAAGGAGAATAGTTGGATGCATAGGTTTGCCAAGGATATTTGTGCTATGTGAAATGCAAACAGCGTCGTCGAGGATTTGAACTCTATCCACTGAGAACACTTCCTTACAACGAGAACCATTATGGCATGGGCCCGTCATCGTGAGGGGGTTCGGGGGCAGCTTTAATACGAAAAGGTCAAGTTTGATCTGTCTCAGTAAACAACAATCAATGCCTTGTACCAGTTAAAACTAATTCTAATATATATTGTTATATATATCTAACTATTGTTTGTTTGTTTGGTTTAGTTTAATGGCATATCAGACCCTGTGGATTATTCAATGCCAACTCTTTATCATATATATAAAATATACAATATAATATAATATAATATAACAACGAATAATTTAAAACAATATCTAACATAATATAATATATATAACGTACCAACATACACACACACACACATATATATATATATATATATATAATATACATATATATGTGTGTGTGTGTGTGTGTGTGTGTGTGTGTGTGTGTTGTGTACGTTATATATATTATTATAGGATGATAAAAATATATATATAGCTCTGTGCATATATATATATGCGTGCTGAGTTCCCGGTTTCGATTTCTGTCGGAGGGAAATCGTAAGTATACATTGCTGATGAGACAATAAAGTGGAAACTGCTGATGTACGATGTTCTACGTAGGGGGCGATATTTGCTGAGTTCGCTTGTCATAATTAGTTTCATTAATTATCGAATTTTATATGATATACGCATTGTAACTGCCTTCAAGTAAAAAATAAATAAATATAAATAATAGTATACTTTACTCAATCATATATATATATAATATATATATATATAAATATATATATATATATAGGCTGCCCCCAAAAAACAAGCCTGACTTTTTAAAAAAGTATGTTTTTTGGATCACCATATATATATATATATATATATATATATTATATATATATATATATATATATATAAA
This sequence comes from Doryteuthis pealeii, assembly GCA_023376005.1. Lineage (NCBI taxonomy): Eukaryota > Metazoa > Mollusca > Cephalopoda > Myopsida > Loliginidae > Doryteuthis > Doryteuthis pealeii. The sequence goes on along the minus strand of CM042137.1, from coordinate 36,847,842 downwards.
CGTTTTGTAAGGGATTATTTTGTGGTAAAATGTTTTTTCTAAAAAAAAGTTGTTAGGGTGCGAGATTACCGTAATCAATTTTGCCTTTCAGATGCGTTCATTTCTATATTACAGGATGCGTCCTAAAGGGAATATTCTAGACAACTTTTAGTTCTTTTTAAAAAATTCAGAAAAATCAGACAAATCTAACTATTGTAATACATCCCTATAAACATAAAGCAGTAATAATAAAGATAATAATAGTAGAGGTAAAATTAATTTTATCTCTACTATATTATAATATATATATATATATATATATATATATAATATATTATAATATATACCTATCTATATCTATATATCTATCTACCAATATGTCTATCTATTGTAATACCTTTTTTATCGATCTATCTATCTATTGAAATATCTATCATTCTATCTATATGTCTATTGTAATATATGTCTATTGCAATACATCCATATATATATATATATATATATATATATATATATATATATATATATATATATATATATATATATATATATATATATATATATATATATATTTAATATCTATCTATTTATCTATCTATTTGTTATAATATCAATCTATTATACTTATCAATACATTTATCTATTATAATACCTGCATACCTATCTCTCTATCTATTTTATTATAATACCCGCATGCCTATCTATCTATTTTAATACCTATCAATCTATTCGTCATTTAATATATCTATTTATCATTGAGGTTTCGTGCACGTTATATGATGTACAAACACTTACAAGCTAATTCTAGCGAAGTTACACAAGGCAAAGAAAACGCGAAGCTTTTGATTTTTTTTTGGGGGGGGGTCGTTTTTTGGTTTTCTTTTTTTGTTTTTACAATAATAAATAACAAATAAAATTAATTCGGTGAATCACAAGAAATGACACCAAAATATACTTTAAGCCAACAACCGCGTCATAAATTATATTTCGTATTCATAATAACGTGTCTACCGGAAGAAAGAGGGTGAATGTCGTCATAATAAAAGCATTTTCCAATCATTAAATGTCCGTTCTACAATTAAAAGTTGTTAAATTGTCCTGAAACAGTCTGAAAAAGTCCAATCATACAAAATATGATAGGAATATGCATTTATATTTCCATACCAATATATTAATACTCGTGTTCATTAAAGGTGCAGTCGTTATCATCTTGCAATACCCTCTGGTTACAAATGAGACCGTTCAAATCGTCCAAGATAAATTCAAATTGTAAATCCTGATTATCTGTAGTTGCTTACATTTCTTTACATTTTTTATTCAAAAGTTCAGTTTTCAAATGGTAAATGACTATATATATATATATATATATATATATATATATATATATGGGTGCTATATTTATAAATAAACAGTGCTCAATATCAATGATAGAGCATTTATATTCAAGACAGCGTAGACATGGAGTTAATGGTGCTTGGTGATTAAGTTTGTCGCCTATGCAATCATCAGCCGCTCTGATGAGACGTAAACGTCGAAACACGTGTCTGTGGATGACTGATATATATGCTCCCTTCCTGGTAGAGTACTATAGGGGAACATTAGTTGAACTCTCACCGTTTAGCGTAAACGCATTTACTCGCCTGTTGTTTACAGACTTGAGTTCTCCGTGATTGTAAAACATATATCCTGTAAGTATGTATCAATTAATTGTTCGCCCCTGACCGACAGTCTTTGATAGCCGAAAGGATAAGGAGCTTGGCGGACGAAATTCTGTCGGATTTCGCTCCCGGCAAGAGGTAGCTGTTTAAAAAGTCGCACTGATGAAACGTAAACGTCGAAACACGTGTCTGTGGATGACTGATATATATATATATATATATATATATATATATATATATATATATATACTATAGTGTGAGATGGTCACTGTTTCAGCTTTTGCTGGAATGGTGTACCAAAGGCAGTATTATTGGTAGAGTGCTCAATATAAAATAGAGCTGTTATATAATATAATAAGATAAATATATAAAGGTTTTACATATCTATTTATTGGGTGACAAAGGAACATTCACAACCATATTGGTTTCATGTTATGCATTCATCAGGTGAAAATGTTTCAAATGTTTCACATATAAAGATGCATTCATCAGGTGAAGATGTTTCAAATGTTTCACAATATGGTTGTGAATGTTCCTTTGTCACCTAATAAATAGATATGTAAAACCTTTATATATTTATCTTATTATTATATATATATATATATATATATATATATATATATATAGATAGATAGATAGATAGATAGATGCAATATCTAAAAGTATAACATATGCTGATTTAGTTATTTCGTCATCCTTCAGAAACCTTGGTGTGCCAGTATCTGTGTGGTTAGTATAAAATTGAATATGTGCATAATATTCATTTGTCTGTAGATTGCATGAAATTATACTTTTTTTGTACTTTACCTGGGCAATAATCACATACAGACTGTGCATAACTTTGAAAATGATTGATGATGTTCATATTAAGATTGCGTGCTTTGAAGTACATTAAAGTACGTTAAAGAACGGACACACTGACACACACACGCGCGCGCGCACGCACGCACACACACACACACACACACACACACACACATATATATATATATATATATATATATATATAATGAAAATGCTGTACAGCGATTTATGCATATAGTGTTTTTGAAGAGAGGATGACTTAATGGAGTAGACAAAAAAATCGAGTGAATCGCAATTTTGACCATTGATAAAAAGAAGTAACCGAATAAGTCGGAATTATGATTGAATATAAAAGTGCTCATTACATTTGTAGAGCTGGTTTAGAAAACCGATAAAATCAGAATATATCAACTCAAGTATATATATATATATATATATATATATATATATATATATATATAGATATATAAATAAAAAGTAAAAAAGTAAAGTCGTCCGGGAGGCCTAATGTCGGTATCAGCCAATCAGCGAGGGAGTCTGTTCCCTTTTCACTAGCGCTAGACCAAGAAGATTGTTTTTGCGTCTGAAGTGGAGCGCCACACCTACCATCAGCTCCTTACTTTACCGCACAGATCCATGTGCTACTCATACGCTGAGTTATATATATAAAGAAACAAACGTTTTTGTGGGAATACACTGATGTGTATTGGAAGAGAGATACATACATATACGCACATACGTATATGTGTGTGTGTGTGTGTATTTACCAAACTACTCCGCCACTAGCAGGATGCGACACAAGGTCATTTTTAGCGTAGTATAGTATGTTTAAATTCAGTTTTCTTTCTTGTTTTCCATAGACTTGTTGCCTTACCAAGGGTTAGATAACCCAGTCTGTCCTACTATTTACCCATACATGGGGGAGATTCATGCCTTTCCCAAGTGCGTATTAGAGCCCAGAGAAACGTAAACATTCTCGTCCAGTATTTGAACTCGGGTAACCGATTCCATTTCTCAAAACGTTAATCGTTACGCTAAGCGTACCTCCTTCATATATCCGGAGAGCTGGATTTGTACTTGGTTGGTTGGTTGGGTTTTTACGGCATGTCAACCCTTGTTGGGTCATTTTATGACGAAGACATTTTTGTTATATTCATTCTTGATGGGTACTCAATTTTTTAAAACACATTTTAAACTCATTTTTTCTATTTAACCCATAGATAGAACACTAACAGTTATTACCACTCTGGGTCAGTGGACCTGGGAGTAATAGTGATGAAAGGGTACTCCACATTCCCCGGAGCTCTGGAACTGGAACTTCACCATCAGATAGTATTTAACGTCATACCCAGAACAATAGGACTCTCAGTCACCGCCTTCTAGCACATATATGATAAAAAAAAAGGTTGGGGCTTGCCATATAGGTGCTATGACTTGAGGTAACCAGTCGATTGATCGGAGGGTACCTCTCCAATCGCCCGTCTAGCCAAAGTAAGGACCAAAGTGGAGTTGTATGTCGTGGACTTCTCAGACACTAGGTTTCCATTCGTAAGCATAACGGGTCGCCACCCACGGCCAACAGGTGACCCCATTGGGGGGGGGTCTGACCCATCTGCAGAGATACAGTCAATGTGTTCTAAATCCCAATCCAATAGGGCTATCTCGATTTGTTAATGGAATTGAAATCGTAAATCGATAATGAGAGAGATTATAATTTTTACATATTGAACAATTTGCAATAGCCCTTAATTAAACATATCAAACGTTGTAATAATTGAATTATATTGTGGTATATCCACAGGCCCTGCTAGTATATATATGGTATCAAGAAACGAACGTATATGTATGTATGTTTTTGTGTGAATACACTGGTAAGTATAGTGAGAAAAATACGTACATATACGCACACACGTATATGTAGTCGGATCATTAGCGGCTAAACCGGTAACCTCACAGATTTTGTCTGGTGAGGACGGTGGCTAGACAATGTCTAGCCACCCTTCTCACCAAATAAAATCTATCTAATAGACACGCTGCTGCACGAAAAACAAGACCTGTAAAAAGCCGGATGATGCTCTTTGCTCAACTAGCCAATTATTTCTAAAGTCTAAAGAATTCGTGGATGTATTGACCAATAAATGCATGGGCGGATTAAGGTATATATATTTACCAACCCCTCCGCACGAGCAGGATGTGGCACACGGTCAATTTCTTAAGCGGAGTTCAACAGGTTTGAATTCAGAGTTTTCATTCTCCTAGACCGGTTGCCTAACCAAGGTTAAAGAGCCCAGTCTGCCCTACTATTTACCCATAGCTGGAGGGAGAGTAGGATTCATACCTTTCCCAATGGTATTAGCGCTAAGTGAAATCTAATTACCACGTCCAGGATTTGAACTTGGGGCGACGAGTCCATTTCCCATTACACCACGCGCTTTAAGGTTATCAAACTACAGCTTAGCGCTCCACAGTGTTAATGGTCCTCTCTAAAAGTGATGTATCGATGACCTGGTCAAATTAGATTCCCGTAGATTCACGGCCTTTAAATCCAATCATGTCATAGAAGCCATTCAATCCAAAGTTGCTAATCTATAAAAACCTATTGCTGATATTCTGATGGTTAGGCTAAAAAATTAAACCAAATTATTTTAACGGAGGTCAGGGACCCTTGACTTTCGTGATCAGCTTCGTAAACTTTTCTGTGGTGGGTCACAAACTGTAAGAAATGTCTAGTTGCTTTGGATAATGGCATATCAACCTTTGTAGGTTATTTAATTCCAAAGCCATCCTTATAAAAAGCCAGAAGTGGGGATGAGAGGTTGTATACTTTTGCCAATGCTATTAGACCGAAAGTGAACGTAATAGCAGTAACTGTGCATATACCACAGTATGATAATTTAATTATTACAACGTTTGATATGTTTACTTAAGAGCTATTGCAAATAGTTCGATATGTAAAAAGTATAATAATCTTATAATAAAAAGTATAATAATCTCTCTCTCTACTTCTTTTCATCTTTTCATTATGTTCGATTGAAACTGATTAGTATTATCGTGCTCAATCCGTTCTCTATTTTTCCCTTACTCTTTCTTATTATATTTTTCTGTGTAGTATGTCCTTTTTGTTCCCTTTCTTTCTTTATAATAAAAATGAAATGGTCCTCTATTTATCTGAGGTGACGACACTCATAAGAATTCGACGGATAAGGAACACCAGATAATCAGGATTTACATTTTTGCATTTCATCTTGGACGATTTGGACGGTCTCATTTTTAACCAGAGGGTGTTGCAAGATGATAACGGTCGTAAAATTAGGAAACACGTGTATTAATATATAGGTTGAAAAAAAAAATTCTCGTTTTTCAAGCTTCAAAATTTTAGCAGGAAAATCAGAATAAACTTTACTCAGTCACATTGAAAGTACCACTCCCCGCTAGATCACCGAAGTTAGCATCGATGAGACTGTTCAATACTTAGTTGGGTGACCATTAAAGCAACAGAAAGTACTGGAAGAAACCGAATACCAAAACGATTTGATTCGGCATTAAATAACTCGAAAAGTATTGATATGCCGTAAAACAAAACAACCAATCAGCCCAACAACACTGGGCAACATAATTTTCGTTGAGTTGGATCTGACACTTGTTTTATACTAATTTTTTTTTACCTCTGAATCCAAAAATAACCCCAATTTTCCATATCACATCAACTATTTGCGCTTCAGTATACCTTCGTTTAAAATCCTGCAATGTGTATTATATATCACTAAGAAATAAAGATTTACATAATATATGGTGTGGTTAATTTGCATACTGGTTTTAACAAAACCATTTTTGATTCGGCATTAGATAACCCGAAAAGGGTTGATATGCCGTAAAAATAAAACAACCAAACTGGCTAAATAATTTTTCGATACTTGTTTACAGTTACTTGGACAAAACTGGATTTCTTTTGTTCTCACTGAAATCTCATTTCATAAATAAACCAAAAAGATTAATTCAAGCTGAATAAATAAAGTACATTTAAATCATATAATACTTATCTTTTTCTCATATAAATCCAATGGTTTATGAATTCGTAATTGTTATTTACCAACCCCAGATTAATCATTGTACAAGGCCAAAAGTGCAAGACATCTCCTGAAGATCGTAGTCATTTGGTGGATTACAACAGATAGACACACTTGAATATTTTTCTCCTTGTGCGTTACCTTTGTAGAAATGGGAATTTGCTTGGATTGCTGTATATATATATATATATATATATATATATATATATATATATATATACTAGACAAAACGTGACTCGTTGATTCCCCCATTGAGCTCTCGGCAGATAATTGCGATTAGGTAGGTACTGGCAAAGAGGACGTCAAATCTGTATTTTACAAAATAAATCTACCCCCCCCCCCCCCATTGAAAAAATTATGAATATTGAGATAAATTATCCGATTTTAATGAAATTATCAGTGTTGATTCATCAATGAATGAATTTTATAATGCATAAGTTGCATTAATTCAAAACTTTCTGATATTTTCAGGTCACTTAATGTTATCCACCCCTTATTTTTTTTGGGGGGTGGGGGTGCAAAATATCGGAGGGGTTATATACTTTCGAAACTAATTACAGTATAAAAAATGCTAAAATCCGACCCGTGTCACATATAAACTCCATAGCCGTTTGAAGGCGTTTTTTTCACAAATTAATGCGATATGAAAGCGATATTTTACCCATCCCCAAGTCTTTTCTCGACAAGTAAATGTAAATATCTTCTATTTGTTTTTTTTTTTAATAATGTATTGACTGTTTTTATTTTCGAAACTCGGTCTTATGTATTTTTAAAAAATTAACAGTTGTTTTGAATTTAAATAAAATGAAAATACCGACAAAAAAGATATTTTTAAGGAGGGGGGTAAAATATTTACATTTACTTGTCGATAAAAAAACCTGGGCGTGGCTTACTTTTAACGCCTTCAAATCACACAAAAAAAGTTATTTGTCGATAAAAACGGCTTCAAGCCGCTAAAAAAATATTTTAAAGAGGGGGCGTATAATATTTAC
>CM042137.1:36832842-36835342 GCA_023376005.1 Doryteuthis pealeii | reverse complement strand
ATGTATGTTCTTATTTTCTGGTATTGCTTATCCGCCGGATTCTTATTTCATAATAAGTCCATTCTGTTTTTATTATAAAGAAAAAAGGGAAAGAAAAAGGAGATATTTCTAAGAAAAAATATAAGAAAGAAAGAAATGGTGTACGGAGAACACAGAGAAAGAGGGCGAGCGCGCGGAAGCGATAACACTAATCAGTTTCAATCGAACATCATACTATTATATTTTTTCTGTGATAGATTTGCCTCAAAAACAGCCCACATGATTAATGTGTTTAGAATTCTGCAGTGTTATATATTATTCAGAAATAAATGTTTACATAGTATATGGGGTGAATAATTTGCATACCAGTTTTAACAAAACCGTGATTAATAAATAATTACTTGGTGTAATTGATTTTTATCATTATTGTAGTATACTCAAACCTATTCAAAGCAATCCTATGTATGATTTCAAATTGGAATCAATTAGAATAAAGTAAAAATAAGTAATCTTTTTGTGTTAGTATTTAATTCCGTTAGTCTTTCTAATTCAATATAATATTTAATTATATCAAAATTTAAATACTTGAGCCGGGGGGGGGGGCACTTTTTCTTTTTTGTAGCTACTGTTAATAAGGATTTGAATACATATAAGTTTTTTAAATGACCTGATAGTGGAGAGGGCTACGAATGTCCGGTGAAAACCTTTTACCTAGCATTCGTAGACTAAACCCGTTTATTCATGTATGTTTAAGTGCCTGCCAAAATTGAGGCGCGACTTATGAGCCCATGCGTCTTATAAACATTAAACTATGAAAATGGATTTAAACTACGAACACTGTAATTATGAATTAGATGCGTGTGCGCACGTGGAAAGATATTCAGTGACGTTTGTTTGTGAACAGATTAAAAAGACTAAAATTAATATCGGGTGTAGTTTGTATTGATTTTTTATTCAAAATGTAAAACATACCATTAATAGGTACGGGTCTGTTATAATCAGGGTTAGATTTAACCTGTATGAAATATCTGGATATTAAATAGCAAGATATTTCAAATATCTCTTAAAGTTGGAGAAATGGAATGTATATGGTTAAAGAAAGACTATGAAATAAAACTAATATTTTTAAGGTAAATAACCTCTCTCTCCCTCCCTCTCTCCCTCTCTCTTTCTCTCTCTCTCTCTCTCTCTCTCTCTCTCTCTCTCTCTCTCTCTCTTTATATATATATATATATATATATATATATATATATAGAGAGAGAGAGAGAGAGAGAAGAGAGAGAGAGAGCGGGGGAGGGAGAAAGAGGGGGAGACAATATTTTTCATAATGTATTTCCAAAAATATACACCTACACTTGTGAACAAATATCATTGTATGAAATCATTTTGATATTTTGTAGAATAGGAATTCAAACGTATAAGAATAGACTGGCCCTTATAGTATGAAGGTATTAAGAATTTTTAAAAAATCTTTTTTTAATTTTTTTACCATAAGTTTACTGAAAATAAGTTTCTGAAGAGAAAATCAAAATGACGTGTTATTTCAGAGGGTTTCAAAGTTTATGTACCGGACAGGTATGCCGAAAAGGGGGGTTCCCTTAATGAAAGATATTGTGAAAAGTACCTAGTACCTATTACATAGGCATAACATTTATTATCTAGATGTAGATATAATACAGATAATTCATTTATATATCTAGATAATAAATTAAAATAATTTACGATAAACTATTTCAATTTTTTTTAAATGCATGTCAGGATGTCATTGTTTCTTTTACTAATCAAGTCATTTTATAATTCAATAAAGATATACAGCTCATTCAACTATTGGCATATGGAAATCGAATAGATTGCAATGGAGTTATCAGAATAATAATTGATTAGAATAATTTTATTTATTTTGTTATTGTCGAAAAGAACTACAATTGTTGAATTACAAAAGTACTAATAGTACCAGATATTATCCTCGTACCCCACTTGTACAAGATCAGGTACAAGGCCCTATTAACGTGGGACCACCTACAAGTCGAGACTCATTGGTGGCGGGTTAAAAAATTGCGTCGATCCCTTCGGCATTCCCCCTCAAGGGGGCGCCTCAGGAACTGGGCAATAAACCCAGCCCTGCCCCTTTAAATCGAGGGGGCAGGTGTTGCCTGGGGGATGGCCCCCTGGGATCGACGCACATGGTTAAAGAACCAGAAGGATCCCTGTAATCGCTTGGTTATTTCATTTTAGGAATGAAGCCGCCTCCTTTAGAGGTACCAAATACTTTTTACAATATCACAATTTTTTAAAACTTTAACCACTCCTGGTTATTTATGCCATTTGTTTGTTGTTTTAATGTGTGTATTTTTTATTTATTATCGGTACTAGCAAATATATGCACCCTCCGGGTGCAAGTATTTAAGTTTTAATGTAATAAGATATTATATTAAATTAGAAAGGCTAATGAAACTAAAACTCTCGTCTTTCATTGTTATTTTTTCTAATTTAAGTATTTAGTTAAAAGAGGAAGTAAAGA
>CM042137.1:36785342-36827842 GCA_023376005.1 Doryteuthis pealeii | reverse complement strand
AAGGCTTCGTTTCGTAATTGTTAGCAGATACAAGTTCGATCCTCGTTGGGTGACCTGCACTTGCGACTTTGTGTCAGATCCTACCCACGAGGGCGTCGCATCAGGGTGTAATGGTTAGCAAGCTAGTCTCGCAGATCCATTACAACTAAATAGTGAGTTCGATCCCCGTTGGATATCCCCTACTTGTGACCTTGTGTCACATCTTATCCGTGGCTAACAGGTTAGGTAAATACCTACCATTAGGAAAGGTATGAATCTAACTATTCTCCCCCCCCCCCGCCCCCAGCTATAGATACATATTAGTGCAGACTGGGCTTTTTAAGCTTGATATATTAACCGATCTAGGCAAAGGAAAAAGAAAAATTCTAAATTCGAACCAGCTGCACTCCGCTTAAAATGACCTCGTGTCACATCCCACTCGGGATGGAGGGGCTGGGTAGACACACAAACACATACGTTACATTAATAAACACTCAGCAGATTCAACGGATAGATAGATAGATAGAGGGGAGAGATGGAGGGATATGGGGAGGGAGAGAGAGAAGGGAGGGAGAGAGAGAAGGGAGGGAGAGAGAGTGAGAGGGAGCTGATGGAAAATGAAATTTCAACACCCAGAATATTCAATTTACTTAAAATTAAACGTGCAGATAATCTAGCTAGATTAAAACAATTGATCACAGGATTTGACTCGGGTCAATCTCCTATGACGGTGACTATTACACAATGAGCGCCTCCTCGATGTGAATGCGTGCATGTGTGGTTGTGAGAGTGAGGGTGTGGGTGCTTACATAATTTGACGAATTTCAAAGCTTATTCAATCAATATAGTATGTGCATCATAATAATAACGGACATTACCTATTCTTTTCTTTTTATACCCTGTCCGGTGGCCAAAAGCTGCTGGTGGGGAGGAGCTGGAAGTAACGCCTAAAGTCACCGAAATTATGTTACCACCCTAATGAGGACAGGGTATAGCACGTGTTGTTTATTACACGTTGTATGATAAAAAATGTTTATTGGAACTGGGTTTACTAGCATTACAGCAATATATGCAGTAAGTGTATCAACAAGGGTGTATCAACAGTACTCAGTTCCGATACACATACTATACCCAAGTCAAATAGCGTTAATACCCTTGGGAAATGTATTAATCCAACTATCCCTCATCTATAGGTAAATAATAGAGCAGAAAGTGCTCTTTATATTATATCAGCACATTGGACACTATAATATTTGGAAATGCGTTATATATATGTATATATAACAACCCCTCCGCACAAGCAGGATGCGACACAAGATCAATTTCTTAAGCGGAGTTTAACAGGTTTGAATTCGGAGTTTTCCTTCTCCTAGACTGGTTACCTGCTAAGGTTAAAGAACCTAGTCTGCTCTACTATTTATCCATATTTGGAGGGAGAGTAGTTGGATGCATACCTTTCCCAAAAGTATTAGCGCTATGTGAAATGAAAACAGCCTCGTCCAGGATTTAAAGTCGATGAGTCCATTTTATACGGCTGGGAATGCATCATTTCGGGCGTCAAATACGATATATAATTTTATTTTATTTTTTCTATTATTTATTGTTAAGTTGGTGGCAGAATTTCTGGTGCCGTCTTTTGTACAATGTTAGAGAAATATTAGAAGCATTATTTGAAATTTATTCGGTTCTTTATTGCTTGTGTAATCAGACAAATGAATTACGTTGTTTAGGAAAAATTAAATTGTTTAAAAAATGGTTTACACGTGAAAATTGCGGAATTGGTATGCGTTTAAAAACTTGTCTTTTCTTTTTAGTCATGAAAAAAAGAAAAAAAGAAAAGAAGGGAAAATGTAAGAGAATAGTGGGGAAAAAACGGTAGCGAATTTCTATATGCAACATTTGTTTTTTTTTTCGTCAAATGAATATCTAATGCATATCTCAATTTCCATTACCATGGATAAGGAAATGTTTTTTGTTTTTTTTTAATTATTCATTGCATTGGTTAAAGTTCATTTGAAATTTGTCAATGTGTGTTTGGAGTCCAAGATTAATCAAGGACATAAAAGGGCCGGGTTAGCTCAGTCAGCCATGCAGCGTGGGAGTCTATCCCCTTTTCAATAGCGCTAGACCAAGGAGATTATTTTAGCGTCTGAAGTGAGCGCCACACCTACCATCAGCTGCTTTACCGCACAGATCCCTGTGCTACCCATACGCTGAGTTGGCGAGGGCGGGTATCGAACTAGGAATCTTGTGGTTTCTAGCCGAACGCTCTACCGACTGAGCTAACCCGGCCCTTATTAATTATAGTTAATTAATTTGGAGTTATATTTTGATATGGGGTGACAAAACTTTGAGACCACCATGTGTATTTGTGTCCGAATCTGCTTGAAAATCACAAGTGTCTATGTGAGTGTGTGTTTGTGTATTTTGAAAGCAATACATTCAAAGCCAAAAGGCGCTTGCTGTAGAGCGACAGTTAGTTGGCGAATTTCGTAAAACATAGAGAGTTCGATCTTCACAGGATTCCTTAGTACTGTATCTAAAAGAAATAAGGAAATTAAGATATTTCAGTTATTTTACGTCATTTTTCTATCGTATATTGTATATTTAACTGCAAAAATAAAAGATATCTATTTTTCATGCAGAAAGTCTTTTCATGTATGTTCCTCATTCCCATGAAGAGAGAGGGGGGGGCAATAAAAACCAAAAGAAACCAAAAACAAAGATGCGGTGAGAGAGGGGTGGGGAGGGAGACATCTAATTTTTCATGCAGAAAGTCATCTCATAAATGCTCCTCATTCCCATGAACAGAGAGAGAGAGAGAGAGAGAGAGAAGAAGAAGAAGAAGAAGAAGAAGAAGAAGAAGAAGAAGAAGAAGAAGAAGAAGAAATTGCGGGAGAAACATCGATTTCTTTATGCAGAAAGTCTTCTCATAAATACTCCACATTCCTGTGAAGAGACAGAGACAGAGAGAGATAGAATGAGCAACAGAAACAGATAGAGAGATAGACAAAGCGACTAAAAACAGATAAAGAGAGAGAATTGGCGAGGGTGAAAGAGAGTGAGAGAGATATAGCAATAAAACAGAAACAGTTAGAGACACAAAGAGATCAAAAGCTGAGAGAGACAGAGAGAGACACACACAGAAAGAGAGCAAGAACAACAAAAACAGAAACAGAAACAAAGAGACAAAAACAGAGACAGATAGAGACAGAGATAAAGAGACCAAAAAACAGGGAGAGAGAGAGGGGGGAGAGAGAGGGGGAGAAGAGAAAGTGCAGATTAGAGAGAATGAGATTAGCGTTATATCTCAATTGCCGGATAAAGAGCAGTGGCGACGGACTGATCGATTTGCTAATCCTTAATCCGGATTTAAGCCGCCATTATGGCACACTTCTCATCAGTTTCACCAACCACAGCCAATCGTTGAGAATTTACATCTTCCGGAAGGAATGTAGGATGAATTTGCTTGTTAACAATGGTGTCAGCGGATGCACATGCCGAAACACACACACACACACACATATATATATATATATATATATATAACATAATAAATGAGGGAAAACTTAGATATTGATCAAATGATAAATTTATTTCGGCTTGTTGGCCTCCTCAGATTTGGCTCTAATATATATATATATATGGTGAGTTAGTGGTGGAGTAAGATTTTTGCGTTATTATTAATGGAGTTCTCAATATCAGTGATAGAACGGTTATATGCATGAGTATATATATATATATATATAACTATGTATATATATATATGTTTTCTCTCTCTCTCTCTCTCTCTCTCTCTCTCTCTCTCTCTCTCTCTCTCTCTCTCTCTCTCTCTCTTTCTCTCTGATGTAAAAAAGACGCACTGTGATAACGACAAGCTTTTTTACATCTTAAAATTAATTTACATTTGTAACCGAATTATTGAGAAAACAGGATATTTTGCATCCCCCCCCCCAAGATTTGCCCGGTGATGGAAGTGAAATTAGTTTCCAGTCTATTCACTTACTGTGTCTGCGTTAAGGGTTCTCTTGGTTTATCCCAACTTAAAAAAAACCTTTTAGATATTCCATACCAGAATTATCTCCCTTGCCTTTCAATCTATCGAAAGGAAATCAAATAAGTAGTACATTAATGCTGCATTTCGAGACAAATTCAAATAAGACAAAAGAAATCAGAAATGATAACATTCTCTTTTGTGTTTTTTTTTCTTTTTGTTCTTTTTATATATATAATATACAACCGTTACCATCTTGTAAAACCCTCTAGTTAAAAATGAGACATGACCTGTCGATTGATCGAATGGGGCCTCACCGGCCACCCGACTAGCCCAAGTAAGAGCCGAGGAGGAATGTTGCATGTCACGTACCACTTAATACCCGGGTCACAGACCACAATATTGTCTTCCACCAACGGTCAATAGATCTTAGCCCTATTCAGAAGTGCAGCCGGTATGTTCTCTAGCCCCAGCCGACAGAGTGGTATAATTTCTCAATAAGACATATTAATTAAAAAAATAGTATTATTTGATGTACTGAACTTGTCCTAAATCCACTAACTCAATAATCTCGGAAACAACAACCATCATTTTTCTGGTGGAATGGAATGTATCATATCCCTTCTGAATATTCATAATCACGGTTCTTGGAAGGAACTTTGTAGATTGGTTTGCCGATGCCATCTTCACAGTTTGAATTAACAGTTATTCTTTTCCTATTAAACTTACTATCCAGAACATGTGCCCTCCGGGCGTAAGTATTTAAGTTCTAATGTAATTAAATTAAATTAGAAAGACTGACGAAAATAGATAAGAACGCATATAAAAAGATTACACTTATTTTCACTTTATTCTAATCGATTTCAATATAAAATCATACATAGGATTGCTTTTAATATGTTTGAGAATAAATCAATAACATCAAGTAATTATCTATTAAACACGGTTTTGTTAAAACCGGTGTGCAAATTATGCACACTATATACTATGTAAACATTTATTTCTTAATGATATATAACACACATTGCAGGATTTTAAACACATTAATAATATGGGCTGTTTTGAGGCAAATCTATCTCAGCTAAACCTTAATAAAGGCGTTGTTAATAAATAAGATGCTAATTAAGATTAAATAATGATTATTTAATAACAATTGAGAATATAATGTAAATGATTAAGGAAATTGTGACGTTGGTGGTGATGTAGTTTCGGTTACAGACAGACAGACACACAATCTCCATTATAAGAAGATAGAGTCCATTTTTACCTATATCTAAACAGAAAAGGTGATTCAGGCCTTTCGCAAGAGCATTAGAGAAGAATAAATGCAGATGGACCCAATCAAAACTCAATTCACCAAAACGCCAATAACCATTCTTAGAGTGTAAATTCAAAAACAAGACAATAGTCATGGCAGCAATTTTGTCTTATATCCTTATTTTGTCTGTCTTCTTCGACAAAATGAAGACACCATCCGAAGACTGACGGAGAATAGATCGGTTGAATTGCCGTATGATATTAAAAGATCTGCTAACAATGATTTTTAAAAAGTCCTGAAATTGAATAAAAAATAAGACACAAAGTTTATAAAACTATGTAACCTGACATGTAATTCAATGTTATCTGATAGCAAACAATTGGAAAATAACAATTTCAAAGTATTACCCAGCCCTCCACCAAAGGAAGAATGTTAAATAAGATCAATTTTAAGGGGAGTACAGCTGGTTTGAATTCAGTTTGATAATTCTCTTAGACTGGTGGCCTTACCAAGGCTAAAGAGCTCATTCTGCCCTACTATTTACCCATAGCTGGATGCATGCATTTCCAAAGAAAACTAGTATAAAGTGAAACACAAATATCGTCGTCTAGGTAGGATTAGAATTCATATCAGTTTAGCTTTAAATTTTGTCTCTCTGTCATATACTGTATGTAGCTGTTACCTTAGGGTGCGCCAATGTTAGATACAGTCTGTTTCCCCTTTATTGACCATACCTGTAAATTAACAATTTAACATATACAGTGTAAGGGAAAATACTATGTAGGGCCCAATATGTGTTAGACATCCCATCTATACATATATAAAAGGCAGTTGTATGTATATGTATGTCCAGAGGAAACTTCGAAAATTAAAAAAATAAATAAATATATACACACATTGAATATCACCAGGGCTTGGTTTTTGAGCAAAAATAATAGATATTTGATTTATATTCATGAAGATAATTAAAAGATAAAATTTAAATGATAACAGCATGGATTTTTTTCATTTAATATTTTAGATAGTAGACATTAACATTTCTTTTCAGGGTGGCTGGATCAATGCAAAGTCTTATTTTTTACATAGGGATTTAAATGGGGCATCCCACGAGGATTCAACTCACGATTCAGTAATAATGGATCTGCAGGACTAACTTTAAAAATTCCTCTCTACCCAGGTGACACTGGGTAGCCGCTGCTAGTAATGTAATGCAACTCTTTTCTAGCCCTGTGGGTTCTATAAGAGATACTACAAGGCAACTTTGAGTTCCGTCCAGGCTTAGAAGTAGTTGAAAGTTTTTGAAGGGAATTTGTTCTATCAAGAATTGGTCTTAGTAGTCCCTTGACACTGGTTACTGCTCATAGGTAAATTTATTTTCCCAACTTTCTCGTGAAATTTCTGGAATTTGTACGACCCCTTATTGATTGTTGTTTAACTTCCTTTCATTTCAGTATTTCACGGTGTTCGGAAGTGCAATAAAATCGCTGTTCATTCAAACATCACTCGAGTCTTGTGTCTTGATTTTCCACACCAGAAAAAGTATCAACGAGCTGTTACACTGTCTATGGCAGAGGAGTTAGATAAGTTACAAAGTAATAAACAAAACAAAACAAAACAAAAAAAGCAATCTCAGGAATACACAGGTGAATTTTTAAAAGGCTATTTCAGTGGTTTTAGAACGTATACAATCAGTACCTGTGGATATACCAGAGTATGATAATTCAATTATTTCAACGTTTGATATGTTCACTTGAGAGCTATTGCGAAATATTTCAATATTAAAAAGTATCATGATGTTGATTTAACTCTCTCTCCCCCTCTCTCTCTCTCTCTCTCTCTCTCTCTCTCTATCTATCTATCTATCTATCTATCTATTCCTTTCTTTCCATCTTTTCATCTTTTCATTATGTTCGATCGAAGCGTTATCGCTCCTGCACACCCACACCATCTTTCTATCTTTCACCTACTCTGTTTCTTTATTTCTTATTATATTTTTTCTGATTAGCATATCCGTTTCCTTTCTTTTCTTTCTTTATAAAAAAAATGGAATGGTCCATTAAGTAGCTCATATGAAATAAGAATTCGGTGGTTAAAACCAGATTATCAAGATTTACATTATTGCATTTCATCTTGGACGGTCTCATTTTTAACCAGAGGGTGTTGCAACATGATAAAGGTCTTACAATCAATGAACACGAGGATTGATATATGCATTTAATTGTGAATGAATAAATAAGAGGAAGTACTCTATAATTAGCATTAAATTATTTCCCTTGAGAAATTACAATGGTTCTTGGGCGCGGACACAGACCCCATACAATTAAGTTGTATGTTGTATTAGAAGTTACTTCGTTCTCACAGAGTATTGCGCAAACAAAAACCTCTCTACGATGTGTAATTTTTTATATGTTACGGTAATAACATATAATAAATTTTGTCGCAATATTTTAAACATGATATAAGTAAAAAAAAAAATAAATAAAGAAAAAAAAGAAAGTTGCCGGGGTAGCCTAATGTCGATATCAGCCAGACAGAGCTAGACCAAGGAGATTATTTTAGCATCTGAGGTGGGGTGCCACACCTACCATTAGCTCCTTACTTTACCGCACAGATCCTTGTGCTACGCATACGCTGAATTGGCGAGGGCCGGTATCGAACTAAAAACCTTGTGATTCATAACCGAGCACTCTACCGACTGAGCAAATATGTATTTGATGGATAAAAGCCAAATAAGCTTAGATATTCCATGAATTATTTAGAAAATATTACTGTTGGTCATCAAATAGATAGATAGATAGATAGATAGATAGATAGATATGAACAGACCTAGATAGATAGATAGATAGATAGATAGATAGATAGATATGAACAGATCGAGATAGATAGATAGATAGATAGATAGATAGATAGATAGAGATAGATAGATAGATAGATAGATATGAACAGACCGAGATAGATAGATAAATAGATAGATAGATAGATAGAGATGAGATGAGATAGATAGATAGATAGATAGATAGATAGAGATTACGTAAGATAAAGACAATTAAGGCAAACAAGTAGGAAGAAAAGTAAAAATGAAATGAATGTTTAATGAAAGAAAGGAAAAAAAGAAAAGAAGGAACTAAAGGAAACACTGAAAAAGAACAAAGAAAAGATTAATTAAGGAATCAGTCGCAAAGAAAGAAAGAAAGAAAGAAAGAAAAAGAAGTAAAGAAAGATCTTTATTGATAAAGCAAGAATAATACATAAAACAAACAAGAAAGCAATAGAAAGGGGAAAACATCCATTGGAATTTTTATGCAAAACGCGGTACTTATTCAAACAATCGCTATTTATATGTATTTTCAATTCTTTGTTAGACTCTCGCCTGAGAATACGCGGACCTTTAGCCTAACGTTTTCCTTTTATCTTTTTATAATAGCTAAACTTCCCAGGTGAAAATTCTATTGCCGAGTTTACAATAAATCCTTTAATAGAACTTTGTCCTGAAAAAAAAATGCAGGTACAGCTCAGTGGGCAAGACTAAGAATCGTATATCGAAGAGCCTAAATCCTGGTTCTGATCTATCTATTAATACTCGTGTTCCTTAATTGTACGACCGTTATCATCTTGCAGCACCCTCTGATTAAAAATGAGATCTCCCAAATTGTCCATTCAGTTTTTATTATAAAGAAAGAAAGGGAAGAAAAAGGAAATGTTACACAGAAAATAATATAATAAGAAAGAAGGACTATGGGAAAGATAGAGAAAGGGGGAGATTGCTCAGAAGTGATAACGCTAATCTGTCATCTGTGATTGTTTAGACGGCAAAGGACCCTCTGGATTGGCTAAGTAAAATTAACAGCGTTGATCCCAGGGGGCTATCCCCTCAGGCAATACCTGTCCCTTTATTTAAAGGGACAGGTCTGGGTTTATTGCCCAATGCCTGAGGGACCCCCTTGATGGGGAATGCCGACGAGATCAACGCATTTGTGTGCCTACCACGGCTTGTGCTTCGGCTTGTGGGTGGGCCCACATAAAAATGTATCACGCCCTCATATGGGAGGCAAATACCATAATCTGTCATACTGTGGTATAACAGTTCCCGTTAGTTGGGAGTCATTTGTTATGGTCTATAGATTTGATTGTGTTGTTTAAACTAAAAGTAAAAAACAGCCATTCTATATTTCTAATAAGGTTTTAAGTATTGATATCACTAGCCATTGAAAGTAAGTCAAATGATTTTATGCACTCCTCACAAAATTTGCTCTCCTTTAATATTAATTCAAAGTTAATAAATTTCAGCTTTTATGTATACTAACAAGAATATGCACCCTCTGGCATAAGTATTCAAGTTTTAATTCAATGAAATATATTAAATTAGAAAAACTAATAAAATTAAATAGGAATGCATATAAAAAGATTACACTTATTTTAATTATATTTGAATTGGTTTCTATATAAAATTATTTACAGGGTTGATTTTAATACGTTGGAGAATAAAACAATAATATTAGAGATCAATAACACCAAGTAATTATTTATTAAACCAGGTATGCAAATTAACTACACCATATATTATGTAAACCTTTATTTCTTTGTGATATATAAGAAACATTGCAGGATTTTAAAAGCACTAATAACATGGACTGTTTTGAGGTAAATCTAACTCAGATTTTCATACAGACATAGTTAATAAATAAGATTTGTTCTATGTATAAATGATTTTGACTATAAATCAAATACTCATTGATAAATTTACGCAATTCCTGAGAGCATTGTGACGTAAGTAGTGACGTAGTTTCGGTTACAGACACGCCTAATCTCCATTACATGTATTAATATTAACATTTGACGACGAATATGTTTTTCTTTTTAGCAAAAGGTAAGTTTTTCTTTCTCTTTACAAAAGACAAATTTGATGTAAACGAAGAAGAGAATATTGAAAGTGCGATTTCATCACTGAAGAACCCTCCCCACCTCTCCCAGTTTATCCTTAAGTGATATCATTGACCACGTGATTATTGGGCAAAAAGCTGTACACTTAATGGCGGGAAGGAAAAAGATCCCGACGAACGAACAGCCGATACGAACTCTTCAATACTTCAGAGCCTTTGCCTCAGTTAACTTACCTGTAGACTATTATTAAGTAGACAATTATACACGTAATTATGGTAGTGTAGGTGTAAAGAAAAGTAAAGATAATCAATGTAGATAAATACGAGATAGAGTTTCAATGGCCGACAAAGAAAATCTGCTTTCGTATTTTTGTAAACCTAGCAGGGCCTGTGGATAAACCACAGTATGATAATTTAATAATTACAACATTTGATATTTTTACTTAAGGGCTATTACGAAATACTTAAATATATATATATATATATATATATATATATATATATATATATGTGTGTGTGTGTGTGTGTGTGTGTGTGTGTGTAGCATGTCCATTTTCTCCCCTTTATTTACTTATGATAAAAACGGAATGGTTCATTATTTGCTGAGATGATGAAACTCATAAGAAATAAGAATTCGACGGTAAGCAACACCAGATAATCAAGATTTACATATTTGTATTTCATCTTAGACGATTTGGACGGTCTCACTTTTAACAGAAGATGTTGCAAGATGATAAGAGTCGTACAATTAAGGAACACGAGTATTAATAGATTGGATAATATTTCCTCTTAAAAGACCATGACTTTATGAGAGATTCAAAATTGTTCTAAGTAATCTTAAGCTTGAATACTCCACTGTAGTGGCCTTGTGTCAGACTATTCTAGTCTTTTAAAATATTTACTGAATATTTAGAACACACACACACACACACACACACACACACACACACACCCGAGCCCTGTCGGTGGGGTTTTAGAATACATCGACTGCGTCTCTGCAGATGGGTAAGACTCCCCGAATGGGGCTACCTGTTGGTCGTGGGTGGCGACCCGTGATGCTTAAGGCTCCCTCTGATCAATCGGCTGGTCGCGTCAAGCCCAAGCACCTATGATTATCCCAACCCTATTGCTCCCATGGAAACCCCCAACCCTTTTTATCATATGTGCTAGAAAGTGGTGGCTGAGGGTTTAGTGTCCTGGGTATGATGTTAAACTCTATCCGATGGGGAAGTTCAAATTCTGGAGCCCTGGGGAATATAGAGCACCCCTTCATCACCATTGCTCCCAGGTCCACTCTGACCCGGAATGGTAGTACCTGTTAGGGTCACATCTATGGGTTAAATAGAAACAAATATGTTTGAAAAGAATTGAGTACTCATCAAGAATGAATAAAACAAAAGCGTCTTCGGCATAAAATGACCCAACAAGGTTTGACATGCCGTAAAACCCAAACAAAAAAACAACTAACACACACACACACACACACACACACACACACACACACACAACACACAAAGCCCGTAATATTAGACAAACACTAAGTTAAATCAATAAATATCACAACATGGTGATTTTTTTTCATCATATAAAGTGTAATAAATACCAGGTGCGATACCCTGCCCTCATCAGCCGCTAACTAGGTGTAATAACACAGTTTGGGCGGCTAAAAGCGGGACTGCCACACCTAGTTCCACCAAGCAGCCTTTTAGCCACCAGACAGGGAATAAAAATTAAATAAATATATAAAAATATATAAAATAAAACAAAACAAATAGATGAATAAGTAAATAACGTCCGTTCATTTTAGCAGTTTCAAGTTGAACGGACGTTATTTACTTATTCATCTATTTATTTAACTAAAACACACACACACACACACACACACACACACACAAAGTCCGTAATATTAGATAAATACTAAGTTAAAGTCATAAATATCACAACACGGTGATAATGATAATATCAAGTATAATTATTTTGCCACCATATTTATACAAGTCTGATTTATGTGATGAGCAATTATTGACTATGAACAGCTGATACAATCTAAAAACGTTTAGCTATTATCACAGTTCATCTACTGATTTAGTGTATAAACATACATACACGGGCGCGCAAGCACCACGCACACGAAACCACACTCAGTCTCTCTCTCTCTCTCTCTCTCTCTCTCTATATATATATATATATATATATATATATATATATTATATATATATATTGTGGGGGAGGTAAAATGGTGTCAGTAAAATGCTGAAAAACAATCCGACAGAATGTTGAAAAACTACACCAGTTCACCCCAGACCGCTACACTTCCTCCATCAATATGCGATCAACGACACTTAACACTCGAAAAGCAAGGACTTTACATCTACACAAGATCTCAACAATGTCCTGAAGAAGGTTGAAAAACCGCAACGTTACAGCGTCGACATTAACATCAAGAATAGATATTCATCCTTTGAAACACTTCGTGTTTTGTCAATATTTTCCGCATATATATATATATAAGAAGTAAACAATGTGTTTTGATATGGCTTTTTTTTTTAGCCGACGCAAGGCTAAACAAATAGAGAAAAATCAATCTCTGATTTTTCTCCATTTGTTTAGCCTTACATTTGAATAGGTGCGCCCGCCTAATTCATTAATTATTAATTAATTAATTTTCAAAAATTAGGTACGACTTCAATTAAGCACATATTCTCCCAAATATATATATAGTATTTAATTTCTGCTTTAACTTTTCTGTTGCAGTGGCATTAGTAAATTATCAAAAGTGCTCAATATATTTAAAAACATAGAGCAATAATAATAATAATAATAATAATAATAATAGAGGAAAAGAGTTAAGGGTGCACCATGGTTTCAATCCAAATTATTTTATCAGGACCCTACCCTATACTTAACTAAGTCGATGTAATTCCTTAGTTAAACCCTAATGACATTAAGAGTGTAACTAAAGAATTACATTGACTTAGTTAAGTATAGGGTAGGGTTCTGATGAAATCATTTGGATTGATTCCATGGTAGAACTTTTAACTCTTTTCCTCGGCTACTATTACGAATATTATAACATTAATATCTTTCTAACTAAGAAACACGCCAAATTTGGTTTCTGATTTTTAATGATTAAGCGATATAATTCAATAATTAAGAAAAAATTAAGAAATACCTTATACTCACCCCTCCACCACCCCCACCAACTCACGTCGGCATGAGTTTAGTTTTGAACTTACCAGACAGTAACGTCGGTCTCTTACTATTTGATGTGGGTACACCTCCGTACCTCCTCTCTCACTGTATGAAAAAAAAATACAATGTTCATTTCTAATAAAACAAAAACTACCTTCCCACACCATCACCATCGGCACAAATCGAACCCTCCTACCCCATCTGCTGTCGGCACTTCGCGCTTTGAAGTAGCGTTGACTGGTTCCTAACTGTAATAAAAAAAAGACGAATTCTAAAATAAAAAAAGTAAAAAACCTTCCACTCATTCGTCGACACAGGTGTTGAAATCGTTTTAAAACAGATAATGAGCATCAGTAAAAAATCAAAATGATATTACATATGTAATTAATTTACGATACATTTTAAACATTAAATTCTTGCAAAAAATTTACGAAAACGGATGCTTTGTCTGAAGTAAAAATACGTACTATAACAAACCCGTTATTGAGATTTTAAAACAATTCATGCCGAAGTCATGTTAGTTTTATTCATTATTACTGGGTATTCAAATTATTTCTAATTCATCTTTTAAACATATTTTTAAAACTCATTTCTATCTATTTAGACCAATAGATATAGATATTCCGTGTTTCATAAATGTATAATAAATATTAGATGTGCAAAGGTTTTCAGCATATTATTAGAACTAGCAAATATATGCACCCTCCGGGTGCAAGTATTTTAGTTAAATTTTATAATAAAATATGATATTAAATTAGAAAGGCTAATGAAACTGAATAAGAATGTAGATAAAAAGATTTTGAACAGAGGGGGTATGATTGAAAAATAGAACAACTTTGAAACTAACTCTTCCATCATTTTCCGTTACTCCCGTCTTTCATTGGTAAATTTTCCTAATTAAACTGTTTAGTTAAAATATGAAGTAAAGAATAATATTACAGTTATTTCTTCTTGTTAAGGGATTTCTTTTAAGATTTATTGAAGAGATTTTTGCTCATATTCAATAAGATAAAACCAAACAATTAGAAATCAATAATACTAAGTATATATTTATTAAAATCAATTCTTTAAGATCAATATGCAAATTAGCCTTCCCATTCATACTGTAAACCTCTATTTTGTTGTATATATAAATACAATTGCAAGTTATTAGTATGTAGATATGGTCAACAGTGTAAGTAATGTAAATCAATTTTATTAATAATTGAGGTTTAAATAAAAATAAAATCATGGAGAATATGATGTAAATAACTAAAGGAATTGTGACTTGTATAGTAATATAGTTTCGGTTACAGACAGACAAACCCACAATCTCCATTATAATAAGATTAGTTAGAACATCAGACATCTTTTAAAATTAGAATTTTTGACCAAATAAAGAGCTCTCTGCATAGGAGTAATCTCCCCCGCCCCCGCAATGGGGACACTTGTTGGCTGTCGGTGGTGACCCGTGATATATATATATATATATATTATATATATATATATATATATATATAAGAGAGAGATTAAAATCTCACCTATTTCTATAATAGCCTCATTATTAAAAGTTTTGTGTATCACCAGATGAAACTTAAGATTAAATAGACGTTGAAATGAATTATGATACAAATAAATTGAAAACAGTTGTATGGTTTCAACTATTGCTAATATGGTTTCAAGAAATTATTCTTATTCAGTAATAGTTTTTTGTGTTCACACATGGTTTCAAGGAACTAATTATAATAATCCTCAGTAAACAATTATATATATATATATATATATATATATATATATATATATATATATATTCACAAACCTTTCCGTACGAGAAGGATGTGACACAAGGTCAATTTTTAAGCGGAGCTGGTTTGAATTCAGAGTTTTCCTTCCCCTAGACCGGTTACCATAACAAGGTCAAAGAGCCCCATCTGCCCTGCTATTTACCCATATATGGGGGGTAGTAGTTAGATGCGTACATTTCCCAAGGGTATTACTGCTATATGAAATGCACACAGTTTCGTCAAGGATTTGAACTCCGGTCAACAAGTCCATATATCATACACTATGCTATAAAGTGGCCGAATTTGTTTCATCATAAATGAATGATATTAACGGTGAGTTGTAGTAACTCAGATACAGCAAACATACGGAGACCAACCTTCAGTTGTCGAAACCATAGCTTATACCGCTACGTCATCGTTAACAGCCAACAGTATCTCAACTAGGGAGAACTGGTGGTTAAATTAACCGGTTTCAACCGGGGGTCCAGTGGCTTCAGCGCTGGACCCTAGGAGATAATTACGTTGATCCCAGCCCCCGCCCCCAAGCAACACCTGCGCTCTTGATTAAAAGGGACAGGCCTGGGTTTATTGCGCAGTGCCTGAGGCGCGCCACTTGAGGGGGAAAGCTGATGGGATCAACGCATTTTTTGCACCCGCCACCAATGAGCTTCGGTCCGTGGGTGGTCCCACATTAATAGGGCCTTGTGCCTGACCCGTATACGTGGGATACGCGGTAAATATAATCCTAACGACCCCCGGAGATGGATTCCCTTCACAAATACCTTATTTTCTGACCACAAAAATGATTTTCTGAACATCTATTGATTCAACGCAAATTTTACACTAAATGTATATTTCACAAAACATCGGCCTCTATGTGAACTCCGATAAAACTGAGTTCATGTGATTTAAAAAGTAAGGAGACATCACCACACCCGACGGTAAGCCTCTAAAGCCATTAGAACAATTCATGTACCTAGGTAGCAATATCTCATCCACAGAAAGTGATATTAATACACGCATAGGGTAATCATGATCTGCTATAAACAGATTATCAGTTATATATGAAATCAGACCTCCCTGACAAGTTAAAGCGACAATTCTTCCAAGTGGTAGTTGTATCAGTACTACTGTATGGCTGTACTATGTGGACCCTAACGAAGCGCCAAGAGAACAAGTTAGATGGGAGTTACATAAGAATTCTGCGTACAATCTCAAACAAATCGTAGAAACAACTGCACACAAGGAAGCATATCCGAGTGAGACGAACAAGACATGCTGGACACTGCTGGAGAAGCAAGGACTAACTCATGAGTGACGTTCTCCAATGGAAACTAGCACATGGGAATGCCATTGTAGGCCGTCCAGCAAAGACGTACATTGACCAACTCTGTACGGATACTGGATGCTGCACAGAGGACCTCCCGAGGACAATTAATAATAGGGACGGTTGTCGAGTGATTGTCAGGGATATCAGTGCTACTAGCGAGATGATGATGATGATGATGATGATGATGATGATGATGATGATATGCATTTATGAGACGAGGTTTGATAGGAATAATTATTCATATCAAGCCTTATCTCATAACTACACATACAAATATATAAATGTATACTTGGTTGACCAAATTCTTCAACTCAAACTAACCATCTTTATACGAACGCGGTAAAAATATCAATGTATTTACTAAATTAGTTTTTAATTGCCTCTCTAATGATATAAACCTTCGAAACGACACAACGTGTTCTCCTCGTCACCTCAATATGTTTATAGACGAGAATAGCTAATTTGTCACAAAGAAGCCCAAAGAATAAAGAAACTAATTTGTTTTCTCCGAAGGTCAAGTAGCGACGCTTTCGAACAATGGACTTACTTATCAGTTTACCTATTAGGACTTGACTTTCCAATAATGTTGCTCATTAGTAGAGGTAAGAGCCGACACGATGAAAGGACCCGCTCTTATTATTGTCTCGAAAAAGCCATACAAGTAATTCGAATGCAAGTCGCTTCTAAATCGGTATCTTCTACGCTCGACCCTTCTTGATTTCTCTCTGACATTAGTTCAGTTTTTGTTGCTAATTGAAAGGTGCATCCTTCTTGTTTAAATAAACAATGATCACTTTGGTTCCTTCGAAGCGTGTTATTCAGGGGAACCTTCACTAGTTTTTTAACAGTGACACCTGTTCATTATGTGACATACAATGTTAAATTAAATTAAATAAACGTTGTCATCAGGTAAAAACACTTACAATACAGTTTCTATTGACCGTTGCTCGTAATGTGTGAATGTGTGAATCATTTGATATATATATATATATATATATATATATGTGTGTGTGTGTGTGTGTGTGTGTGTTCATAAATCAAATCAAATGAAACCCATTAAAAACAGTGGTTATTATTATTATTATTATATTATTATTATATTATTATTAATACTCGTGTTCCTTAGTTGTACGACTGTTATCATCTTGCAACACCCTCTGGTTAAAAATGAGACTGTCCAAATCATACAAGATGAAGTGCAAAAATGTAAATCTTGATTATCTGATATTGCTAAACTGCCGAATTCTTATTTCTTATGGGTGCCGTCACTTCAGCCAAATAATGGACCATTCCATTTTATTATAAAGAATGGAAGAAAAAGGACATACTACACAGAAATAATAGAATGAGAAAGAAAGAAAAGTAAGTAAGAAAGAAAGAAAGATAGAAGGGGATATAGAGAGAGGGGAGAGAAAGGAACAATAAATGAAACATTGAATTTCCTCAAAATAGTCTCTTTCAACACACTTATTCTAATGAGTTATTCATTGGGCGGAGCGCCAATAAAACTCTTCTTTTGATATGGTTTGAACCTGCACCGTCGTATATAGCAAGAATATGCACCCTCCGGGTGTAGGTATTTAAGTTTTAAAGTAATGAAATATATTGAATTATAAAGACTAACGAAATCAAATTAAAGCGTATATAAAAAGATTACACTTATTTCAATTATATTTTAATTGGTTTCTATATAAAAACATTCTTATGATTGATTTTAATACGTTGAAAAATAAAACAATGATATTGTAGGGGTTAATTTTGCATTTGCCTGAGGAGTTGTCTGCCCGCCGGTTGTCATTTGTTTCCACTAGGGGACCTCTGGTATTTAAGCGGCTATTTCAAACTTCTCTTCCTCTTTTCTACCTCTCCTCGTAGGTACCTACATGGGTTAGACAATTATCATTCCCTTCTCGTTGGGGCTTCGGCCCCAACGGGCTATTTGTCACTGTAAGTGATTTATACAGCATGGACTATTCTTAGTCTCATGTCTGTACCTTTATATTATGTGTACTTTTATATTATCTTGTCAGTGACTTTTATGTATGTATGTTTATGTACACTATTCTATCTTCCATTGTTTATGTATCTTGTTTATTCATGTGCTGTATTATATAAAATGTTTTGTCCCTCAACCCTTGTCGGAGTTGTATGTTCTTCAAATATTTACTTTGAATCTTACAATATTAAAGATAAATAACACCAAGTAATTATTTCTTAAACCCGGTTTTGTTAAAACCAGTATGCAAATTAACTACACCATATGCTATGTAAACCTTTCTTAGTGATATATAAGACACATTGCTAATAATACTACTACTACTAATAATAATAATAATCATGTCGCGCAAGTAGCACGGATATCCATGACAATCTCTCGCCAAACTTCCCTATCATTCATTGCCCCTGGGAGGTCTTCTGTGCAGCAACCAGCATCCTCGCATATTTGGTCAATGTAGGTCCTTAGTGGGCGGCCTACGTTAGCATGTCCATGTGTTGGCTTCCACAGGTGAATGTCGCTTATGAGCTCGTCCCCGCTTCTCCAGCAGTGTCCTGCATGCCTAGTCTGTCTCACCCCGAGGGTTTGTGAGATGGGGGGGTCAAGAGGCAACACTGCTATTCGTAGACTTCTCCAAGGCATTTGATTCCATACACAGAGGGTAATTCGAACATCATTAGATACCATAAAAGAAAAAGGCTTTACACTAAGAAAGGCAAGAAGCAGGCGACATCCGCACAAACAGTCACAGATGCAGACTACGCTGATGACCTCGCACTTCTTGCAGATACACCGGCATAGGCTGAGGCACTACTACACAGCCTGGAGGAGGCAGCAAAGAATATCGGTCTCTATGTGAACTCCGATAAAACCGAGTTCATGAGCTTCAAAAAGAAAGGAGACATCTCCACACTCGACGGTAAGCCTCTTAAGCTAGTGGAACAATTCACACACCTAGGTAGTAATATCTCATCCACAGAAAGCGATGTTAATACACGTATAGGAAAGGCATAGTTGGCCACAAACAAATTATCAGTCATATGGAAATCCGATCTCACTGACAAGTTAAAGCGACAATTCTTCAAGGCTGTGGTTATATCAGTACTGCTGTATGGCTGCACCACTTGGACCCTAACGAAGCGCCTTGTGAATAAACTAGATGGGAGCTGCACAAGAATGCTGCGTGCAGTCTTGAACAAGTCGTGGAAACAGCACCCCACAAGGAAGCAACTATAAATAATAATAATAATAATAATACTTTGAGATAAAGACGGATCACCCTATCCCAGCCAGAAGACCAGACCTAGTGTTGATTAACAAAAAAAAAAAGAACGTGTCAATTGGTGGACTTTGCGGTTCCAGCAGATCACAGGGTGAAGCTGAAGGAAAATGAAAAGACGATAAATACCTGGACCTTGCCAGAGAATTGAAAAAGCTGTGGAATATGAGGGTGAAAGTGATACCAATTGTAGTTGGTGCACTTGGAACAGTCCTAATAAACTTGGAAAAAACTGGAGTATCTGGAAATCAGAGGAAGAATTGAGACAATCCAGACTACTGCACTGCTGCAATCGGTTAGAATACTCAGAAGAGTCCTGGAGACCTGAGGAGACTTGTTGTCATTCAGCCTCCAGTGAAATACCATCAGCTACAGCTGATGTGAAAAACTCAAAAGTAGTGAAAATCTATTTATAATGGAGATTGTCTGTATTTCTGTCTGTAACAAAAACTACGTCATAGCTTACGTCACAGCTTATGCCACAATATTCTTATGCTATATACACCCAAAATTTGAGTAAGCAATTTAAAAAATTGTTTTTTAATCTCGTCCTCTTTTTTTCTTTTTTTTTTTACAGTAACAGAAGTTAACTAAAAAGTTTACAAATAAATGAATACCTACGATTTTGTGTAAAATTGATGTGGAAAATATTCAAAATGATTGTTTGATTATTACATGCACGCAACATTTTATTTGAGAGGGACGGGGCTCAGTTTTCATTTCAAATTGTTTTTCTTTTTTTTTCTTTCTCTTACTCCTTTAATAAATATGAGGATTTGTCTTACTTATGATACAAATCCTCTGACATTGAATTTTTAACTCCCCCCTCTCAGGCAATGTCTTTTAAAAATTAATTTTTACGACGCCCGGAGGGTGATTTCTGTTGCTAGTAATAATAATAAACTCAAAGTCACACTAAGCAATGCCTCTTATAGACAAAGGGTTACAAAATGATAAATGAACGACGCGGCAGAAATCCAAACTAAAACAGGATAAGATACTTATCAACACAGGTCCATGGTTGAAGCAGGAAGAAAAAACATTTATGAGGAAGTTTAACCTACAAACCTTTTTGAGTGAGTGAGAAAGGGAGAGAGAGAGGGGGAATGAGAGAGAATGTGTGCGTGTGTTTGTTTGTTGTTGGTTGGTTGGTCGGTTGGTTGGTTGGTTGGTATTTATGGCATGTCAACACAGTAGAGCGTCGGCTAGAAACCACAAGGTTTCTAGTTCGATACCGGCCCACGCCAACTCAGCGTATGAGTAGCACAGAATCTGTGCGGTAAAGTAAGGAGCTGATGGTAGGTGTGATGCCCCATCTCAGATGGTAAAACCATCTCCTTGGTCTAGCGCTAGTGAAAAGTGGATTGGCTTCCTCGCTGATTGGCTGACACCTACTTTAGGTCACCCCGACAAATTTACTTTTTACTTTTTTTTTTATGCCGAAGACGTTTTTGTTTTATTCATTCTTGACGGGTACTCAATTTTTTTAAACTCAATTTCTTAAACATTATTTTTCTATCTAACCCACTCTACCACTCGGTGTGTGTGTGTGTGTGTGTGTGTGTGTGTGTTGTGTGTGTGTGTGTGTGATCAAGTGAGAATGAAGCAAGCAAAATTTTGATAAACGTTTTATCGGGATATTTAGAAAGCAACGTGGACCGCAGTTTACCCATGATGGGCGTAGCGTATATGAATGTAAGGGATGCACGTGGTGTAATGGTTACCGTCGTAGAAAATGGACACGACGAACCTCTCAAGGCTGTTTAAATTTCACATAGCGCTAATACCTTTGGTAAAGGTATGAATCCAACTATTCTCCCTCCAGCTATGGGTAGATAGTAGGGCAAACTGGGCTCTTTAACCTTCGTTAAGCAATCAGTCTAGGAGAAGGAAAACATGTTAAACTCCGCTTAAGAAATTGACTTTGTGTCACATCCTGCGGAGGGGTTGATGAATATGTATATGTATGTATAAGCATGTGGGCACGAGCGTATCTGTATGGGTGTGTGTAGGCATAGGTATCGTATATGTATGTACACGGATGTGTGTAGTAGTAGTAGTAGTAGTAGTAGTATTTTGCAATAGCACTAAAGTAAACATATTTAACGTTGTAATAATTAAATTATCATACTGTGGTATATCCACAGGTCTCACTAGTAAATATATAATTCTATTTAGTATCTATTGGTTTTATTTCGTGTATTCTATTTTATTTGTCTGTGTAATATACTTGTAATTTACATTAAAACTCGTTAATACATTTGTATTTCTTCCCTACTGTCTCGTGTTAAAACGTCTTTCTAAATCACCGGGATTCGGTACGGCGCGCTATTTTTCATTTTGTTCAAAGCCGTTGAGAAATGAATCTTTAAAACTTTAAGCAAATGCAATAAATAATTTTTATTGCCTTATTAGATCGGCTTTCACAGTGTGTCGCCCGGCAGACGCGCGGTTCACAAAAGACGTTAGGGCCCATTTCCCAGTCGGTTTTATGAGTTGATCGACGTTAAGGTCAACGAGCCTGTTTTAAGCCTTGTAATTTAGCGCTTTTTACGAAATGCACAATAACTGAGGGTCGCTGCGTGAATCTTTA
Source organism: Doryteuthis pealeii (assembly GCA_023376005.1). Taxonomy (NCBI): domain Eukaryota; kingdom Metazoa; phylum Mollusca; class Cephalopoda; order Myopsida; family Loliginidae; genus Doryteuthis; species Doryteuthis pealeii. Next base: position 36,805,578 of record CM042137.1, on the reverse strand, counting down.
GTGAGACTGAAAGAATAGGATCTGCGTATATAGTTAACGGTGAACCCGGCTATTAAAACAATTGTGTATCTTGTTAGTATTGCAATGATCATCATCATGTTGTGCTAGTGCCATGTATATCCTTAACAATCGTCCCTATCATTCATTGTCATCGAGTATTCCTCGTTGCAGCATCCAGCATCCGTGCAGAGCTGGTCAATTTAGGTCTTTGCTGGACGGCCCACATTGGCGTGCTCATGTGCTAGTTTCCATTCGAGAACGTCACTTATGAATTCGTCCTTGCTTCTCCAGCAGTGTCCAGCATGTCCTGTTTGTTTCACTCGGATGGTTTGTGTGATAAGGGGCAAGTGGCCGTACAGCTGCTCCTTGTGGGGTGTTGTTTCCACGATTTACTTAAGATCGCAAGTAACATTCTTGTGCAGCTCCCTTCTAGCTTATTCTCTAGGCGCTTCGTTGGTGATGCAACCATACAGTAGCACTGATACAACTACGGCTTAGAAGAATTATTCTAATTTTTAGATGGAGCATTTTCAACCAGGAATTGACTGGTTACATAATGAACAGACATAGCCTATCATTTTTGTAATGAAGTGTAAAGATTTAAATTTAACAGTTGGCCGTTAACCGTTAGAATTGAAAGAAAACCGCCAAAAAGTTTGACAGACAGACCTTCACCCTGATGTAGACTGTGTGATGATAGAGCTGAAATAATTAATCACGTAATAAATGAATCCTGCGAACTAGCACAAGAGGAACACAAGAAAAGGTAAGACTAGGTGGAGAATGTGAATCACTGGGAACTGTGCAAGAAACTGACATTTCAACAAAACTAACAAATGGTATATGCACAAATTAGAATCAGAATGAAAAGCAATTATATGGTTTCAAGTTACTAATAAATTTTGCAGTCATTTTAAATAGGTAAACACTTTATACTTAGTTATGATATCAATGCTAATACTAAATATTTATATACGATTACAGTTTTAAGTAATTAGTGCTGTTTAATAATAGTCGCTTGTTTGCAAACATGTAAATGGTTTCAAGTAACTAGTAATAATAACCGTTCGTAAACAATTATAGCTTAAAGTAACTATTCTAAATATAATAAATTTTCACATGGTTATATGGTATCAAGTATTTCTATCTAATACAAATAATTTACAACAGGTACTACCAATCCGTGTCAGAGTGAATCTGGGAGTAATGACAATGAAGTAACTCCACTCCCCAGAGCTCTAAAACTGGAGCCTCATCACTATATTGAGTTTAATATTATACCCAGGACACCCGTTTTGAGGGATTTTAACCCTCTGTAAAAGATACAGACGGCGTATTCTAAGCCCTGTCGACTGTGTAGACCAGTAGACCATGTCGAATTTGCAATTTATAATACTCTATATTGATACTCCTGTTTCTTAATTGTACAACCATTACCATCTTGCAATACTCTCTGGTTAAAAATGAGATCATCCAAATCGTTCAACATGAAATACAAAAAGCAAATCCTGATTATCTGGTATTGCTTATCCGCTGAATTCTTATTTCTTATGAGTATCATCACCTCATTCCGTTTTTATTATAAAGAAAGAAAGAGAAAAAGGACATGTTACACAGAAAAATATAATAAGAAAGAAATAAAGAGAGTAGGGGAAAGACAGAGAGAGTAGTGAGCGAGAGGGGGTGAACGTCAATATGTTTCAATCGAACATAATGAAGATTAAAAAAAGGAAAGAAAGAACGAAAAAAAAAAGAATTATTATATTTTTTACCTATTGAACTATTTCGCAATAGCTCTTAACTAATCCATAATCCATAGGAGAACGTTACTTATGAGTTCGTCCTTGCTTCTCCAGTAGTTTCCAGCATGTCTTGTTCTGTACTCCGCTTAAAACGTTGTAATAATTAATTTATAATACTGTGATATATCCACATGTCCTGCTAGTCAACCATAATTTTCACCATGAATTATCATTCTGCCGTAAACAATTCTTAAAGAGAATGCACGCTCATGCAATAAAGAGTTGAATTAATTTCAAATACACAACTAAGCTTTTCTTATATTGTTCTCAAGATAGTGCAGAAAATTTTTGTATTAACTTAATATATTAATTAACCTTGGCTCATTATTGAAATTGCCATCAGATACTTTTTCCTTTTCATCTTTCGATTTTGCCTGAAGATAAAAATGACTTCAATAAATTATTCTTGGTAAATGCGATATTGACGTGCATAATGGTTAGATTTAATGCCAAGACCTTTTTCGAGAAAAAAAAGGCTGGACTGTGAATTTCAAGTTTGTAATGAACACTGATATTGATTTTGTCAAGGTTAGTCAGAGGGGTGCGTTTAGCGTAACGGTTATCGTCTTCGGAAAGGAACTCGACGAGCCAAGTTCAAATCCTGGACAAGGTTGTTTACGTTTCACTTTCATGATAATGCCCTTTGGAAAGTCCATCATATCGACTGGGGCCGTAGAATACGCCGAATGCACCTCTACAGAAAGGTAAAATCCCCTCAATGTGGCCACCTGTTGGCCGTAGGTGGCAAACCGTGATGCTTAAAGACGGAATCCTGGTGGCTGAGCAGACTATGACATGCAACACTCTACTTTGGCCCTTACTTAGGCTAGACAGGTGGTCGGAGAGGTCCCCTCCAATCAATCGGCTGGTCATGTCAAGCCCTAGCACATATATGATTATCCTAACCCTATTACACTTTTGGCAAACCCCCAACCCTTTTTATCCTATATGTGCTAGAAGGCGGTGGCTGAGGGTCTTATAGTTCTGGGTATGACGTTAAACTGCATCTAATGGTGAAGTTTAAATTCTGGAGCTCTAGGGAGTGTGGAGTACCCCTTCATCGCTATTACTCCTGAGTCCACTCTGACCTGGAGTGGTAGTAACTGTTAGGGTGCCATCAATAGGTTAAATAGAAAAAATGAGTTTGAAAATATGAAGAATGAATAAAACAAAAACGTCTTTGGCATTAAATAATCCAACAAGGGTTGACATGCCGTAAAATCCAACCAACCAACTAACCAACCGAAGTCTGAAGGCATCAAGACATTTCTGTTAAAAATAACATCTGACAAACAAACGAAGCTCTAATAGACTATGGATTCGATTGAATGATTGGTGAACTGATTTTAAAGGTATGACAACCCGTCTAAGGTTATTTCATGCCCTGAGATTAGGGAATCGCGTATATAATATTTATTTTTAAGTTAATATTTGCATTTTTGTGTGATTGCTTCTTAAGAGGGTTTGGTATTTTTTTGCTCACAGTTATATTATATGAAATGTTTCAATATGATATGAATAATCTGCACACAGCAGCCTGGTTTCAATTATTCCTATCTAATACTAATATTATATACACAATTATATGGTTTCAAGTAACTATTTCTATTTAATAATAATTACTTGTTTGCAAACAATTATATGACCTCAATTAATTAATAATAATCCTCAGTAAAAAAAAATTATAGCTTACATTAACTATTTTTAATACAAATAATTTACATGTTATCAAGGGACCGGTTTAGCTCAGTCAATAGAGCACCCGCCTCGGAATCGTAAGGTTCTGAGTTCAAGACCGGTCCTCACCGCACGATTTGCACATTTCTTTTTTAGGGTGTAGGGATTACCCCTATGCACGAGATATAGTGAGCATAGTCTCAGCCCCACCGACAGGTCGGAAGGACTATATAGTTTAAAGTGCAAAAATTATTACGATGCTAGTAACAATACTAATAGTACTAGGTCTTGTAAAATATATGATTTTTAAAACGTTACCAGCCGGTTAGAAAAGCATAAAGTTGACTGTTAGTCATTTGGTTAATTACTAGCGGGCATTTGTTTCATTATTTCTTTCTTTTCTTTTCCTTTTTTGGGGGGTGGGGGGGGTAGGGTAGGGGTGTCTCTTGATGCAGGGAGATGGCGTATAAATTATGATTGGGGGTTAAAGACTATTTGCACGCTCAACATGCTTAACTTTACGGAATAATGAAAGTGGCAATTATAATCGCTATAAATCTGGCAAACCTTTGATCAGAGTTGCATTTGGGATTTCATTATCCATTCCCACATTCTCGCACTTCCAATATATATATATATATATATATTATATATATATAGAGAGAGAGAGAGAGAGAGAGAGAGAGAGAGAGAGAGAGAAGAAAGAAAGTGTGCGCGTTCGCGCGCGTGTGCGTAAGTGCGTATGTCTGTGTGTGTGTGTGTGTGTGTGCGCGCGCGTGTGTGTGTGTGTGTGTGTAATTGTTAGAAAGAGACAAATATAAGTTCGTAATAATAGATAAGTAGTAAGTGCTACTTATTATTATTACTACCAACATATATTTGTATTTCTATACACACACGAATATATATATATATATATATATATATATATATATATATATATAGAGAGAGAGAGAGAGAGAGAGAGAGAGAGAGAGAGAGAGAGAGAGAGAGAGAGATGCCATCAAGAATAATGTAGATCTATGCTGTTATTTAAATACATACATACATATATAAATGCATACATAAACACGCACGCACACACACACTCATATATATATATATATATATATATATATATATGAGTGTGTGTGTGTGTGTGTGTGTGTGTATGTAGAGAGTGAGAGTGAGAGAGAGAAAGTGTAAAGGAGGAAGAAAAGAGAGAGAGAGAAATGTCAACAGAAATATTGTAGATCTATGCTGTTACTTGATTACTTACTTAAACACATATATTCGTATATATGTATACATAGCTACACAAATGCATACACAAATACATACACAAAAAAAGACATGCAAAATTATACACATAAATACACGAACAAATGTGAACTTATTCTGATGAATAATTCATAATTCTGCGTAAAAGTAAAAATCAATTCAAAGAAAACTACAACTTTATTTATTTCCATAATTCTTACTTTAGTTTAGTTTATGTGCTAAACGGTCTTGCTGCTGTTGTTTTTAGTCTTAGTCTTTTTTTGTAAAATATTTTTTTTATTATTCCTTTTATCAAGACTTGAGAAAATCTATTTACCCTGGTTGTTTCATAAGACAATTAACTCATGAACCTATTAGTATTAACGATTACCATTTTCATTTATCGACTTGTCCCGTCTGGGCCAAGCCAAAAAAAATCGCCCAACGCAAAGAAAAAAAATCGTTGGCGAAACCTTTTTATTTTCCGAAATCTTCATGTTGAGGCTTGTAAAGGGTAATAAACTTTGGCATTTTATTCCCCATGCAATTTTGACCAAATTCTGGATTGAGCAACATAGTAGCGCCTAATAAAGACGTGGACTTATCTCAAAATTGTCGTCCGCTTTTTCTAGTTAAGTGATTTTAACAAGAGAACTGTCATTAATATCTACACCGACAGTTCACGAGGCGCTGTTATTTTCAGCTTGTAACCAAAGTTAACTTAATCTCAAACATCTATTAAAATTTTCAATGAAATCCTTGATATTACAAAATCTACATGGAAAGGTTCATACGTTAAAAATCTATATTTGTGAGCTCAAACGTAAAGGAATCTATATTGGACATTTCAAATGTTTAAAAAATCTATATTGGAGGGTTCAGATGTTTAAAAAATATATATATTGTAGGGTTCAAATGTTTTTTTAAAAATCTATATTGGAGGTTTCAGATGTTTAAAAACAATCTATATTGGAGGGTTCAAATGTTTTTTTAAAAAAATCTATATTGGAGGGTTCATTGGAAAAAAAAACTATATTGGAGGGTTCATTGCAATATATATATATATATATATATATATATATATATATATATATATATATATAATATATATATTATTGGAGGGATCAGATGTTGAAAAAATATTGATTGAAGAGTTTAAACGTTAAAAAAATCTATATTGGAGGGTTTAAATACAGAAGAAAAATCTATATTATATCTATATTATTTTTTTTACATTTGAACCTTCCAATATACATTTTCTTATGTTTGAACCCTCCAATATGGATTCTTTTTAACATTTGAACGCACCAATATAGTTCTATACTATATAGGTTGGTTCACATGTTAAAAAAGAATCTATATTGGAGGGTTCAAGCGTAAAAAAATGCCTATATTGGAGGGTTTCAAATGTTAAAAAAAAGAATCTGTATTGAAGAGTTCAAATATTTTTTTTAATTACATTGGTTTCGAAGGTAAAAAGAATATCGAGGTTTCTTATTTACCCATAGCGAGCGAGAATATTTGAATGCATACCTTTCCCAAGGGTATTAGCGCTTCATAAATGCAAACATTCTCGTCCAAGACTTGAACTCAGAACACCGAGTCCATTTCCTCCAACGATAACCACTACATCACGCGTCTCTACTTACATTTGTATATGTTTATGCGTGATCTGATATATCACTTGTACAAAATACCAATCATAGTTTAATCGTGTGACAAAAACACAACAATGAGCACAAAAAGAATAAAAATGACCACTGTTTATTCATAAAAAAATATTCTATCAACAATAAATATAGTTATTACTATTTAATGACACTATAAAAGAAAAAGAAACTTTTGTCGTAGTTACACGAAATATGTGAAAAAACAAAATTTGTTGGTAGTTTCGATCCGGTTGCAAGATCAAAGAGACATTGACGTCTGTTATTTCAAAATGTTGACGAAATAAGCGGAATCATTTAAAAGGCAAATGGAAAAAATCCCTGGAAATTTTGAGAACTCCCATACTCACTTATTATACATGGGAAACATCAGAGGGAATATACTGCGCAATACAATTTCTGCCAAATCACACACACACACACACACACACACACACACACACACACATACATACACATACATACACACACACAAACACACACACAAACACACAGACAGGCACACAGGCTGTAGCCGGTTTTGGAGTATAGAGTTGCAGCCACACTACCTCCGTGATGGCAAATTGTTTTTTATGGAGTCAAATCCCTTTTCCCAGTTTTGAATTCAGAGTTATTCCTTCCTCTAGACCGGTTTGTCTACAAAAAGGCTACCCATAGCTGGTAGGGAGAAGTGATAGATTCATGCCTTTCCCAATGTCTTGAACTCGGGTCGCTGAGTCCATTGCCTCATATTATAAGGGAGATTCGGAATCTATCTATACCCGAAACTACGTCACTGCTTACGTCACAATACCATCAAGAATGCCTAAGTTTAATAATGAGTACTTGATTTATAGAGAAAACTTTAATACATAAATAAAGAATAACCTTGTATTATATGTACTCAAAAATTAAGTATGCAACATTAAACGGACCTCATTGTTTATTAAAACAAGTTTTGATAAATACATGCCAGGTATTATTGATATAGTTCGTTTTATTTTAATATATATCTAAAGTTATCTAAGGTGTAGAGTTTTACAAGAAAATTATTTACAAACAAGAAATAGTCACCTGATCTTCTTCTACATTAAATTTGAAGATGTTTATATTTTATTATACGGTGAAAATGTTCTATTTTGATCATATTTGTGGTATATCCACAGGTCCAACCAGTAACTATTTACTGGGCCGTGCATCTCTCCCGGGCCGCGTAAGAGGAATAAAAGTTAGATAAACTTTTAACAATGCTTCTGTCTTCAGTTCCCAACTATGACAATTATGCCAGTGTTTTGCTCCGCTGGTGGAGGCTTGCAACAATTCAAATGATTGTCTAGAACCAAAGCGCGAGTTAGATAAAAGCTTATCTTTTTTGCTTGTTTGTTTGTTGTTGATTTCTTAGTTGTTTTTTAAATTATCTTTTAGTTTTGCTTGTTTTTTGTGGTTTTTTGTGTTTTTTTGTTATACTTTTGTTTTGTTTTTGTTTTTAGATACCAAAATAATTTACACCCATTACATTACTGTTTTCATCAAAGCATTTTTTGCTGGAGATAACAGACATGTTAACAATTTCCAATAATAATAATAATAATTATCAACTGGTAGATTTTGCACTTCCAGCAGATCACAGTGTGAAGAAAGAAAACAAAAAGATAGAAAAATACCTGGACCTTACTAGAGAATTGAAAAAGCTGTGGAATATGAGGGTGAAAGTGACACCAATTGTAGTTGGGGCACTTTGAACATTCCCCAAAAGCTTAGAAAAGAGACTAGAGGAACTGGAAATCAGAGAGGAACTGAGACCATCCAGACAACAGCACTGTTGAAATCGGCTAAAATACTTAGAAGAGTCCTGATACTTGTTGTGCCCCAGACTCCCGTGAAATTTCATCAGCTAACGTGGTGTAAAAAATACATGGAGTGAATAATAATAATAATAATAATAATAATAATAATAATAATAATAAGAAGAAGAAGAAGAAGAAGAAGAAGAAGAAGAAGAAGAAGAAGAAGAAGAAGAAGATTAAAATGAGTATCAAGTATTAACGCCTAAAAATATTATTTTCTGAAAATAACTAACCCGTCACAAACACGATAACTCTGCATTATACAGGGTGTTTAAAAAAATCAATATGATTTTGTAATCAAATAACTTGATCAATTCTCAGTCAAATGATCTCAGGTTTTTAACAGCAAGTGTAGAAAAAACTCAAAATTGTCATGGTTATATAAATGATTCCTAGGGGTATGATAGACCTGGGAAGAATATGATAACGAAGAGCTTGTTCTACATGTGCTTTTATTGAGGTGACGCCATGAATGAATGCCTCCTCCTTGTCTCTCTCCTTCTCTAAAGAGTGGAGTTTCTGGGGAGATAACTCAATACAATATAAACGTTTTTTTTATTTTTTTTATTTTTAGTAAGGTTTATAGTTTAGTTGGTAGTCCATGTATCCAATTGGCATTCGTCTGGTGCGGGTGGGTCTGGTTCTGGTGTCTGGCCAATCGCTTGGTTCTGTTGTTGGCAGTTGGCTTGGGGATTCATTATTTACCGACGTTTGTGGTGGGACAGGTGCCGTCGGCATTTTATTTGTTAATGGTGGGTCTCTGTGTTCCAGTTGAATTGGATGGGTAGGGTTTGATGATTGCACAAGGGTGTCGGGTGGTCCTTTATATCGTTAGTCTTGTTCAGGTTTGGGAGTTCCAGATTTGTGTTGCGGGGATCTTCGTTTATTTTACGAAGGATGCAACAATTTCGGAGAGTGGTCCCCGGCTACCATCCCCTAAATCGCGATACTGTTTATGTGGGAGGGTTTCCACGACCGTGCCGGTGTTGTGACAATGTTGAGGGTGATGTCCATGTTGGTTCTGAGTGGCCACAGGTTCTCCCACCTTGAGTGGGGTCAACTGTCTGTCATGAACGCGTTTGGTTGCGTTAGCAAAACGTTTGTTGACAGCCTTTTCGCACAGGTCGGCGAGTTCTAGCCATTTCGACGGAATTTGACGGGGTTTGGAAGGTGGTCGTTTAAGGGACGACCAAATAGAAGTTCTGTTGGAGATGCGCCTAGGTCAGCTGGTGGGTGTTTCTGTGAAGCAGGAATGTTTTTGCCACTTCGTCTGTGTCGAGCGAACCACTGGGGCTAACATTCACTGACAGAATGCAGTTCTGCTCTGTTGTTGCTATGTGGGTAATATACTGATGATAGTCGGTGGTAGATACCCCATGTTCTCAGAAATGTCTTCAGCTTGTGGGAGTTGTATGGGGGGGCCTCCATCACAAGAAATTTCTGTACCTAAGGAAGTATCTACGTAGGATGTTGCACATTGTGGAGGCCTTTGCGTCTTGATGCACTGATGCCACCTCTGTCCATCCAGAGTATCTAGGTCCGGATGCAGATTCTTTAGGTTTGACGGGGCGGTTTCGTTGCAATGTTTACATTGGTCTCGTTTATTTTGCAACTGTACTCCCATGCCAGGCCAGAAGAAACGTAGTCTAGCATTGTTCTTCATGCTGTTAACACCTTGGTGTCCGATGTGTAGCTGCTCAACAAGTCCAGGGTGTATGCTTTTTGGGATCAAAACACGTCCCTCCTTGAATACTAGTGCGTTGACGGCATATAACTCGTTTCGCATGCTCCATAACTCCCTGAGGTGGATGGGCAGGAACTCCTTATATTCAGGAAAGCCCTGTCTAACAGGCACTGATATTGGTGGTCTGTGCCTGCTTCCCGCTTTATGCGGGTGTTTCCTGGTCATATTGGCATTGTATGGAAGCGCGTGGTGTAATGGTTAAAGTCATGGGAAATGGACTCGTCGACCCGAGTTCAAATCCTGGACGTGTTAATAGCATTTCACTTAGCGCTAATACCATTGGGAAAGGTATGGAATCCTACTCACCCTCCAGCTATGGATAAGTAGTTGGGCAGACTGGGCTCTTTAACGTTGGTTAGGCAACCGGTCTAGGAGAAGGAAAACTCTAAATTCAAACCTGTTAAACTCCGCTTAAGAAATTGACCTTGTGTCGCAGCCTGCTCGTACAGAGCGGTTGGTAAATATATATTGGCATTGTATTCCTGCCTCTTCTAGGTCGGTTGCTTCCATAGCTGTAAGCTTGGCGGTCGGTGCAGGTATACAGGACATCCCATTTGCTTCCCCATTTGTATCGCCGAGTATCGCTATGGCCTTGAATTTGTACATCAAGGTTTGCTCTAGAATGTCCGAATCCTTGGATTCTTTATTTCGCTGAGGCTACGGTCATTGAATATCGGTACGAGGGGTTTGTGGTCGATGGCGAGTATCAGGTGGGGACAGCCCAAAACAAACATTCAGAAGTTCTCCAAATCGAATTTTATGGCCAAAGCTTCTTCTTCGATGGTGGGTTTATATCGATTTTTCCGCGGGCCTGATAAATTGAGAACCTGCGTAGACAACGTCCCGGTCCAAAAAGATGATTTGCTGTGAATGGACAACATTTTGGGAGTAGGGTAAATCCTATCCCTTTCAACGGTCATTTCAAGGAATAGAATAGAAAAATAGATGGAATGGATCATAAAAGAGACAGTTAAAATGAGTTCTAGAGCTTCCCTACTACTAAAAATTGGTTTATAAAAGCATTTTTGTCCAAAGAATCCAAATAGGCCATCAAAAAATTCTTAAAGTCAACGAATTTAAGTTATTGATGATTTCTGATTTTTCATAGAAAGATCAATATCCCGATGTGGCACTGTATCTATGACAATTTTTTTTCTATTTTACAGATAAAAATAGATTACGAAAAGTTGACATTTTTCGCCCCCGCCTTAAATTTTGGAGAGGTAAATCGACATAACTCCACCATTTTTTGGAATTGGAAGCTAAAATTTGGTGGATTGTCTAACGCCTGTGCAAAATTTCAGAAAATTGAAAGGGGTGGGTGACATGGCCTGGATGATTTGACATGAAATTACCCAGAGATGTAATAATTACCGGGCACTAATAACAAGAAAACCAACTGGAAAGAAAGTATCATTAAGTCTATATCCTCAACAGAATTATAATATAATAATAAATGCGAACACCAGTGTCTCAGTGTGTCAAATTTTTTCAACTTTACTCTTGTAGCGTTTCAGAGGTTCGATCTAAAAGGAGTGATGACGTAATAGTAATGATTCCATACTTATCTTTTCACTATCCTGTTCTGCTTCTCGGGGCTGGATCAGAGTTGCTGGTATTTCTTGATCGGTTGCTGGGCTGGCATTTTTAGCTGATCTTCGAGTCTGGAAATTACTTTGGAAAGTTTTGGGATATCTGGTCCTGTACTGTTGATAGTTTTTGATAACAGCACAAGTCGTTCTTGTTTTTTTTGTTTTGTTTTTGATTTTTGAGTCCATTTATTTTTCCAAGTAAAAATGCCTTGGGGAACAGACACTCATTTTACGTCTGTTCCCTTCAACAGCTCTTCATTATCTAAAAATCCTAGTTACATTCCACTATTATCTACCCTTAAAATTTTTGATTTTTTTCACCTCATTATATTAGACTCTTATAAGCCGTAACCCAACATATCATACCATTTGAGGTCGACCCCGTGAGAAATTAAAAACATTTCGGAATTCAGAACCGCAATCCTGACATTTTGGATTCCCAAGGCACAAAAGAGACAAAAAGAGAGATTTTAGGACCGAGGAAGTGTCTCCCCTTTTGTCGTGTATTACTGAACTTTGTTAGGGTTTGTTCTGCCCTTTTATTTGTATTTTTTAGATTTAATTCTATTTTATTTTATTTATTTATTCATTTAATTATTTTTGCACTACGTTTTGCTTCAGCTGTATGTCTACATGGTTCCTTTGTTTGCTTTATTTTCGAATTCCTACTGCCAGCTAGCCCAGTCAGCCGAGGCTTTAGTATACACCGACTGCGCCTCTGCAGAGGGGTAAGAGCGCCGCCAATGCGGTCACCTGTTGGCCGTGGGTGGCGACCTGTGATGCCTAAGGATGAATCCCCGGGGCTGAGTAGTCCATGATATGCAACACTCCACTTTAGCCCTTACTTAAGATTGACAAGCGGTCCGAGAGGCCCTCCTCCAATAAATTGGCTGGTTACGTCAAGTCATAGCACCAATATGATTGTACCAATCCTATTGCCCTTATGGCAAGCCCCAACCCTTTTTATCATATATATGCTAGAAGGCGTTGGCTGAGGGTATTAGTGTCCTGGGTATGACGTTAAACTGCATCTAGTGGTGAAGTTCCAGTTCTGGAACTCTGGAGTGGAGTGCCCCTTAATCCCAGGTTCATCCTGACCTGGAGTAGTCCCTGTTTGGGTCCCATCAATGGGTTAAATAGATTTTTTAAAAACGAGTATTAAAATGTGTTTATAAAATTTTAGTTTTTGAATACCCAACAAGAAGGAATAAAACAATGTATTCAGCATAAAATAACCCAACAAGGGTGTATATGCCGTAAAATCCAACAGCCAACTAACCTACCAATCAACCCTAACCTCTTGACATAAAATAGCTGGAACGATTGCCATGCTGTTAAAATCAGTCAATAAATAAATAACATTAAAGTGATGTGCGTTACATTTTGGCCTCGTGTGGAGTCAAATAAATACATCTACGGCAAGGAACCAATCTGGCAAAATAGTGAGGCCGAGAGTACCAGACGTTTTGCCCCGCAATAGATTCGAAAATAAATCTGTTCGAAAGCGACTGGTACATAGACAGTTTACGATGTTCAGCCTGCCTGACGACAATACCTGGATCTGTCACCGATTTAATTAAGTTATATCCCTGTCGCTACAGGTAGCATCCCAAATGTGCCAAAACCTCGGCTCCAAGCAACTGAAATCCGTTATGCCACCCGCTCTCTTGCTGTCACCCTCAATCTAATCCTACTGGCTTCAATTACGATGAGGGAAAACCAGCTGCGTACATGTTGGATAATTGATGGGCGTACTATCAATTATGCACAATTATAGTAGAGAAAATTATTTGAATTCGAAATAACAGATAACCGTTAACGATAGAAATTTTGACGGACGTTTCGTAACCTTAGTTTAACCCTCTTCCGTTTGCCAGTGAAAGCGTGAGATAATATCGTTAGTTTTAGTTTGTTTCTGCTTAGCCACCGACAGAGGAAGACGGTTGGCTAGTCTCTCACTGTAGTTGAGGATCCGGAAAAATGTAAATTCACAAAATAAATGTATTGAGTTGTTAATCAAGAACAAACTAACAACCAGGGCATGTCAACAAAATCTTAAGGGCGAGAAACGTCTAATGAGAAGACAGAACCAGCCAAATATCTACTCAGACCAACCCATAAAGAAGTAAGAAGTACGTCGATTACAAGAAAGACAAAATTAAAGACAAAAACCAGGGATGCCCAGAAATGTACGTTGTATATTAAGATGGCTATACAACATTCAGACCACACTTGATAACTGGTGGCTGAGCAGTCCATGACATGCAACACTCGATTTTGGCCCTTAATTAGACTAGACGAGTGGTCTGAGAGGACCCCTCCGATCGATCGGCTGGTCACGTCAAGCTCTAGCACCTATATTATTGTACCAACCTTATTACCCTTATGACACCCCAACACCTTTTATCATATATGTGCTGGAAGGCAGTGGCTGAGTGTCTTCATGTCCTGGGTATGACGTTAAACTCTATCTGATGGTGAGTTTCCAATTCTGAATTCATTATTACTCTCAGGTTCACTCTGATCCGGAGTGGTAGTACCGGTTAGGGTCCAAGTGTTACATTAAAAAAAAAACATAAGTTTAAGAAATGTGTTTTTAAAAAAATGAGTTTAAAAAAAAATGAGTACTCATCAAGAATGAATAAAACAAAAACGTCTTTGGCATAAAATCATCTAATGGGTTGACATGTCGTAAACGTACGGATCGCCACCGATGCCAACAGGAGGGTAATTTGGGGGTATTTTACTTCTCTGCAGAGGTGCAGTCGCGTATTCTACAGCACCAGCCGACAGAGTGGGTTTAGGTTTGGTTAAGTTTCTTTGTTTGATGGCATATCAACCTTCGTGGGTAATTCAATGCCAAAGTCATATTTGTATGTATTTTCCAAACGATCTGCACGAGTCGGGTGCGACACAAGGTCATTTTTTAATCAAAGTTTTGTTAAACTCTGCTTAGAAAATGACGCATCCGACTCGTGCAGATGGTTTAGAAAATACATACAAAGATGACTTTGGATTTAAATTCAGACTTCTCTCTCTCTCTTAGACCTATTGCTATACCAAGGCTAAAAAGCCTAGTCTGTCCTGCTATTTACCCATAGAGGGAGACTGGTTTGATTCATACTTTTCCCAAGGGTATTAGTACAAACAGCTTAGTCCAGGATTTGAACTCGGTTCATTGTGTTTATTTCCTACGATGATAACGATTACACGACAAACACATCCAAAGTTATCTTTATAGAAGTTGTGGTACTATTTGACCCATAGCTGGGAGTATGGGGACGTTCATACCTTTCCAAAGGGTATTAGCCTGAAAGTGAAAGTAATAGCGCAGTTCGAACTAACTTATAATTATGTTGCAGTCCAGCCCGTTAGCCACTACTTCACGAGGAATCCCCCTCTTGAGGTTAGAGAATTGCATCTATTGTACGTTCATATTTACGTTTTTTGTCTTTTTTACACGGTTCTGTTGAATTTCATTATAATGGAGATTGGGCGTGTCTGTAACCGAAAACACGTCACCATATCCTCAGGAACTGCGTAAATTTATCAATGAGTATTTGATTTATAGTCAAAATCATTTATACATGGAACAAATCTTATTTATTAACGATGTCTATGAACATCTGAGTTAGATTTACCTCAAAACAACCCATGTTGTTAATATGTTTAAAACCCTGCAATGTGTTTTTATATATCCTTAAGAAATAAAGGTTTACATAATATATGGTGTAGTTAATTTACATACTGGCTTTAACAAAACTGGGTTTAATTAATAATTACTTGGTGTTATTGATCTGTAATATTATTGTTTTATTCTCCAATGTATTAAAATCAATGCTATGAATGATTTTTATAGAGAAACCAATTCAAATATAATTAGAATAATTGTAATCTTTTTATATGCGTTCTTATCTAATTTCATTAATCTTTATAATTTGATATATTTCATTACATTAAAACTTAAATACTTGTTCCGGGGGTGCATATTCTTGCTAGTATGAATAATTTTTAAACAACTCTATTTGACCCATAGATAGAACCCTAAAAGTACTATTAATCCAGGGGTACATGGTTATGAAGGGACATTCCACACTCCCTATTTTTCTAGAATTGGAACCTTACCATCAGATGCAGTTTAATTTCATATCCAAAACATCCCTTTTTATGGATCTTTCCTCTCTGCAGTGGATACAATGAGCGTATTCTAAGCCCATGGTGGAATTTAATGTAAGGCACTGTGCAAGGTATTGTCCCCTACAAGATAGTTGGACTCGTCCAACGGAATACATAAAGATACGAATACGCGATGTTATTCGTAGTCGAGCTACTACTAGTCAAGTAGCTAGTCAAGCTATTATTTATATTCCTGTACAAAAAGTAATCAATCGTTTCCGGATTTTCAATGTCGTTAATTGATTGATTCAGTCACCTTACGCTGGGTGGTGCTAAAGAATTGCTGAGATTCCATCGGTATTACACTTGAGTGGCACCTCTTGTACTGGAGAATAAGCCCAGCCCTTACCCCTTTTATCTGAAGGGAGGGAAGACCCCCTGAAACTAATCTGTTATCAATTCTCACCGACCCAGCGTGGACGCCCGATGTGCATGAACTGTTGATTGTAGGAGCGAGCCCCGAGAGGTTGAAAGGCTGTTTCAAAGAGTTTCCTTTACGATTCTTTACCGTGTGAGTGTAGTGTTGCCTTGTGGGGTCTCAATTTAAGTGAGCAGGAATGTAATTTATATATTAATACTCTTGTTCCTTAATCTTCCAATCGTTATCATCTTGCAACACCCTCAGGTTAAAAATCAGACCGTCTAAATCGTCCAACATGAAATGAAAGAAATATAAATCCTGATTATATGGTGTTGCCTATCAGCCAAATTCTTATTTCTTATGAGTGCCGTCACCTCAGCTAAATAATGGACCTTTCCGTTTTTTATTATAAAGAAAGATAGGAAAGAGAAAAAGACATGTTACACAGAAAAATATAATAAGAAAGTAAGAAAGAAAGAGAGTAGGGGAAAGATAGAGAGGGGTTGAGCGCGCGGAAGCGATAACATTGTTTCAACCGAACATAATGAAAAGATGAAAATAAGGGGAAAAAAGAAAAAAAGAAGAGTGATAGAGAGTTAAATGAAGATTATTATACTTTTTATACATTGAACTATTTAGAAATAGTGCTTAAGTAAACACATCAAACGTCGTAATAATTAAATTATCATAATGGGGTATATTCACAGGTCCTGCTAGTCGTTGTATACTTATACTATTCTACTTATCTCTGTGCTGGATTTGGTTGGGTCTATGCTATTCTGGACCAGAGTAGTTGGTATTCTGCATCTGTTGTTGGGTTGGCATTCTCTCGGTTCTTCGAGGAATCTGGAACGACTTGGGTTCTCCTTGGGTTCTCTTGTCTTGCGCCGTTGATAGTTTTTAGAAACAAACAAAAAACATCTTTTTGTTTCTTTTTGTTTTTGTTTTTAGAGCTCATTTATTTTATTCCAAATCCAAGTAAATTAACTCGGGGGAACATACATTTATCTTTCAATCCCCTTCAAACACCAACTAGACTCTTCCAAAACCTTAAGCGAAACTCACCAACTTTTCACTCTTGTCACTGTTGACACTCCTCGACTAATCAGAATCAAACAGGTCAGTCACTCACACGTCATCCTTAATCCACTATTCATTTCCTTACTTTTTACTACTACCAGACAGTATAACTTAAATTTTGGGTTTTTCTACATTTCTACATCTCATTACTTTACAGAGGATCGGAAATGCCTACATTTTGTTTTTAATATATTCAACTCGAATTGGTTTCTTTTCATTTTCTCATCACATAAAGTATTCAATCATCACGTTGCTGTAACAATGAATTGAGACTAAAAAATAGAAATAATACGTAATAATCACAAGTGAACGTGTTTAAAACAAAGATGTGAGCTTTGTTTCATTCATTCACAACCTAACATAACAAACTTACATTAAATTCATTAAATTACATATAATTTAATTTAATTTTTTTATACTTTAATCTATTTTTTAAACATTTTATTTATTATTATAAACACAAAATATCTGTTCAATCAATAGTTTAATTAAAATTTTCAAACTTATTTATTTTAGAATTTTAGAATTTTAACGGCTAGAATTCATAGAATGGTCTTAACTGAGCTGCTTGGAGCCAACTCGAACTAGTGGTAACGATTTTAGCTCCACGTTTGAATTCATGGGTAATCGTCTGAAGATGACTTATTTTAAGGTAATTTTTAAAAAAACACCTAAACAGATCCCGAGGTTAATGTGGCCTGAACGTTGTGTTTATACACAATAAAGATGATGACAACAGTCCGAAATATCAAAAGTATTCGTATGATAACAACTTCTACACAGAGCTTATTTTCATTTTTTTATTTATTTATTTATTTGCTTAGAATATGCAAAGAGGTGAGACGCACACACACCACACACACACCGTAAAAGGAGTGTCTTGGGTATTACACTAAAGTGCATTTGGTAGGGATGCTCCATTTTTGTGAAATGTAGAGTACCTATTCATTGCCATTATTTCCAGGTCCACTCTGACACGAAATGGTAGTACCTGTTATATTACCATCTATGAATCTAATAAATATATTTGAAAATTATTCGTATTCGATTGGAATACTTGATGCCATATAACTTTAAATTATTTGTATTAAGAATAGTTATTTGACTCTATAATAGTTTACCAAGCATTATTGTTAGTGACTTAAAACCATGTAACTGTGTGCAAACAAACGACTATTATTAGATTGAAATAATTACTTGAAACCACATAATTATTAGTATTAGATTAGAATACGTGAAACCATTCAACTGTGTCTAAATTATTTGAATTACATAGGAATAGCAAAATAAAAGTAAATAAAAGACAAAAAAGAAAAAAAATACAGACAAAAAGAATAATAAACATGAACAACTTCAAAACAAGAATATATAAAGAATAAAAGTTAATAAAACAGATATATAGAAAAATATTTCACTAATACACACATACACGCACACACACACATACACACACACACACACACACACACACACACACACAAAGTCAGTTGACTGAGGAAGTCCTTATGAAAGGACGAAATATTTCTACTCTCAGACTTGTTTGAGTTATTATTTTTTGTTCACTATCCTTTTACCTTACCTCATACTGTCGGATTTTACTCCAACCCTCCTATATTCACACACACACACACACACACACACACACACATATATATATATATATATATATATATATAAGGGATTTTTTTAGGTTGGGTTTTATGGCATGTCAACCCATTTTATGACGAATACTTTATGACTCAATTTTTAAAAACTCATTTTTAAACACTAAATCTTATCTTTTTCTATTTAACCAATAGATGGGACATTGACAAGTACTACTACTCCGAATTAGAGTGGACCTGGGAGTAATGGTGATCAAGGGGTACTCCCCATTCCCAGAGCTCAAGAATTTTAACCTCACTATCTGATAGAGTTTAACGTCATACCTAGGACATTAAGACCCTCAGCTACGGCCTTCCAGTGCATATATCTGTTATAGGTGATATAACCTATGTACATGAATGGAATGCGCCGACGACTACTTTAAGTAGCAGGGACAATTGTGGTTTGACTCAAGCAACGTGAGTCAGTTCGCAACTGTATGGTCGGACGCAACTCTTTCTTTTCTGTAATTTCTACTCTTTTTTGTTCAATACATTTGTATCCATTTTCGCCAGTCGTTTGTCTTATTTTTTTTTTGTCCCTTAAAAACCCCACAACAATATCATAAAAGAGTTGGGGGTTTGACATAAGAGCAATAGGGTTGGGACAATCATATTGGTGCTAGGGCTTGGCGTGAACAGCCGGTTGGTCGAAGGGCGCCTCTCTGAGCGCCCGTCTAGCCTAAGTAAGGGTTCCATCCTTAAGCACAATGGGTTGTCAACCACGGCCAACAGGTGACTCTGTTGTGTGAGGGGGGTACCCCTCTGCAGAGGTGCTGTCAATGTGTTGTATACCCTTTCTTTACTTCTATCATTCTTCTGCTCATCTTTGGTATCTTACGTTCTTCTTCTAGCGTCTGGACTTCGTCTTTTTCTGTTCTTGCTGGTTGGTCATCCTTGATTCATTTCTTCTTCTAGGTCAGTCTTGTTGCCAAGACATTCATCAACCACAAAACCATATTATTTATGTCAACTTTTATTTACTTAACTAAACATATTCCTCTAATTAAACACAACGCGCGTGTGCAGGTGAGTCCCAGCAAGGGCAGATATATCCTCTCTGCCTGACGTCCAAACTGAAACTGAAGACCCAACCAGGTCCCACGTGACTTCACGTACTTCGCGGGCTTTCTGTAATATTCCATGGAAAGTCCCGCCCGTGATATGAAAAGGGCCATCCCTTCAGAAATACAGGGGTTGACAATAATCTATGCATAGATTATGTAACAAATGTATTCTAAATCCCCAGCCGACAAGGCTGTTTTAAATTTTTACGCCGGGTAGCTCTGTAGTAACGGCTAATATTTGTATGCATGAAGGGGGAATTCCGAAACAAAGTAAAGGTGACATATTTCACTTTATATTAGACTGTTAAATAGCAACTAAACATTACATAACCACTGCAATGACGATGAACAAAAGAACAACA
>CM042137.1:36757842-36772842 GCA_023376005.1 Doryteuthis pealeii | reverse complement strand
CACCTACGAACTATAATTTCACCTCTCAGATAAGTCTCGTAGCAAATGCCAACAAAATTTGCAACAATATTTTTTGTACCCTTTGTCAATATATGTGTTTAATTTCCATTGTGTAGTTTGTCTTCTTTCGTCCGAATAATTGCCTAATACTGGGAGAATAAGAGCTTCCTACAAGACCGTAATTCCTCTTAATAAATAGGCATTCATCTGATGGCCAAAATACATAAATCCACTTTACACTATTTCTTATGGGAAATATTGTTTCAGTTTTCGCACAAATCGGTTCTCGAACATAATTTTGGAAAGAATTATATTCGAGAATCGAGGTTCCATTGTATAAACTTTCCACGTCTTTTTTTTTCTGTAAATTCTTCGATTAGGCCAGAATCCGATTATTCTCTTTGAATAATTGTTTCTTCAAACTCGCTTTTTATTGGCGTTCTTTTATCAGTTGAAAAAAAAAAACAACGTAACTTTGGACGTAAAAAAATGTTGTAAAAAGTAAAATAAATGAATTAAATTTTAAAAAAACAACACTCTTGTGTATTAAATGGCGACAATTTCCTCTTTTATGCGAGTCCATTATTTTCAGTGCTCACGGGATTTCCGGTTGTAATTTTTTTTTTTTTTTTTCATTTTCGTCTTCTTTTTTTTTAATTTAGTCTCTGTCTTCGTCTTGGCTTGATAACAAATGCCGTCAGCGAAGCCGACTGTCTGTACAAACTGTAATTAACTACTACTTCTTAATTGATGGTTTAAAGTTCTTTCAATTGTATATGTGGCGTGAATGCACTTTTGTCTCAGGGCCGATTCAGGCTACAAATCACGGAAACAAACGGAAACAAACGAAAATAATTCTCTTATTTGGAGGGTTTTTGTTGTTGTTTTTTTTGTTGTTGTTGTTGTTTTTTGTATTTTTTTGTGAAAATGATAAATTTCAAACTTTCTTGCAAAAAAAGAAATAGCGCTAATCCGTTCAACATTTCTATCATGTTTATTTTTCACATCAACAAAAGGAAAAATAAGATTTTTTTTAAGTAGTGGACGGGATAGCCATAAGCTGTACGAATTTAGCTTTTTTATTCAATTTAAGTAGTTTTTCTTTCATCTTAATTTTTCTTGCTTTTTTATCCTTGCTTTTTAGAAATGTAAAACAAGCTTAGCAAAATAAAAGTAACAAAATTTAGATCTATAAAAAAAATAGTCAAAAACTAATGATAATTACTTCATTTAAGGAATTCAGACAACGTATTACTTCTACGTCGATCAATACTAGATGTAAACAAATAACATGTTATACTTTGGTTTATCTCAGTCGGTTGAGTACCCGCTTAGAAATCGCAAGGTTTCTGGTTCGTTACCGGTCCCCGCCAACTCAGCGTATGAGTAGCACAGATTGGGTAATCTGATCTGTGTGTTAAAGTGGGGAGCTGGTGGTAGGTGTGGGGTTCCACCTCAACAAAGAAAGAAACGATCTCCCTGGTCTAGCGCTAGCGAAAAGGGGATAGACTCCCTCGCTTTCCGGTTGATACCGATAACAGGCCACTCCGCCAACCTTTCTTATTTTATTTTCTATGATGCTTGGTGGTCGTAGAATATAATAAACGACCTGAGCGTCACACCAAAAACAACAAAAATAAGATAAATGAATAATGATGACTTCATTTAAGAAATTTAGATAAGTTATTACTGTTACATTGAGGGACATGTTTAGCTCAGTCTGTATAGCGTCTGTCTAGGAACCACATGTTCCTGGTTCGATACCGGCTCCCACCAACTCAGTGGATGAGTAGCACAGGGATCTGTGCGGTAAAGTAGGAAGATGATGGTAGGTGTGGTGTTCCACCTCAAATGTCTAACAATCTCCTTGGTCTAGCGCTGATACCGATAATAGGCCTCTAGGGAATGTGAAGTACCCTTTCATCACCATTACTCCCAGGTACACTCTGACCCGGAGTGGTAATACCATCTATGGGTTAACTAGAAAAAATGAGTTTAAAAAATGTTTTAAAAAACAAATGAGTTTAAAACAAAATTCTTCGTCGTAAAATGACCCAATGGGTAGAGATGCCGTATAAACCAACCAACCAGCCAACCGGCGTCAGGGCATTCAACTCGTGCAAAAAATGTAAATCCTGCTTATCTGATATTGCTTACCCGCCAAATTCTTATTTATGAGTGTCGTCACCTTAGTTAAATAATGGATCATTTCGTTTTTATTATAAAGAAAGAAGGTGAAGAAAAGGACATGCGACTTAGAAAAGTATAATAAGAAAGGAAGAAAGAAAGAAAGAAAGAAGAGGTGAGGTTGCGGAAGCGATAACGCTAATCTGTTTCAATGGAACATAATGAAAAGAGGAAAAGAAGGAAAGAAAGAAAAGAGTACGGGAGAGTTAAATCAAGATTAATATACTTTTTACATATTGAACTATTTGGCAATAGCCCTTTAGTGAATATATCAAATGTTGTTATAAGTAAATTATCATACTGCGGTATATCCACAGGTCCTGCTAATGAATAAATAAATTAGTCAAAAATGAATAATTCGACTTCATTTAATAGATTCGGACAACATAAGACTATTACGTTGTCTAATACTTGGTGTAAACAAACAATATAGTACGGAGTAAATCGGATAAAGAAAAGATTTGCTGATATGACAGAAGTTTGTTGATTATCTTTAATAGACACTGATCTGGTCAGAAATACCTTCAATAATAAAAGATGCAGTGAATTGTTATTGAAACTATCAAGAATATGCGCCTTCCGGGCGTAAGTATGTAAGTTTTAACGTAATGAAATCTATTAAATTAGAAAGACTAACGAAACTGAATAAGAACGCATATAAAAAGATTGCACTTATTCTAATTATATTCTAATTCATAGGATTGGTTTTAATACGTTAGAGAACAAAATAATATTAGAGATCAATAACAATATTAATTATTTAGTAAACCTGGTCTTGTTAAAATCAGTATGAAAATTAACTACACCATATATTATGTAAACCTTTATTTCTTAATGATATATAAAGACACATTGCAGGATTTTAAACGCACTAATAGCATTAGCTGTTTTGAGGCAAATCAAACAGATTTTCATTGAGAGTTATATGCCCTATGTATGAATATTAATGGGCATGCTCCAATCCTCCTAAATACGGAGGTATTATGCTGACTGAGTAGTCTTACACCACTAGCAGTGGTTTACCTTTCTTCACGCCGCTGGGAAGTATTGTATTTTGTTAATGTTATAAAGATTCCATTTTCTTTCCAACCTCCGTTTGGTTATTTCTCATTTAGTAACCTTTGTTAGGTTACAACATTTTGGCGACGTAAGATTTGGCTGAAATCAAGTAAACGTTCACCAGTACATTTTGTGAACAAAGGATTTCGACAAGAACAGAACTCATGTGAGCTTTCACGAATACGGTATTCTAGGAACGAAGATATCGGCAGAACTCATGGAAAATTCACCTACATTGGCGAAGGAAGACCAAAAAATCAACAACGCATTTTTTGGCATTACCAAAGTATTTTTTGGCTAAAAGGATTTTCCAAGTATTAAGAAATACAACATTCAGAAAAATTCCGGATATTATTCCAACTACAAGAACTGAAAACGTAACGAAAGGTACATGAAATATTTTACTCCTTTGAAATACACGGTATTTTAAAAAAGACTAGTAAAAAAAATCACCCTCCGGGCACAAATATGTAAATTTTAATTTTATTAAACATTATATTGAATTAGAAAGACGAATGAAATTAAATACGAACATAAAAATGATTACGCTTATTTTTTCCGTTTTTTTTTTTTTTGTTTGTTTTGGTTTTTATTTATTTATTTATTTATTTTTTTTAATATAGAATTATACATAGGAATGCTTTTAATATGTTTAGGGATAAAACAATAATATTAGAAATGAATAACACCAAATAATTATTCTCCTAGACTGGAGAATAATTATTCTCCTAGACTGGAGAATGAAAACTGAATTCAAACTAGTTAAACTCTGCTTTCCATACCATGGTTAAATAGCCTATTCTGCCCTACTATTTACCCATCTCATTGCCATATCATCGTAACCCTTTGTCAATTAGTTGTTAATTTGTCTTTGCATAGAGAGACAGACAGAAAGGGGAGAGAGAGAGAGAGAAAAAGACAGAGAGAAAGAGAGAGAGAGAGAGAGAGAGAGAGAGAGAGAGAGAGAGAGTTTTGACATTAGGTTATCGTCAGGAGAAAATTTCTTGTGAATTTTTTAAAAAGCTTTCTAAGTGCCTGACATGCCACAAAGATTCGAGCAAAAATGTATTAGAAGTACCGAGTTCATTTGTTCAGTGAAAAACATCTTCTGGTTGAATTCGTTTGAATTGTATAATATATATATATATATATATATATATATATATATATATATATATATATATATATAAAAGCACCAAACAATAACAAAGAATTAAGACCTTAAGCATAGAAATAAGAAAACCCACTATAAATCAGATATCTTACTTTAATTTTGTGAAGAGAGATATTTGGAATATCTTTGACAATTAATGAAAACACAGAATATAAGTCGATATCTTTGAAAAACGATCTCAAAATTACAAAGTCCCTAAAGTATTGTGTTGTCTTGTAAACGATTAAACCAATAAATTTCCTGGATTTAATGGCGCGTAATTCAAATCTTAGCTTCCTCAAAGAGAGAGAGAGAGAGAGAGAGAGAGAGAGAGAGAGAGAGAGAGAGAGAGAGAGAGAGAGAGAGAGAGAGTGAGTGTGTGAATACGTGCATACATCATACACATACACACAAAAAAGCGCGCCATGCATACATTTTTAAATCCTTGAGGACGGATGACGACTAAACACGCATGCGCATACGGTCCCCGATGACGTTTTAACACGCAAACCTACCAGCCAGCTTTCTATGCCAAATACACGCACCTAATCCCGTTCATCCTAGCGATTATAACGATGTCTATGTGTTTTAGATATGCCTGTACTATTAAACAGCGCGAGGTGGCGGTGTCAGTTATGTTATTACTGGTTCATTGGGGGATTTCGGATCTTTCAACATAATTCTCACTCAACAGCTAGTGGGGTACTAGTGCGTCATTCATCTAATTCAATGCTAGCAGCTAAACTGACTTATATAGAGTTTTGCCAACGTCGATCTCGGTTTCTGTGCACCAGATTGGGTAATGCTTGAGCAAATCACCGTTCAGAATGGATGTTATAAACAGAGGTCTACGTAGCGTTGACACTTTTTCAATTTATTGGCAGGGTTTGAACTAGCGGTAAGTTGGAAATTCCTTCTTAACAAACTAAAAAATGAATTTACGATGTGTTTAAATATTCATAAAACTACACTGACTAAAATAAACAAACCGTACATACATATATATAACTAGACAAAACGTGATGCGTTGGGTCACCCATTCAGCTCTGGGTAGATAATTGAGATTAGGGAAAAGGGAGTTAGCAAAGCGAATAATTTTTTTTTAATAAATAAATACGGCCGGACAAAACCTTAAGATTATTTTGTAAGCTTTCTAAGAAAGGGAATGTTTGACCTCATTTAAGCTACAAGTTGCTGATTGTGAACTTTAACATGGAAATACATTTCAAATTCTCCCCTCTCTCTCTCTCTCTCTCTCTCTCTCTCTCTCTCTCTCTCTCTCTCTCTCTCTCTCTCTCTCCAGAGAAACTAACATTATATAACGATGAAGTAGTCAAGAGATACGCAGAGGGGAAGAAAGTGATAGACAGAGAGTAAAGTAAAAGATTGGTCGGTTTTTGACTTAATTACAAATTACGATTAATTAGAACCAATTAAAACATAATTTTTTTCAAACATAATTCAATCCTAAAAGTAAGGAATAATTTAGTATAATTTTCGTGTCATTAGACTAAACTGTAAAAAGCCTTTAGGAAGCAAAAGTTGATTAACTCAGCTTCACTATAATAATAGATGTATTGTAGTTTCAAAACTTTAGGATAAATGGCAAGTACCATTTCTCAGCTGGGTGCGTTCTCAGCAAAACTCTTGAAAATCCAGACCTCAAGGGGTTAAAAATACCGCTGGTATGTCAGCAATAATCTAACAAATTGAATCATGAAATTAGTTCATCTTAAATAGAACAACGAATCAGTAAGCGTAGACAATGATTTAATATCTTATTATAATGGAGATTGTGTGTTTTTCTATCTGTAACCGAAACTATATTACTATACATATCAGAATTCCCTTTGTTATTCACATCACATTCTCCATGATTTTATTTTTATTTAAACCTCAATTATTAATAAAATTGTTTTACATCATTAAGATGTTGACCATATCTACATACAAATATGCAGTTGTATTATACAACAAAATAGCGGATTACAGTGTGAATGGAAGGCTAATTTGCATATTGATATTAAAAAATTTGATTTTAATAAATATATGCTTAGTATTATTGATTTCTAATTGTTTGGTTTTATCTTATTGAATATGAGCAAAAATCTCGGGGATAAATCTTTAAAGAAATTCCTCAACAAGACGAAATAACTGTAAATTTATTCTTTACTTCCTATTTTAACTAAATAGTTGAATTAGGAAAATTTACCAATGAAAGACGGGAGTAACGGAAAATGATGGAAGAGTTAGTTTCAAAGTTGTTCTATTTTTCAATCATACCCCCTCTGTTCCAAATCTTTTTATCTGCATTCTTATTCAGTTTCATTAGCCTTTCTAATTTAATATGATATTTTATTATATTAAAACTTAAATACTTGCACCCGGAGGGTGCATATATTTGCTAGTATTTATTAATGCAATAGAAGTTTTATTCTTGAATGAAAAAAAATATTATGTAACTTCTGTGAGTATTTACGTGTGAGTGCTTATATATGTATGTTGTGTGTGTATAAGGGAGAGTTTTGAATTTCACATAGCACTAATACCCTTGGGAAAGGTATGAATCCAACTATTCTCCATCCAGCTATGGGTAAATAATAGGACAGACTGGGCTCTTTAATCTTGATTAAGCAACCACTCTACGTAGGAGAAAGAAAACTCTGTTAAACCCGCTTAAGAAATTGACATTGCCACATCCTATTCGTGCGATGGGATTGGTATACACACACACACATATATATATATATATATGTGTGTGTGTGTGTGTGTGTGTGTATGTGTGTGTGTGTGTGTGTGTGTGTGTGTGTGTGTGTGTGTCTAATACTCTCTTATGCTGACGATACCCATCTCCTCAGCTTGTTGTCTCTCCTTCGTCTAGTCGTCGCTTCTCGTCGTCTCTTGTTGGTTGGTTGGGTTTTACAGCATGTCAATCTTGTTGGGTCATTTTATGCCGAAGACTTTTTGATTTATTCATTCTTGATGGGTTCTCAATTTTTTTAAACTCAATTTTTAAACACATTTTTAAAACCCTTTTTTGTTCTTTTTAACCTATAGATATGACCCTAACAGATACTACCACTACGGGTTAGAGTAGACCTGAGAGTAATGGTGATGAATGGGTACTCCACATTCCCCAGAGCTCCAGAAGTAGAATTTCACCATCAGATAGATTTTAACGTCATACCGACGATAATAAAACCCTCAGCCACCGCCTTCTATTACATATATAATAAAAAGAGTTGGGGTTTGCCATAAGGACAATAATGTTGAGACAATCCTATCGGTGCTATGGCTTGACGTGACCAAGCCTCTCCGACCACCTGTCTAGCCTAAGTAAGGAATAAAGTGGAGTGTTGCTTGTCATAGACTGCTTAGCCACCAAGGTTTCTTCCTTAAGCATCACGGGTCGCCACCCACAGCCAATGGGTGGCCCCATTCGGAGTGGGGGGGGTCTTACCCCTTTGCAGAGGGGCAGTTGGTGTATGCTACAGCCCCACAGACAGGGTGATCTCTTGTGGTGACCAGCTCTTGGCATTGTGTCACATCCTACTCGTGCGAAGGGATTGATATATATATATATATATATATATATATATATATATATATATATATATATATTTGATGGATAACAACGAGACCGCATTCTATGTGTACATATTTATTTATCGACGAAAACTTTCACATTTTATATTAGCGACTGGTTGCAGGTGAGGAATTAGAGATGGAAACGTAAGTAAATGCTCACTCCTCCGCTTCTTTTCAGGCTGAAGTTAAATTATCTTAAAACTTTCTAGAATCCTTTGAGCACGTGACTTTCTCGTCCAAGGAAAAGGTAGGGGAGTGAACCCCGAAATCAAAACCGGAGCTGGAGTCTCTATGGTGGTGAGATGCTATCCAGTAACTCCTGCGACACTATCGTTGGTAAACTGCATTGTTTGTTGTTGTTTTGGGGAGGGTCTTTTGGGGGTGATTTTTGTTTTGTCTTTCCTTTGTAACACAACGGTAGTGTGGAGAGGAGGGACCTGCTGCATGGGCGACAGCTCATCCTCAATATCAACCCGCCCAAGCTACGTAGTTCCACTTGTTTTTGGACATTACGCTATCGTCTCTGGTGGATGCCAATGATGATCTATTACATGCTAGTATGAAAATTAAACTTAGTATAAAGAGTAAAGTCAGCTTGTTTGTTTGGTTGGGTTTTACGGCATGTCAACCCCTTGGGTTATTTTATGCCGAATACTCCTATTGGTAATTTGGTATTCAAAAATGTTTAATGCCGACAAAGTTTTGAAATAATTTCATTTTTAATGGATAATACAATTTCATTTATAAACTCATGTTTTCTATTTAACTCATAGATGAGACCGTAACAGGTACTACCACCGGGGTCAGAGTGGACCAGGGATCAATGGTGATGAAGGGGTGCTCCACATTCCCCAAACCTCCAAAACTGGAACCTCACCATCAGATAGAGTTTAACGTCATTCCCAGGATATGTAGACCCTCAGTCACCGCCTTCTAGCACCCATATGATAAAAAGGATTGGGGCTTGCCATAAGGGCAATAGGGTTGGGAAAATCATATAGGTGCTAGGGCTTGACATGGCCAGCCGATTGATCGGAGGGGGCCTCTCCGACCGCCCGTCTAACCTAGGTAAGGTTCTAAGTGGAGTGTTGCATGTTATGGACTGCTCATCCACCAAGACTCCGTCCTTAAGCATCACGGGTGGCCACCCACGGCAAACAGGTGGCCCCATTGGGGGAGTCTTCCCCTCTGCAGAGGTGCAGTCGGTGCATTCTAACGCCCCAGCCAACAGGGCGGTGTAAAGTCAGCGAAGTGGCCTATCACCGGTATCAGTCGAACATCGATGTGGTCTATAATTTTTTTGATATTTCTTTTTGCAAACCTTACCTAGAAAGAACTGCTTATCTTCACTCAAACGACTGTTAAACAATTACATATCTGTATTACAAGTAAGCTTATCTAAGAGATATTACTTATAATTATATAGACACCCATTACCGTATTGCCCTATGTGTAAAACGTTGGTGTCCTCTACCTTATTACAACTAATATGATTATTATATTTCTCATAAAATGAATGATCTTATAAAGATAATTATTTTACATTAGTTTTTTTTTTTTTTTTGTTATATGGTGAGGTTTTCATTAAACAAAAATAGCAGTATGTGCAATGATGTTTTGGCTCTCGCCAAATCATTGGTATACCAACTGCCAACTTATCACGTGTTCCTTTGATCCACATCAGTAAATTCTCAGCACGCAGCTTTCACATCTTGTGAGTGGCCCAAGACTTATCCTAATCACCGAGTTTTAATTTAAGATTTGCAAAATAGACAAGCTTTACAAATGCGCTGATGTTTGCTCTTTGACTGGGAATCAACCTAGTCAACCAGGTCTGATAATAATCTCCTTCCTTCAGTTAAACAGTCCTATTACTTACAGACAAACGATACAATTGTGTCTATTTAGAGAGTAATCTGTAGAAAAAAAATTGACATGATAGAAGAAAACCAATTGTAGTTTTGAAATCAGCATGCCGATTTTAGTTTAAATCAAAGTAAAAAAAATCAAATTCAACAGAAATTCTGTCCAAAAGTGTTCTCCAGTGTAATGTTTTCTAGAAAGAAATATATAATCTTTTTAATAGTCTCTTTACTATTACATACTTTATTTCTAAGCAAAACTATCCTCCCTAATGGAGCTTAGGATAGGATATACGGAAATAACCACCCTCAAAAAAGGGGGTTCTGGGTATGACATCTGATGGTGATGCTCCAGTTCTAGAGCTCTGGGAAATGTGAGGTACCTCTTCATTTCTATTACTCTCAGGCCCACTCTTGCTCAGAGTGGCAGTAACTGTTAGGATCATATCTATGAGTTAAATATATCAATTTAAACACGATAGGACCAAGTGTTAAAAAAACTCATAAGAAACCACTACACAAAAATGTAAATATGTACAATAAACGCGATTTCCTGATCTCTTGGTATAAAATAACCTTAGATGTGTTTGCATGTCGTTAAAATCAATCAATCAAAAATATAAAGAGCTATATGCCATCTTTACTAAAAACACCTCAATTTTAAATTGATAAACACCCGATTTTCTGTGAAAAACTGGTTGGTTGGCTGGTTGGTTGGCTGGTTGGTTGGTTAGATTTTACGGCACGTCCAGTCTTGTTGGGTCATTTTATGCCGAAGACCTTTTTGTTTTATTCATTCTTGATGAGAAACTCAATTTTTTAAAACATTTCTTTTGAACTAATTTTTTCTATCTAACCCATAGATGGGACCCTAACAGGTACTACCATTCCGGGTTAGAGTGGACCTGGGAGCAATGGTGATGAAGGGGTACTCCACAATCCCTATAGCTCCAGAAATGGAACTTCACCATCAGACAGAGTTTAACGTCATACCCAGGACATTAATATCCTCAGACACCGCCTTCTAGCACATATATGATAAAAAGGGAGGGGGCTTGCCATAAGGGCAGTAGGGTTGGGACAATCATATAGGTGCATGGGCTTGACGGGACCTGCCCATTGATCGGAGCGGACCTCTCCGACCGCCCGTCTAGCCTAAGTAAGGGCCAAAGTAAGGAGAGTTATACTTTGTTCTTACAAATATATTTTATTGTAAACGTGAGCCGATCTCCCAAAGTTCCTGATCAATATCTACATATTTTAATGGCTTTTTTATCGAAGAATAAAACCATTTTATTATCGACCAGCTATTATTTGCTTGTAATCTTCTAATCTATCAAGATCCCTGATTAAGAAATATTCTCAGACCTTCCGATTCGATGTCGTTTTCATTTTTAAGTTCACACTCTTAAAATATTCTAACAATGATTGTAATCGGAAAAGACAAACAGAACTTTATACTTCAAGAATGCTACATCTGCTACCAAATTAATTTATCTATATATTAATACTCGTGTTCCTTATTTTTACGACCATTATCATCTTGCAATACCCTCTGGTTAAAAAGTGGGACCGTCAAAATCGTCCAAGAAGAAACGCAAAATGTAAATCCTTATTATCTGGTGTTTCTTATCCGTCGAATTCTCATTTCTTATGAGTGTCATCACCTCAGCTAAATAATGGATTATTCCGTTTTTATTATAAAGAAAGGGATGAAAAAGTGTTGGATTTTTTAGATATAAAGTGTGCTCTAATTCCCCACCTGGCTTTATATACTAGACGAGATAATGTGGTCTATTCCTTAGCCAATCACTGGCCATACTGCGTCGCTGATACACTACTTAAGCACTGATTCTTTCACAGTATACATGCGACCATTGACGAAGGAACTTGGGATTCTTTACTCGAGAGGATTACCAAGGATTCATTATCGGAGGACTCTTTACCAAGGATCCAATTCCACTGGACAGGCGCTCTTGCTTGAAGGCCAAAGGATGGCTCATAAAAACTTAACAGGTTATGGCTCAGAAACGCGAGGATTTTCTTCAAAGGCGAAGAATCAAGCTATGAAATTTGGGAAACAAAGTTCCACGGGTATTTAAGAACCCTTCATTTAA
This sequence comes from Doryteuthis pealeii, assembly GCA_023376005.1. Classification (NCBI taxonomy): domain Eukaryota; kingdom Metazoa; phylum Mollusca; class Cephalopoda; order Myopsida; family Loliginidae; genus Doryteuthis; species Doryteuthis pealeii. The sequence goes on along the minus strand of CM042137.1, from coordinate 36,760,876 downwards.
ACAACATAATATACGCACCATCGGACTAAACTGAGGACTCATATTTTGTTGACAAGAATGCGACAATATATGCTGAATTGATCCAATGTTTAGACGACCAAAATCTTTCATTGGTTATGCGCGAAGCCAAAGATTGGTCGCAAAGCATTAGAGATTCTAAGGTCCCATTACTTGTCGAAAGGCAAGCTTAGAATAGTTGGGCTCTATCGTCAATTAAGTTCTTTGAATAGAACTGATTATGAATCCATAACGGATTACATAATAGGGACTGAAAATATTGCAAATTCACTGAGAGAGGCTGGTGAAATTGTTAGTGATGGCTTATTAATCGCTATGGTGTTGAAGGGTTTATCCCCAAATTTTAAACCTTTTACCTTGGTGATAACTCAAAAAGATAAACCTATGACATTCACAGAATTTAAAGTTAGTCTACGCAGCTATGAAGAGACAGAGTGTAAGTACTCTAGGGAATCGGACCATAGAATTTTACAAATGAAAACCCAATTTAAAAAGGGTAAAACCTTGAATCCCCGTTATGATTGTAAATTAACAAATTAAAGCAATTACCATAATTATTATGGCAGACCTTGCAATGGTAACAAGAAGTCGCCGATGAAAACAAATATTACATGTTATGTTTGTAATAAAAAGGGACATATGTCATATAACTGTAAAAATAAAAAAAGGAATTTTTGTCAGAATATTAAGTATTATCCAAAAGAACAAACTTATTTTTTTGCTGCTGGGTATGACTCATTATCATATAGGGATCATTTGCTCGTTGATTGTGGCGCCACCCAACACGTGATCAACGATAAAACTAAATTTATAAGTTTGGACCCCAATTTTGAGCCTGAAAATCATTTTGTGGAATTAGCAGATGGAAGCAAATCCAATGGTTTAGTTCAGAAACGCGGAGACGCGTGCATATATTAAAAAACAATAAGGGGCAAATTTGCGAATGCATTTTAAAAGGGGCTTTGTATATTCTCAGTTTTAAACAGAATATTTTTTCAGTCCGGGCCGCCACGGCTTTAGGGGCCCATATAAGTTTCGGACAAAAAATTCAAAATTGATTTACCCAAATATCACGATATTTAATATAAAACGAATGGGTTGCTTATATTATTTGAAAAATATTCGTTCCGCAAAGTCTGCAAGCCATGATATCAACACCTGGCATATAATTTTGGGCCACTGCAACGAAACTGATATGAGAAAATTACCAGAAGTAGTGAATGGAATGAAAATAAAACCCCCTTCCCTATATATGACCAACTGTAATATATGCACTCAGGGCAAAATGATTGTAAAATTATTAGTCAAATTTAACATGACCGATTGTAAACCACGACATACTTCATGCGAAATGGGGTATAAATAAAATAATTGATAATGAAAATGAATTAATTGATAACAAACTCTACCTTGAAATTGTTGGTTCCTTAATTTCTATTATGATGGCTACAAGACCAGATATGTCATATATAGTTTCAAAATTATCTCAGTATTTGGATAAACCTACACCAATCCATGTAACTAGGGCAAAGCGTATTTTGCGATATTTGAAAGGCTTAATAAGTCAGTCGCTAGTATTTAAAAGATCGACTGAACCCTTAATTTTACGTGGATTTTGTGATGTTGATTGGACAGGTTTAAGTGACCGAAAAAGTATATCGGGATGCTGTTTTAAATTATCAGACGAAAGCTCGATTATTTCTTAAAAATCTAAAAAGACAACCAGCTGTTTCTTTGTCAACGTGTGAAGCTGAATTCGTCAATTTGGCATTGGCAAGTCAAGAAGACATTACTTAAAAGTGTTGTACAACCAGGGGTCGTTAATAACACTGTAACTATTTATTGTGACAATTAATCGAGCATAGTACTGGCAAAAAAACCCGTAATTCACTAACGATCAAATCATATTGATATAAAATATCAATTCATTAGGCCGCCCTGTCGGCTGGGGCGTTAGAATGCACCAACTGCACCTCTGCAGAGGGGTAAGACTCCCCCAATGGGGCCACCTGTTGGTCGTGGGTGGCGACCCGTGATGCTTAAGGCCACGTGGATGAGCAGTTCATGACATGCAATACTCCACTTTGGCTCTATCTTGGACTAGACGGGCGGTCGGAGAGGCCCCCTCCGATCAATCGGCTGGTCACGTCAAGCCCTAGCACCTATATGATTTTCCCAACTCTATTGCCCTTATGGCAAGCCCCACCCCTTTTTATCATATGGATTCTAGAAGGTGGTGGCTGCGGGTCTACATGTCCTGGGAATGACGTTAAACTCTATCTGATGAGGTAACAGTTTTGGAGGTTTGGGGAATGTGGAGCACCCCTTCATCACCATTGCTCCCTGGTCCACTCTGACCCGGAGTGGTAGTACCTGTTAGGGTCCCATCTATGGGTTAAATAGAAAAATTGTATTTATAAAAAAATTGTATTATCCATTAAGAATTGATTTATTTCAAAACTTTATCGGCATTAAATGACCCACTGAGGTTGATATGCCGTAAAACAAAACAAACCAATTCATTAGGGATGAAATCAAAAAGGCTACACAAAAGAAATATAATAAGAAACAAAGATAAAGAGAGTGGGTGAGCGCGTGGAAGCGATAACGCTAATCAATTTCAATCGAACATAATGAAAAGGTGAAAAGAAGGAAAGAAAGAAAAAAAGAGTGAGAGATTTAAATCAAGCTTATTATACTTTTTACCTATTTTCAATGGTTCTTAGCTAAACATATCAAACGTTGTAATAATTAAATTATCATACTGTGGTATATCAACAGGTCCTGCTAGTTTTTTAATCATTGGAGGAAAAGGAGAAAACAATTCTTAGATTAGGATTGAAAAAAAGAACTGTTTATTTTCCACTTCTTTTTTCCTTCTTCAATGCCTCTCACACTTTTTTTGATACAGGGATTACATTCCTTTTCTTGCAAGCTCTTGATTGTAATCTTAATGTTTATAGGATTTTTGATAAATGTGGTGTTTTGTCGAAATTAGTTCTGTTTTATATCAATA
>CM042137.1:36747842-36752842 GCA_023376005.1 Doryteuthis pealeii | reverse complement strand
AGAATTAAGTTAAATAAAAACTGTTTTTGCAAAAATAGAATAAAAATTTGGTTTTAAAAAATTTAGTTAAAAAAACTTTTTGAAGTTTTTACTAAAAAAATTTGGTTAAACGAATTTGGTTTTGAAAAAATTGGTTAGTAATTGTTTTTAAAAATTTAGTTGAAATGAATTTGGTTAAAAAAATTGGTTAAAAATATTTTGACTAAAAAAGAATTTGATTTTTAAAAATTTGGTAAAAAAAATAATTTATTTAAAGAAAAAATAAGTTTTAAAAAATGAGTTTTAGAAAAATTGATAAAAAAGAATTTGGTTAAAACGATTACTTTTTAAAAAATGATACACATTAAGTTAAATAAATCACTTATAAAAATGCCTAGATTCTGCATTAAATGACCTGAAAAGGGTTGATATGCCATAAAACAAAATAACCAACCAACCAAACTTAAAACTGAAATTAACCGGGGATGAGCCAGTTCAATACTTAATTAGGTGATCACTTAAGCAAGAGCAGGTACTGTAAGCTACCTGACTCCTTTGTTTATCAAAACTGCCTTGATTCGGCATTAAATTACTTGAAAAGGGCTAATATGTCGTAAAACAAAACAACCAAATAGAACCAAATTGAAAAGGTGTGAATGCGACTGTTTAACTTTACTTATTTTTCTTGCAAAGTTGATTCACTAAAAAAATCCAATTTCTTAATGATTAAAAGAAACGTTAGTCAGAACATTCTAAAACTATTTTTAAATATTCGATCTATATTGAACTAATGACAAAATTTCGCAACAATTGCCTGCTTACAAATTAGATATTGATCACTTAGGAAAAAAACATTTTTGCAGAGGTTCTTTTATACTTTTCAATGTTAAAAGTATTCGTGATTAATGATATAAATACATATAACCCAATTCCCAGGTGAGTGGTATAATGGTTAGAGTCGTGGGAAATGGGCTCGTCGACCCAAGTTCAAATCCTGGACGAAGCTGTTTGCATTTCACATAGCACTAATACCCTTGGGAAAGGCATGCATCCAACTACTCTCCCTCCAACTATGGGTAATCAATAGGGCATACTGGGCTCTTTAACCTTGGCTAGGTAACCAGTTTAGGAAAAAGGAAAACCTGGAAAACTCCGTTTACGAAATTGACGTGTCATATTCTGCTCACAATTTCCAGGATTCATTTTTTTAAATTACATCAATGATCAAAGCCCTGTCGGTTGGGGCTTTAGAATACACCGACTGCACCTCTTCAGAGGGGTAACAACCCCCTCCGATGAGGCCACCTGTTGGCCGTGGGTGGCGACCCGTGATACTTAAGGACGGAATCCGGATGATAAGTAGTCCATGACACGCAACACTCCCCTTTGCCCTTACTTAGGCTTGACGGGTGGTCGTAGAGGTCCTCTTCGATCAATCGGCTAGCCACGTCAAGTCATAGCATCTATGTCATTGTCCCAACCCTATTGCCTTTATAGCAACCCCCAACCCTTTTTATCATATATGGACTAGAAGGTGCTGGTTGAGGGCTTTAGTGCCCTGGGTATGACGTTAAACATTATTTGATGGTGAGGTTCCAGTTCTGGAGCTCTGGGGAAAATGGAGCACCCCTTCATCACCATTAATCCAGGTGCACTCTGACCCGGAGTGGTAGTACCTGTTAAGGCCCCATCTATGGGTTGAATAGAAAAATGTGTTTAAAACAAATTGAGTGCCCATGAAGAATATAAAACAAAACGTCTTCGGCATAAAATAACCCAACATGGGTTGACATGCCGTAAAATCCAACTAACCAACCAACATCCATGATCAGATTTTTTTTCTAAGTCAGTTGTTTGATTCACTATCACTTCCGTCATTCCCAAACATTTTCTGTTTTTTTTTTTGTTTTTTTGTTTTGTTTTGTTTGTTTTGTTTTTGTTATTGTTTTTTTTTTTTTTTTGCTAAAGTAAATTTTGCTCGTCAGGTGGAGTGTGGAGATGAGTTTTTCTATTATCCCACGATCCACGAGAAATCTGTGTGCGAAAACGTGTACTCAGGTGCAAATCACGATGTCCAGGTAATATAATGTCTTGCACAATGTTACAATTAAAATGAAATAAAATCTGTTCCGTAATTGATATCGTAGAGATACAATGAATAATTATCGCCATTAGATTTGCATGTCCGTTAGGGGTCTCGTTAGGTGTCATGTGAGAGTCCCCGAAACGCCACCTCCACCTCGTTTTGACACTGTTCTTAGAACAGTAGAGACGTTGTCTCTGCCCGAGAGTGGTTATGTCACATGGCTATGTTATCTACATTGGTCAAGTAAGCCTTTTTTTCCATTTTGTACCCCTTCCACATACTGCTTGTTCATGATATAATAGTACCATGGTACATGTTTCTTGATTGATTGATTGATTTAATAGCATGTCGACCTGTCTGGGTTTATTTCATGCCAAGAGGTTAGGGAATTGCGTACATTGTACTTTGTATTTACATTTTTGTGTGGTAGTTTCTTAAGAGATTTTATTTTGCACACGGTCATATCAAATACGATTAATTTTTAAACAGATCTATTTCACTCATAGATGAGATCTTAACAGGTAGTACCACTCTGAGATATTGTAAAAAGTATCTGGTACCTCTAAAGGGAGGGATGTCATTCCTAAAATGAGGTAACCAAGCAAGTACCTGGTACCATTAGTATTTTTGTAATTTGACCATTGTAGTTCTTTTAGACCGGGGGTCATTAAACTACGGCCCGCGAAGGCATTTTATCGGGCCCGCCGATGGTACTTCTATTTGTTTGTTAGAACGTATGGAAATATTGATTGTTGCGTTGATGATATGACAGTTGAACTCATTGGTTTGCAGGCAAATGGCTTTCTGAAAGAGAAACACAGAGAAGAAAATCTTGTTGAATTTTACCGCTACTTACCTGATGTTGATTTTCCGAAATTGAAGAACTTTGCTGCTGGTATGACATCAGTGTTTGGAACATCTTTTTTATGTGAGCAAACCTTTTCAAAATTGTGAAATCAACCCATCGAATGAAATTGACTGATAAACATTTGAAAGCAATTCTCTTGATTCTATGTAGCAAATCCAAACCAAACATGGACAATATCTGGAAAGGCAAACTCCAGTTTCACAAATCTCACTAAACCTTTCTGCTAATGTTGCATTCTTTGATAGCGTTTTGAAAATAAATATGTTGGTTAAATTTGTTTTTGTGCATCTTACGCCACCCATCCATGAATATAGCATGGAAAGATAATTTTGTTTTACATCTTTTTCCCAGAGTTTTCGCTCTGGCCAACTAGTATTAAACACGATAATAATGTGGCCCGCGTTCGTTATTTTTTCAATTATCCGGCCCGTCGGGAAAAAGGTTTGGTTATCCCTGTTTTAGATGATAACAAAATAAATAGATTATTCTGATAACACACACACACACACACATAAGATTTATACCCGTCCGCTAATCCTCCTATACAATGCTTATTATAATGTATATTTTTCTGTCTGTAACCGAAACTATATTACTACTCAAGTCACAATTCCCTTAGTTATTTACGTCATATTCTCCATGGTTTTATTTTTATTCAAACCTCAATTATTAATAAAATTGTTTTGCATTATTAATACTGTTGAACCGAAGCTCATGGGAGGCGGGTGCAAAAAATACGCCGATCCCGTCGGTATTGCCCTCCTCAAGAGGGGGCCTCAGGCACCGAGCAATAAACCCTGCTCTGACCCTTTAAATCGGTGTGGCAGGTCGAAACCACTGGACACCCGCAATGAATGAGTCCTCCACAATCCACAGAGCTCCAGAACTGGAAATCACCACCCTGTTTAGTTTAATGTCATACCCAGAATACCCATTTTTGGGGTGGGGTATTACCTCTCTACATTAGATACAGTTAGTGTATTCTAAGCCAAACCAACCGGGCTTTAAAAAACAACTTTGTTTTATAGCTTATTCAGTGATGTATATATTTACCAATCCCTCCACACTCCAAAGTTAAAGAGCCCCAAATCACCTTACTATTTACCCATCGCTGGGGGAGAGTTGTTGGATGCATACCATTCCCAAAGATATTAGCTCTATGTGAAATGCAAACAGCCTCATCCAGGATTTGAACTCGAGTCGACGAGTCCATTTCTCACGACTTTAACCATTACACCACGCACCTCCATTTATTCAGTGGTGTAGGTTCTCTTATTATCAATAGTAAAGTAGACTGAGTTGCCTATTGTCGGTATCAGCCGGACAGCAAGGGAGTCTATCTCCTTTTATTAGCGCTAGACTAGAGAGATTGTTTTAGCGTCTGCGGTGGAGACGCATAAGTAGCATAATGATCTGTGGGAGGCTGACGGTAGGCGTCAGCCTCCCACAGATCCTTATGCTACTTATACGCTGAGTTGGTGATGACCTTGTGGTTCCGAGGCGGATGCTCTACCAACTGAGCTAAACCTTTTATTTTAATGTTAACTTAACAATGTTTTTTGTTCTTAATTTTTGTTTTTAAAAAAGAAAAGTTAAATAAATACTTTCCACCTGTTTACAGCTCTGTCGGATAGAGCTTTAGAATATACCGACTGCACCTCTTTAGAGGGGTAAGACCCCCGCCCCACACCCACAATCGTGCCACCTGTTGGCTTTGGGTGGCAATCCGTGATGCTTAAGCATGGAACCCTGGTGGCTGAGCATTCTATGACATTCAACACTTCACTTTGGCCCTTACTTAGGCTAGATGGGTGGTGGAGAGCCCCGCTCCAATCAATCGGCTGGTCACGTCAAGCACTATCACCTATATGATTGTCCCAACCCTATTACCATTATGGCAAGCCCCCAACCCTTTTTATCATATATGTGCTCGAAGGCGGTGGTTCAGAGTCTTATCGTCCTGGGTATGATATTAAACTCTATCTGATGGTGAAGTTCCAATTCTGGAGCTCTTTAAATGTGAAGTACCCCTTCATCACCATTACTCCCAGGTCCAATCTGACCCGG
>CM042137.1:36692842-36737842 GCA_023376005.1 Doryteuthis pealeii | reverse complement strand
AGTGCCTGAGGCATCCCCTTGAGGGGGAATGCCGACGGGATCAACGCATATTTTGTGCCCACCACCCATGAGTTTCGGCTTGTAGGTGGGCCCACATAAAAATGTCTTTGTGTCACGCCCTCATAAGTGGGGTGAGAGGCACATACCCCTATAATAATAATAAGATGGTTTCAAGTAATTATTTCTATTTAATAATAGTAATTTGTTTTCACACAGTTGTATGGTTTTAAGTAACTAATAATGATCTTTAATATACAATAATTCCTTTAAGTAACAATTCAGAATACAAATAATTTACAGTTATGTGGCATCGAGTACGAATAGTTTTTTTTAAAACTAATCCATAGATGGGACCCTAACAGTTACTACAATTCCAGGTCAGAGTGGACCTGGGAGTAATAGCAATGAAGGAGAATTCCACACTCGCCAGATATTTTGAACTAGAGCTTCGCCATCAGATGCATTTTAGTGTCATAACCAGAACACACCCTTTTTTAGGGGGGGGGTCTTACCCCTTGGGATACACTGAACGTATTCTAAGCATCACAGACAAGGCAGCGAACTTTTCGGTGTGTTTGGTAAGCGAAGTTCTTACATCACCATAATCACTTGTTAATGGATTAAAAGAAACGCGATATGATTAGGGGGGTCAAAGTTTATGTACCGGACATGTAGGCCGAAAGGGGCGGGCATTAATGCAAAATTATGATATTGTGCAAAGAACCTGGTACCTATTACTTAAGCATAACATTTATCATCTAGATGTAGATATGATATAAATAATTCATTTATATATATCTAGATAATAAATTAAAATAATCTATAATAAACTATTTCAATTTTTTAATGCATGTCACGATGTCATTGTTTCTATTAACATTAACTTTTAACTTAACTAATCAAGTCATTTTATAATTTAATAAAGATATACAGCTCATTCAACTGTGGCATATGGAAAATCTAATAGATTGCAATGGAGTTATCAGAATAATAATTGATTAGAATAATTTTATCTATTTTGTTATTGTCAAAAAGAACTACAATGGTTAAATTACAAAAATACTAATAGTACCAGGTACTCACTTGGTTACCTCATTTCAGGAATAAAGCCACTTCCTTTAGAGGTACCAGATACTTTTTACAATATTACTTTTTCAACATACATTTACAGTCCCTAAATATTGACTCCCTACCCCGCCTGCTATGATCGATATTTACGCAAAATAATGCGTATGGATAAAGTCAAAGGTTACAACGAGTCATATTTCAATAATCTGATTTCATATTCAAAGCATCCGCTAAGAAATTCTGGCACTCAATTTTTCTCAATTTTTCGACAAAGATTCAAAGTTTATCTAGTCAACAATAAAACTCGAAAATGTTCTTTACGTGAGGTGTAAAGACCAAAGAGCTAGTCATTGAGTTCAATTCTCACTGGGTGCCTCAAATTTCTGGCCTAGTAAACTTTCTGTAAGCTACCGATTTGCAATGACATATATGTCATTTTATATTTCAGATATATAATCTATATCAAATAATAGCTAATATTAAAAAAATGGCTATTTCAAGTCCCCAAAACTTGCAATAACTATCTATATATAGTACTCTAGACTACTTTATTAGTCGTCAGTATATATATATATATATATATATATATATATATATATATATATATATGTGTGTGTGTGTGTGTGTGTGTGTGTGTGTGTGTGTGTGTGTGTGTGCATATATAGAGAGGGTATATAATGATATTGACACATGCTTTTGAAAAATAAAAGTGAAATATGTTCCTTATATATATATATATATATATATATATATATATATATATATATATATATATATATATATATAGTGAATATATATATATATATATATATATATATATATATATATATATATATATGAATACAAAGTAATATATATACCTATATATATAAGTGATATATATATTATATAAATGAATTTAAAGTGATATATATATGTGATATATATATATAAGTGAATATAAAGTGATATATATAAGTGAATATAAAGTGATATATATATATATATATGTGTGTGTGTGTGTGTGTGTGTGTGTGTGTGTGTGTGTGTGTGTGTGAAATTTGTCCCTTATATATATATTTCATGGATAAACATAATCCTTACATTTGAATTTAGAAAAAAAAATTGGTCTTTATTTTCTTTTATGATAACGGTTTTTTTTTGGGGTTTTTTTTTTTTTTTTTTGGGTTTTTTTTTTTAAATATTATAAATTTAAATTCATATTTTCATTTTTTACGTGGTTGCGCATTCTCTCTCTCTCTCTCTCTCTCTCTCTCTCTCTCTCTCTCTCTCTCTCTCTCTCTCTCTCTCTCTCTCTCTCTCACACACATCGTATTAATAAAACTAGAAAAAGTATGCGTCCCCTGGGCGCAAGTATTTAAGTTTTAGTGTAATAAAATATATTAAATTGGAAATACTAACAAAACTCAATAAAGACAAATATAAAGATATTACACTTATTTTAATATTATTTTAATTGATTTCTATATCATGTCATATATATGATTCCTTTTAATATGTTTGATAATAACATGATAGTATTAGAAATCAGTAAAAAAAAAAAAAAAAAAACAAAAAACGATAAATCTAACTCAGCTAGACAAATTTTCACGGAAATACCCGAAACCTTTGTGATGCTTGGGTTAGTGATAAGGTTAGGCTACTTCGGGAGTTTCTGACATCTAATGCTATTTATACGTAAAATGCGATTCTAATGATATTATCTCTTGCGCGCTGTTGTGCATTTGTACCAATTCAAATTGTATATAAAAATAAATAATCTTTGTAAAAAACACTTAATCTCATTTGACTTAATTTTACGACATACCCAGCGATCATCGGCAACACGGGCCCCTAGGGATGAGATGCAAACTAATTTTCTATACTAATTCTTACAACATAAAACCTTTCTTACTCGACACCCCCATTTGTATTCACCCCGGACTTAATGGATGACCCTCTCCTCGCACTCTCAATACCCTGGCGATATACAGTTTGGAATGATATGCTTTAATCTTTTAAAACGCTTGATGGATAAAAAAAATTGGACACTTGGCCTAGTGGATAAGGTAGTTAGGTTAAGACAGTTCTAAGTGACAGTTATCTCTGGATTCCGGGTTCAATCCTGAGCGGCAGCAGTAACATAGAAACATAATTAACACAACTCCTACCCCAGCTATGGTTAGCCGAATGAGAACAGGATACCCCCATGGGCTGAATAAAGGGTTAGGTTCAAAGTTCCGTGATGGCTCCCGATTACGACAAGAAGGTTCCCGACTACGACAAAAAAGTTCCCGGGTCCGAAAAGAAGGTTCCCGAGTCCGAAAAGAAGGTTCCCGAGTCCGACAAGAAATACCTGAAGAAGGTCGGAGGGCATATCGGCCGAAACGTTGTACAGATAACAATAAAGATGAAGACAATAGTCCGAATAACGCAGATAATACAGATTTTAAAAAATAAAACAACATATGTATGATTATTGGCCTTTCCCAAGGAAAAGGCATGAACATAAATTTACCATTGTGTACCTTGTCTCTGTTCTCTTTACAGTTATATGTATTTACCATGTACCTCATGTGTACGGGTTAGGCACAAGACCCTATTAATTAGGGACCACTCACAAGCCGTGACTCATGGGTGGCGGGTGCAAAAAATGCGTTGATCCCGTCGGCATTCCCTCTCAAGGGGCGCCAATAATCCCAGCTCTGCCCCTTTAAATCAAGGGAGCAGGTATTGCTTAGGGGGGTAGCACCCTGTGATCAACGCTATTAGCTTGTAAGATCCAGGTACGAAGCAACTGGACCCCGGCTGTTCTCTTTACATTCATAGCACCTACAATCATCTACAGTGATTGTAAAATAACTCCCTTCCCTATTTTTAAAATCTTATGATTTATCTCACACTCTTACAGTTTATAACATTAAATAACCCACAGGGTTATTATACCATTAAACAAATTAATCTGAACCAAACCGAAATGAAGTTAATGAAAATTATTTATACCAGTTTGAAGATATTAAGAACTTGAAACGTAGAAGTAAAGTCGTCGGGGTAACTTAACGCCACACTTACCATCAGCCCCCCCCCCACTTTACCGCTCAGATCACTGTGCTACTCATACGCTGAGTTGGCGAGAGCCGGTATCGAACCAGGAACCTTGCGATTCTTAGTCAAGTGCTCTACTGACTGAGCTAAACCTAATCATAATGACTTGTCCCGACATTAAATGACCCGAAAAGGGTTGATATGCCGTAAAACAAACAAACCAAAACAAACCAAACCATCCATTCAAACGAATGGGGGGAAATGGCATCTTCGCTAGAAAGATCACGTGACACGTTTTCGAAAAGATCTCAAACACGGTTTCATTTTCACCTTTATTAGATTTTTTGCTCGATATAAATTCAATATTCGATCAAATATGATCTTTTGGGTCAGAATAAAACGATATATATATATATATATATATATATATTATATATATATATATATATATATATATTTTTTTTTGTTGGTTTTTTTGTTGTTTTGTTTTGCTTTGTTTTTTCGCTTTCACTGTAGAATCGAAATGTTTTATCCAAGATCAGCGATATATGTGGCTCAGAATGGTGGCTTATATTTTTATTAAAAAATCTACATATTCATACGCTTGTTCCTTAATCTCCCGGCTGTTATCATCCTGCAACGCCGTCTGGTTAAAAATGAGACCGTCCAAATCGTCCAAGATGAAATAAAAAAAATGTAAGCCCTAATTAGTTGATGTCACTTAATCATCGAATTTCATATTTCTTATGAGTGTCGTCACCTTAGCTAGATAATGGACCATTCCGTTTTTATTATAAAGAAAGAAAGGTAATAAGAATGACATACTACACAGAAAAAAATATAACAAAAAAGAAGAAAGAGAGAGAGAGAAAGAGAGCAGGGGAAAAATAGAGAGACCGGGAAAGATAGAGAGAGGGTGAATACGCAGAAGCGATAACGTTTGAACATAATGAAAAGATGAAAAGAAAGAAAAAAGAGTGAGAGAATGTTAAATATTTTTACATATTGAAGTATATCGCAATAGCTCTTAAGTAAGCATATCAAATTTTGTAATGATTGAATTATCATACTGTAGTATATCTACAGGTCATGCTAGTCTTTAATATCACATATTTTTTCTTTTTCAACTAACAGCATCTCCACTTTAGTCCTTAATTAGGCTAGACGGGCGGTCGGAGAGGCCCTGTCCGATCAATCGACTGGTCACGTCAAGCCCTAGTACCTATATGATTGTCCCAACCCTATTGCACTTATGGCAAACCCCGACCCTTTTTATCATATATGTGCTAGAAGGCGGTGGCTGAGTGTCTTAATGTTCTGGGCATGAAGTTAAATTTTGGTGGTGAAGTTCCACTTCTGGAGCTCTGGGGAATGTGGAGTACCCCTTCATCACCATTACTCCAAGTCCACTCTGACCGAAGTGGTAGTACCTGTTTGGGTCCCATCAATAGGTTAAATAGAAGAAAGTGAGTTCTTAAAAATGTGTTTAAAGAAACTGAGTTGTAAAAAAAATTAAGTACCTATCAAGAATGAATAAAACTAAATGTCTTCGGCATAAAATAACCCAACAGGGGCTGACATGCCGTAAAAGCCAACCAACCAACCAACTACAGCATTTACAAAGAAAAGCGACTGAAAATCTTTCACTTCAGCATAAAATAACCCAACAAGGGTTAACATGCCGTAAAAGCCAATCAACAACAGCATTTGCTAAGAAAAGCGACTCAAAATCTTTCCCTTCGGCATAAAATAACCCAACAAGGATTAACATGCCGTAAAAGCCAATCAACCAACAGAATTTGCTAAGAAAAGCGACTCAAAATCTTTCCCTTCGGCATAAAATAACCCAACAAGGGTTGACATACCGTAAAATCCAACCAACCAACCAACAGCATTTGCTAAGAAAAACGACTCAAAATCTTTCACTTTAAAAAAAAAATTCGAGAAGACAAATTGATTAAGTTGATTGTAATATTGGTGATTAAATAACACCACAACTTGATACTCGATTTCTGTCTTTCTTTTTATACCCTTTTTTATTCTTATTTTACTGCTTGTTTTAAAAATAATTCATGACCTTTGAGTTGTATTGAAGAACTATAATTTGCTAAATACTGTAAAGTACTTTGCCATTTGCCTTTTTTCTTAGTTGCGTGTAAAGCAAATGGATTATAATCACTAGCAAGAATATGCATCCTCCGGGCGTAAGTAGTTAAGTTTTAATGTAATGAAATATATCAAATTAGAAAGACTAACGAAATTAAATTAAAACGTATATAAAAAAAAGATTACACTTATTTTAATTATATTTTAATTGGTTTCTATCTAAATCGTTCATAGGATTGATTTTAATACGTTGGAGAATAAAACAATGACATTAGAGATCAATAATACCAAAGTAATTATCTATTAAAACCGGCTTTGCAAATTAACTACACCCTATATTATGTAAACCTTTATTTCTTAGTGATATATAAGACACATTGCCGGATTTTAAACGCATTAATAACATGTCCTGTTTTGAGGCAAATCGAACTCAGATTTTCATAGAGATATCGTTAATAAATGACATTTATTCTATTCTATGTATTAATGATTTTGACTATAAATCAAATACATTGATAAATCTACGCCATTCTTGGGTGTATTGTGACGTAAGCAGTGACATAGTTTGGGTTACAGACAGGCAGACACAGAATCTCCATTATAATAAGATAATCATATTGCCACCACTGTCTTCCGATGCTTAATGTCGTTGTTTATTTGCTATTTTTTAGTTCGATTTCTCGACGCTTACTACAAAGTTCAGATTGGAGCGCATTGCCTAACGGCTATCGTCTTTGAAAACGGACAAGGTGACCCGAGTTCAAATCCTAAACGAGGCTGTTTGCATTTCACTTTCGCGCTAACGCTCTTGGGAAATGCATGCATTCATCTCTTCTTCCCCTCCCCAACTATGGGTAAATAGTAGGACAGACTGGGCTCTTTTTTCTTCTTACCGGTCTAGGAGATGGAAAACAATGATTCCAAACCAGTTGTACTCCGATTAAAACATGACCTTATATAGACACCGTATCTCCATTATAATATACCTAGATTCGGCTACCCGGCGTTGCCTGGGTAGAGGGGTATAATAAAAAAATTAGTCTCGCAGATCCATTGATTATTTTGGTCTTATATAATTGATTTATGTTTTAAACACGAACACAACCAATGATTTTCCATTTTCTTACTATTCAAATCCTAATTTTTTAATATCTTCCCAGATCTTGATAAGATCTTCATTATTTTTGCACAAAAAACAAGCTCTGGTGATAGTGAATGTGTATATATATTTACATTGTCGTTAATTGATTTATTTTCTTATTTTCCTACAGACATACACCCATACATACATACACACAACTGCTATTCATATATGCATAGATTTAACTCCGATAAAAGATGACACAAACATTTCAATTTCAAGTGACAACATTTACTGAATCGCTGTTTAATAAAATTTATTAAAAAAATACATCGCTGTCAATTGTTAACGGATAAAAACAAAATAATGGTAATATTTAAAGTCTTAAAGGTTTTTTTAAACAGTGAACGAAAATAGATGCATATAAGCGTATTTACTTTTACATTGGTACTACAGTGGCACACATGCGCACGCTCACACACACACACACACACACACACACACACATACACATATATATATATATATGTATGTTTGCATGCATGTATGTATGTATTGAAAGGCATACGAAGATAGATTGATAGAAAGAAAGATATGAAGAGAATGTGATTGATAGATAGATAGATAGATAGATAGATAGATATTGAAGAGAGAGAGATAGATAATGAAGATTGGTAGATAGCTAGTGAGCATAGATAGATAGATTGATAGATAGATAGATAATCAAGAATGAGATAAATAGATCGATCGATAGATAGATAGATAATCAAGAATGAGATAAATAGATCGATCGATAGATAGATAGATAATCAAGAATGAGATAACTAGATCGATCGATAGATAGATAGATAATCAAAAATGAGATAAATAGGTCGATCGATAGATAGATAGATAATCAAGAATGAGATAACTAGATCGATCGATAGATAGATAGATAATCAAAAATGAGATAAATAGATCGATAGATAGATAGATAAGGAAGAGATAGATAATGAATGATAAGATAGATAGATACATAGATAAATAGATAAATAGATAGATAATAAAGAATGAGACAAATAGATAGATAGACAGTGAAGAAATAGACAGATAGATAATGAAGGATAGATACATAGATAAATAGATAAAAAATGAAATAAATATGAACAGCGTAATTTTTATATATCTTTTTTCCATACCTTGATGTATTTTGGTAAACGCCCATCTTATACATATATAAACGGCAGTTGGTGTGTATGTATGTATGTATGTATGTATGTATGTATGTCTGGAGGAAATTATGAAAATAAAACAATTAACAACTAAGTAAATATATATATGCACATTAAATATCACCAGTTCTTGCTTTTTGTGCAAAGATTATGAAGATTTGAGTTATATTTGAAGATATTTAAAAACTAAAATATACATAGAAATAGCATTGAAATTCTATTTAAAAATGCCCTGCGTTTGTAAATCTCAAAAGTAAACAATTCAATACACCAAGGTTTTTGCCCCCCTCTACCCAGTCGACGCTGGCTAGTCTTATTTAAACGCCAACTATTTCAAATCAATTATACATTTTTATTGCAGTTTTTGAACCTTAATTTTACCAAAATAGCTCGCTGTTTTTTTTGTTTTTTTTTTTTTTTGGGGGGGGGGGTGACCTGAAAATTACAAAATGTAATTGTCTGATTTTGATTTATTCTATGATTTACGTCCGCCTATAAACTATTAAGAAGAAATACATCGATTCAAAACTTTGCTTTAAATAACAATTGAAAAACTTGAATGAACGTAAAACTTAAATTAACAAAGCATTTCTAGTTTGAAGCTCTTTTGTACGTGTTTGTTGTGTGCTGTATTGCAAGCTATTAAGTTAGCGGACACTAATTTGCAATGTATGTTTAAGATTGTCTATTGAAAATTAATGTCACTGGCGTCCAGTACAAACTTCTATTTAAGTGCACAATCTTCATGTGTTTAGTTCACTTTGTTCTATCTAATTAACATACATTTAATACAATTTGGAATAACAAAAATTGGTATAAATATGTTGGTTGGTTGGGTCGGTGGGTTTTACGTCATATCAACCCATTGGGTCATTTTATGCCGAAGACGTTTTTATTCATTCTTGATGGGTACTCAATTCTTATTTAAACTCAATTCATCAAAACAGATTTTTCTATTTAACGCATAGATGGGAGCTTAACAGGTACTACCATTCCGGATCAGAGTGGACCTGGGAGTAATGGTGATGAAGGGGCACTCCACATTCCCCAGAGCTCCAGAATTGGAACTTTACTATCAGATAGAGTTTAACGTCATACCCAGGACAATGATATATAATAATAATAATAATTATATATATATATATATATATATATATATATATATATATATATCTTCCAGTGATTGTTGTTCTCTTGTCATAAAGGGATTTATAAATGCAAACCAGTAAATTCACCCCTTGTGGACTTCTATGCTTTTATTCACCCTACCAAGAGTTTCTTCACCCCCAGGGATCTATATGGACGATTTTGAGCTCTGGGCTGAATAAAAATATGCATCCTTTCTGAAATCAAGATATGTTATATGTATTTACCAACCCCTCCTCACGAGCAGGATGTGACACAAGTTCAGTTTATTAAGCGGAGACTGACAGGTTTGGATTCAGAGTTTTTCTTCTTCTAGACTGGTTGCCTATCTAAGGTTAATGAGCCCAATCTTTCCTACTATTTACCCATAGCTGGAGGGAGAGTAATTGAATGCATATCTTTCCCACAGGTATAAGCAGTATGTGAAATGCAAACAATCTCGTACAGGATTTGAATTCGAGTCGGCGAGTCCATTTCCTACGACTCTAACCATTACACCTCGTGCCTCAAGATATGTTATAGAGCAAAAAAAAAGAAGAGTTTTCGCAAACGTTTTTTAATCAAATATTTTCTCAGTGTCGAAGCTGCTCTTCTTTTCTTAACATAAACCCTGAAAATTTCACCTGCATCTTCGAGGCTGAATATTACATTGCATTGAAGCCTGCATGAAATCATAAACAAAATATTTTCATGCTTTCTTTTACCTTAAATCTAACCAATCAAATTGTGGATGTCTTGACTGATCGTGCATTTTTCACACGTAGCAATACGGTAATGGATGAGAGGTTGGGTTTTACGGCATGTAAACGCATTGGGTCATTTTATGCCCCCAGACGTTTTTTTTTTAATTCATTCTTGATGGGTACTCAATTTGGGGAATTCAATTTTTTAACTCAATTTTTCTATTTAGCCCATAGATGGGACCTTAACAGGTACTACCACTCTGGGTTATAGTGGACCTGGGAGTAATGGTAATGAAGGGGCACTCCAGATTTCCCAGAGCTCCAGAATTGGAACCTCGCCATCAGATAGAGTTTAACGTCATACCCAGGACAAGACCCTTAGCACATATATAATAAAAAAGGGCAATAGGCTTGGGACAATCGTATAGGTTCTAGGGCTTGACATGACCAGCCGATTGATCGGAGGATTTCTCTCCGACCACTCGTCTAGCCTAAGTAAGGGCCAAAGTGGAGTGTTACATGTCATGGACTGCTCAGCCACCAGGATTCCGTCCTTGAGCATCATTGGTCGCGACCCACGACTAACAGGTGGCCCCATTGGGGCGGGGGAGGGGTCTTACCCTTCTACAGAATTGCAATCGGTGTATTCAAACGCCCCAGTCGACAGTGCTGGGTAATGGATGCCTATACGATAATAAGTAATATCTCCATTATGTATAAGATAGAGATATGGTTAATTTTGATATTTCAACTGTTGTCCTCATATCTGTTGAGTATAAACACAACATTCAGGTCACTGTAACCTCGAGCTCTGTTTAGGTGTTTTAATTACCTTAAAATAAGTCAACTTCAGATGATTACCCACGAATTCAAACGTAGTTTCGGAGCTGAACTCATGGGTAATGATCATGACTTATTCTAATGTATTTAGAAAAACACACCCAAGATGAAATGCAAATCACCCAAGATGAAATGCAAAAATGTAAATCCTGATTATCTGGTATCGTTTATCCGCCGAATTTTTATTTCTTATGGTGTCGTCACCTCAGCTAAATAATAGACCATTCCGTTTTTATTATTAAAAAAAGAAAGGACATGCTACACAGAAAAAGTATAATCAGAAAGAAAGAAAGAGAGAAGGAGAAATATAGACAGAGGGGGGCGAGAACGCAAAAGCAATAATGATAATCTGTTTCAATCGATGATGAAAAGAAGGAAAGAAAGAAAAAAGGTGAGAGAGAGTGAAGGAAAAGAACATGCGATACAGAAAAAATATAATAAGAAAGAAAGAAAGAGTAGGGAAAAGACAGAGAAAGGGGTAAGTGCGATAACGCTAATCTATTTAATCGAACTTAATGAAAAGACGAAAAGAAGGAAAGAAAGACAAAAAAGAATGAGAGCGAGAGTTAAATCAAGATTATTAGACTTTTTACATATTTAACTATTTAGCAATAGCTCTTAAGTAGATATATCAAACGTTGTAATAATTAAATTATCATACTGTGGTATACACACAGGCCCTGCTAGTATCAAATTAAACTTGTATCTTTCACGTACGATTGTCAACAGTTTTATCAAGCTGTCTCTATTGGAACGAGCCTAATTCTTTAGAAATGATGGAATTCTTAACATATGGATTAGCACGCCGGCTTGTCTGTTGTTCGAGATTGTGGCACCTGTCGTATTGATGAGTTGAGAATCCAGGAATGTGGATGGATTGAAATCCATTCAGATCGCTCGAGTAAACAGAAGAAAGAAAGAAAAAAAAGAAAGAAAGAAGAAAGCGAAAAGAGAAGGAAGAAGGGAAAATAAATTGAAAAAGAGAGCAAAACACGAAGTGACACAATAGAGAGAAGAACAAAATATAAGTTATAGTCAAAAAATAAAAAGAAGAAACCTCCTATATATATATATATATATATATATATATATATATATATATATATATATAAAGTAAGCCTAATAAGTCAGACTATATACCTAGGTTTCTCCTAATGGATCATCAGGATAATCCTGTCGAAGATTTGAATTGTGTAATTACAAATTGTAGTTCCTTTTTTTTTACACTGCCAGATTTTAGAAATAAAAACTGAATATATATATATATATATATATATATATATATATATATATATATATATATATATATATGAGAGAGAGAGAGAGAGAAGAGAGAGGGGAGAGATCAACTCCTCCACACGAGCAGGATAACACAAAGAGCAATTCCTTAAGCGGAGTTTAATAGGTTTGAATTCAGAGTTTTCTTTCTCCTAGACTGGATGCCATACCAAGTTTAAAGAGCCCAGTCTGCCCTACTATTATCAAGCTGGCAAGAGATTAGCGTTACATGAAATATAAACAGACTCGCCCATGATTTGAACATGTCTTGTCGTGTCCATTTACTACCACGGTAACCTTTACACCACGTGCCTTCTATACGTTTTGTTGGAAAGATGTTTGGGTCAGCTATCTGTTTCTTACCGGTTATGTTGGCTGAGAAGTGAATGAAGTCAGGTGCCCTGTTACTGCGGGCCGCATCTCCAGACAGCACAATGAGCCTTGTACTTAAATGGTAAGGCCGGGCTTAATTCTTGATGCGTGAGACGAATGCTGAAAAAAACTCTTAGAAATACAAGCTAACACTAACACCATGTACAGGTGGGGTTTTTCACTGTTTCCTTCTGTTACATCCACCCTACAGTGGGAGCATTAGTAAATAATTTCATACGGGCATAATAATCAACCAATTGCCTGTGTGAGCATCTGTGTGTGTGTGTGTGTGTGTGGAGATGTTACATATTGATGGGCCTACCGCCGGTTTGGGACGGTTAGTGTTGAAAATAGATTTGAATTCAAATATTATTTGCATTTAAATCTGGATGGTTAGATTGATTGATACTTAGTCTGATCCTAACTTCCCGTTGCGAAACAACTGTGAGAAAGGCTTTTAGCTAGGCAGTCGGCAGCTCGATGTCTTAATGTAAGGACGTACCAGCAGGGCTCAGCCACGCGGGTTAATGTCTGGTGGTTAAGATTAAATATAAAATGTGATTAACAAAATAGATGTCTTGAGTTTGTCACTAAAAACAATGACAACCATGGCATATCTTAAGAACTACTAGTTTAAGACGTCAGAATCAGAAGTTAGAAGAACTGCTCCAATAATAGAGACCAGACCACTGAAGAACTAAGAAGAAATATCAACCAAGCTACAAACGAAGATAGCTACTCACAGACTCACAAGTAAGAAATAAGAAAGTGCTACGCACAACTAAGAAAGAGACTACAGACATATAAGGAAGAAGTAAGTACATATGAAGATAGCTACTCCAGACAACTGAAAGATAAGAACTCACAGACTTACAAAGAAGAAGTACAGACCACAAATAAGAAGTAAGAAAGTGCTACTCAAAATTAAGTACGCAAGTAAGAAGATTAAACATGGGAGACAACTTCGGGTTCCCACTCATAAGATATATACCCAGAAGTGAGTATATAACAAAAAGAGATAGACAGAGATGGAGAAAGCGAGATATAGTTATTTATAGAGAGAAAAAAACAGAGTATGTAATACATATACTTAAAGTATCTACTCCCTCTGCCTCCCTCCCTCTCCCTCTCTCTCTCTCTCTCTCTATCTCTCTATCTCTATCTCTCTATCTCTATCTATCTGTCTCTCTCTCTCGCACACACACACACACACACACACACACACAATCACTCGCACACATGTAAATCGATGGTAAAGACGATAGTGTATATTTTCGCTAGATAATGTTATACCTTCACATTATATTACTAGGAGGAAACGATTGTGAGAGTGATACTCAAATTAAACTCCAAAAACCGCATAACCACAGTTATTGGAGCAGCAATAATTCTGCTCAGTGTTGTATGTCAGATAGGCAACACATTCTCAAATTTCTTAATCAAATAATAGTTGCTGAAAATCATATAGCAATTTCTGCTCATATATCTGACCTAATATATATATATATATATATATATATATATATATATATATATATATATATAGGTCATATATATGAGCAGAATATATATATATTATATCGTCAGTAAAACTTATGTTGAAAACTATCAACTAATTTTACAAGTTTCTAGAAAGCAAAATGTAATTAATAATCTGGGTAGTATAGAGCTGTGGGAGTGTGGGGGTACTCTTTCATTAATTACTCCCAGGTCCACTACGACCCATAATAGTAGTAACTATTAGGGTCCCATCTATGGATTTCTTATATATACCCGATAAATTCGGGGAGCTTGTGCCATTTGAGGTACGCGATTGAAATGATATGAACACACGTTTCTCTTGCACATGTATGCATCTTAAATTCTCTGAACCAGCTGATTAAATTCAAAACTATTTTTCTAACTTCTATAACTTTTGAATTACAAGACTGAAATAATCCAGTCCAAGCAAAGGCACCAAACTGATCTCTGGTTATCGCCTGTCATTCACACCCGTCTGACCTGAGTACCTGCTCTATACAATCTCAAAATAAGATGAATCCAATTTTTCTTCCAAAGTCACAAATAAAATGTTAAGACAAAAGGAAATAGAGGTAAAGGGCTAATACTAGAAAAATAATAATGTAATAACAGGACCTGTGGATATACTACAGTATGATAATTTAATTATTACGACGTTTGATATGTCTACTTAAGAGCTATTGCAAATACTTCAATATTTAAAAACTATAATAATCTTCATTTAACTTTCTCAATTTCTTTTTCTTTCTTTCTTTCCTTCTTTTCATTTTTTTTTTCATCATGTTATTGAAACAGATTGGCATTATCGCGAAAATTGTTCAATATGTAAAAAGTTACAATAATCTTGATTTAACTCTTTTTCACTCTTTTATTTTCTTTCCTTCCTCATTTTCATCTTTTCATTGTGTTTGATTGTATATTGAACTATTTCGCAATAGTTCTTAAGTAAACATATCAAACGTTGTAATAACTAAACTATCATACTGTGGTATATTCACAGGTCCCGGTTAATGCTGATAAAAATCCTTCTCATCACTTACCTGAATATTAATTAGGTATGCATCGATTAATCGTAGACATTATTTGTTACACAACAATTAAGTTTTTTTCGAAAATCAAATAACTAGATCTCTGCGTGAGTTCAAATCATGAACGAGACTGTTTGCATTTCACATAGCGCTAATACCCTTGGGAAAGGTATGAATCCAACTACTCTCCCTCCAGCTATGGGTAAATATCAGTGCAGACTGGGTTCTGTAACCATAGGTATCCAGCCTAGAAGGAAAACTGAATTCAAATCTGCTAAACTCTGTTTTACAAATTGACCTTATGTTGCATCTTGCTCGTGCGGAGGGGTTGGTATATATATATATATATATATATATATATATATATATATATATATATATAAAGATAGATAGATAGATATATGAAATCGAATCCTAGACTAGGCAGTTGAATAAACGTTTAACGAATATGAAGCACTATCGATTTTTTCGCAGACATCTTATGTCAAATTCGAAAGATGAATATAAATAAGAAAGGAATAGTTTTATGAAGGTCGGGTCGGGTCGGGTCGGGTCGGGTCGGGTCGGCGGTGAGGGTGACGATGAGGGTGAGGGTTGGCAAGGTGTACTTTTGCATTTTTTCAGCGGGCTAATGAGGATATTCATTAAATCAGTTTTTTTAAATGCCTGTCAGACAGTGCAGACGTGCGCTACTGCATATATATGAAAAGGGGAATCAGTAATTAAAATAGAACTAGCAGGACATGTGAATATACCACGATACGATGATTTAATTATTACAACGTTTGATATGTTTACTTAAGAAGTATTGCGAAAATAGTTAAATATGTAAAAAGTATAATAATGTTGATTTAACTCTCTCTCTCTCTCTCTCTCTCTCTCTCTCTCTCTCTCTCTCTCTCTCTCTCTCTCTCTCTCTCTCTCTCTCACACACACACACACTCTTTTTTCTTTCCTTCATTGTGTGCAATTGAAACAGATTAGCGTTATTGCTTCCGCGCACTCACTTACTCTCTCTATATTTCCCCGTCTCTCTCTATATTTCCCCGTCTCTCTTTCTTTCTTTTTTTCTTTCTTATTACATGTTATATAGCTTGATGTCCTTTTTCTCCCTTTTCTTTTTTTATAATGAAAACGGAATGGTCCATTGTTTAGCTGAGGTGATGACAATCATAAGAAATAAGAATTGGGCTGATGAGCAACACCAGATAATCAGGATTTACTTCTTTTTTTTTGCATTTCATCTTGGACGGTCTCATTTTTAACCAGGGGTGTTACAAGATGATAACAGTCTTACAATTAAGGGACACGAGTATTAATATATTTATGTTAGAAATCCTTTTATCAGTGGCAGAAAAACCAGCCACCAAATCAAGGCGTGAGATAGTTCACATCAATATACCTGCAACTTTAGGCTAAGAAGGAAAAATTCGACTTAACTTATGATGATCGAATTTGAAACAACGCCTTGAGAAGCAAGTTTTATGTGAAATAAACATCGTAGGTCTTGTAAAGGTAGTGAGAAATAAACTGATATCCCTTCGCTGCCAGCCGTCCCTAATCAATTACGAACACACAAAGGGGGGGGGGTTCTAAACGAGCAGGTAATGTGACATTTATTATCTATTCAACCAATTAAACGAGAGATAAGGGTTAATAGCAACAACAACAACAATAAATATAAAAACATCATAAAGCAACTCTTCAAGTTTTTTCCTCCCTCCGAAGATTGTAGGTAAGTATTTTCAGATTTTTTTCCCTAACATATCAAGACTCCTGATATTCTCCAAGACCTTCAAAGACTTGTGACTGAGCCAGTTACAGTAAGTAGTTGGCAAGATATTGAATGCAGATTTTCATTAGAGACACTTTCCCTCACATTGGAAGATTTAGCACGACACAATTTTAACGGCATTATATTTGATAGAGTTCCAAATAAATATTGTCGGTATCAGCCGGACAACGAGGGAATCTATCTCCTTTTCACTAGCGCTAGACCAGGGATATTGTTTTTGAATCTGGGGTGGAGAGGTACACCTACAATCTCATATTCATTGGCTTAAATTGGAAGCAGTTTAGGAAGGAACGAGAAGAGTATAATGAGATTTCTGTGGAGGCGTTGTGAGTTAGAGTCGTAGGAAATGGACTCGTCAACCCGAGTTCAAATCCCGGACGAGGCTGTTTACATTTTACATAGCACTAATACCCTTGGGAAAGGTATGCATCCAACTACTCTCCCTCCAGCTTTGGGTAAATAGTAGGCAGACTGAGTAATATAACCTTGGCTATGTAACTAGTCTAAGAAAAGGAAAACTTTGAATTTAAAACTGTTAAACTCCCCTTAAACTGACTTTGTGTCATATCCTGCTCGTGTGAAGGGGTTGGTAAATACATGGAAGAATAACAAATCCCAAGAAAATTCAAATCCTGGACGAGGTTGTTTGCATTTCACATAGTGCTAATGCAAATCCAAAAATTCTCTCTAGTTAGGGGCTCATTATCCTTGGTATGGCAACTGGTCTAAGAGGAAAACTCTGAATTCAAACATGATAAACCCCGCTTAAAAAATTGTGTCCCATTCTGCTCGTGGTGGAGGAATTGGTAAATACATATAAGAATAAGGAACAGTTTATTTCTGTATTATTTGGATTATTCTGACTATTGTCCTCTTCTTTATTGTTATATACACAACGTTTCGACCGATGTGCCCTCCGGCCTTTTTCGGGTGATTCTTGTAGAATTCGGGATCCTTCTCGAACTCGAGAACTTTCTTGTCGATCTTGGGAGCTTCATGTTGTAATTGGCTTCATGGAAGTTCGAACCGAACCCTTTATTCAATCCACGGGGTTGACTGTTTTCATTCTGTTAACCATGACCGGGTACAAGTGTTAATCTATGTTAAGTATTCTATGTTATTATCGTCCTTGGCCAGGATTGAACCTAATCCAAAAATCCAGATTACCAAACCTCATCTCAAAAATTCAGAGAAATAGTATTTATTTCTGGATCTTATATAGAATTATGTTAGTGCCATTTTGTATAGAAAACTTATAAAAGCTGAAGAAAAAATTTTCATCTGTGAATAGTCAAAACGTGCAACCATTTGTGTCTATGTATGTTTCTGTCCAATTCATTCTCCTATATTTGGACTGACCTGATTTCTTTTATTTTTTTTTTTTCCTTTTTCAAGTGAAAGTCACGTAAACTAACATCTTAACACGTGACTAATATCACACAATGTATACGCTTTATTAGCCACATTTCTCACGTTTTCGTCTGGTGATCGTGTGCTCTACATGAAACTTCGAGTAACGGACTTCTAGTGTTCACAATTATAATATTTTTTTAGGTTTTATACATGCTCTGCTATAGTAGCGTCGAGCACCTTTCAACCTTTCTTATTTGCCTATGTTTTTTAACTATATATTATAACTCATGTTCCTTAATTGTCCGACCATTATCATCTTGCAACATCCTCAGGTTAAAAATGAGACCGTTCAAATTATCCAGATGAAATGAAAAATGTAAATCATGATTATCTGGTGTCGCTTATCCGCCGAATTCTTATAAACATGACATAAATGAATGAAAAGAATAGTTTTAAACATGAACATTCTAATTAGTTTCTAAGAATCTATCGGTACACAATATTTGTTGTTCTCCCATCTTTTGCAAATTATAGAGTTTTTTTGTTTTTTGTTGGTTTTTTTTTGGGGGGGGGGTATTCATTTTTCACTTGTGAACATCCAGTGCAAATATCCGTGATCTCTCTGTAAGTTTTGCCAGTGTCTGTCTGCAGCGTTACAATTTTCGTCCGCTTCCTTGGAGTAACGTCCATCGTAGACATTGGTCGTAGGACAACTTATCGACAGTCGAGACAAGCGTGTCTGGGCGTGATAAAAATTTGATGCAATCCCAGATGACGCAAAAATTTTCAAGACTATACAAATTTCATCATATACTCCAAAAATAGATTCATATTACTGCACACCACAGAAAATTACCTCATATGAGGACAAAATAGAAATCGATTACACCTTGTCTCTCCGGTGTGTCTTAGACCTCATCCATCCTACAGTTTAGATTGCTAAAAACATTTTTGTTATTCGTATCGAACTCTATTTAGCTCCTGTTATCTCAATTTCAGAGGTCAAGCTCATAATCGAAGTTTGTGTCCCGAGGTCAAGTCAAAAGGCAGACAAAAGTCAAGACCCTTGTCGTTAAAAGCAACCAATCAATCAAAAAATTAAAAAAGAATCATCAATTCAAAACTGGAATCGTTCTTTTATGATGGAATATGCAGTTTACCTGAACAGTGTTAAATGGTCTTAGAAAGTCAAAGAAAATACTTTAATGACTGCATACTAATATGAATGGGGTGTCCACGTAGCTATCGTACTGGTTTGTTATATCGTAGTAAACGAGTTCGAACTCCAGTCACGCTATTACGATCACTTTTTGGAATAATACCCTTGGTAAAGGTATGAACCCCCTCGTCCGCCGGCTATAGGTTACAGATTACCACTACAGATGGTTTTGGCATTAAATAACCTACGACAGTTTATCTATATATTGATACTATTGTTCCTTAATTTTTCGACCGTTATCATCCTGCAACACACTCTGGTTAAAAATGAGACCGTCCAAATATTCCTAGATGAAATGCAAAAATATGAATCCTGATTATCTGGCGTCACTTAGTCGCCAAATTCTTATTTTTTATGAGTGTCGTCACCTCAGCTAAATAATGGACTATTCCGTTTTTATTATAATGAAAGAAAGGGAAGAAAAATGGCATGCTACACAGGACAGATACAATAAGAAAGAAAGAAAGAAAGAAAGAAAGAAAGAAAGAAAGAAAGAAAGTGAGTTGGGGAAAGATAGAGAAAGGGGTTGAGCGCGCTAATCTGTTTCAATCGAACATAATGAAAAGAGGAAAAGAAGGAAAGAAAGAAAAAATAGTGAGAGAAAGAGTTAAATCAAGATTATTTTAATTTCTACATATTGAAATATTTAGCAATAGATCTTAAGTGAATATATCAAACGTAGTAATAGTTAAATTATCATACAGTGGTACATTCTGCTAGTATACCATTAAACAAAGAAGCCAAACCAAATCTGATATGAATGTGATATAAATAAATGTTTTATCGAAAAATGCTGGTAACTTTTGCATCAGTAAAAATTGGGTTGAGCTGCGAATGTTGCTGCATCTGTTTGATAAATTGACGGCGTTTGATTCCATTTCTCTTTGTTCCTCTTTACGTTTCTTTCAGCTTCTCTTAAACCTTACCTATTTAATAATAAATACACAGCATCTAGGAACTGTGGTAAACAGATGTGATGACGTAGGCAATATAGATAGCTGTGTTTGTAATCAGGAAGTGAGAAATGATGAGGAATTAAACTCCAGGCGTCTGGGATGCCTAGTGGGGAACGCTAAACTTTGTTTTTTCTATTTTTTTTCCTTCTAGCGAATGAAGCTTCTTTTCTGTTCTGTTGCGGTATTCACCCTGGGTCGGTTGAGATAGCTCCAACCAACGAATTCAGCTATGGTGAATTCGTGGAAGGAGTAACAAGGGAATAGGAAATTCTAAAGCGGTCCCCAAACCCAGCGTTGCATATCCCGGTCAGGGGAAGGGGGTGCCCTTGTTTGCCGCAGATTTTCTACAGACGCAGTGACAAGTATGCCAAAAGCCGTTGGTTCCTGACGATGATCGAGACACCGTTTTGGATTTTTGCCATAGCCCCTTTGGTCGCGTTGTGGCCGTAATACTACTGGGTGCCATACCAGTCCGCCTTGGGTGACCCTACAAGGAACTTAAGTTCCCGATGGCATTACTCTGACATTACATGACTCTGCCGCGATGAGGAGGGGTTGGATTTTAGAAATAATCACAGCTAGATGGCCGTTGAGCAATGAGCTTCATCCGCCCTTTTACAGGTCTTGTTTTTCGTTCTTCAGGGTGTATAGCTACCCTCCTCACCAGGCAAAATATGTGGCGTTACCGGCTTAGTCGCTGATGATCCGACTATGGAACAGGTAGTACTGGGTTACATAGTACCAGTAGCACATTGAGAAACCTGATACATAGGCAAGCGAAACTACATAGTAAAGAAATGATCCCTCAGTATCAAACTTATCAATTTAGGGATTGAAAAGACTTGCGCTTTTTGGTTGGTTAGTTGAGTTTAGGTAATCAATTTTTACTAACTCAATTTTTTCTATTTAACCCATAGATGGGACCCTAACAGGTACTACCACTCCGGACCAGAGTGGGCCTGGGATTAATTATAATGAAGGGGTTATCCACATTCTCTAGAACTCCAGAAGTGGAACTCCACCATCAGATAGATTTTTCACCATACCAGGACATTAAGACCCTCAGCCACCGCCTTCTAGCACATATATGATTTAAAGGGTTGGGGTTTGCCATTAGGGCAATAAGGTTGAGACGATAATATAGGTTCTGGGTTTGACGTGACCAGCCGACTGATCGGATGTAGCCTCTCCGACCAACAGTCTACCCTAAGAAAGGGCCAAAGTGGAATGTTGTATGTCATCGAGTGCTCAGCCACCAGGGTTCCATCTTTAAGCATAACGAGTTGCCATCCACAGCCAACAACCATTGCGGGGTCTTACCTCTCTGCAGAGGCGCAGACGGTGTATTCTAAAGCCCCAGCTGACAGGCTGTGTGCTTTTTTGGAATGACTTGTTACTCTTAGAAGGAACTATAATCTTGATGTGATTTTGATATTTTGCTTAAAAAGAACTTTACTTCTCAAAAAAAAAAAAAAAAGAAGATAGAACGATTCTTTATTTTATTCGCCTTGCATTTACTTACTTGACGCAACAATTGTTTCATTCTTTATAATAACAACAAAATGGTCCATTATTTACCTGAGGTGACGGCACTCGTAAGAAATAAGAATTCGGCGGATAAGCAATACCAATAATCAGGATTTACATTTTTGCATTTCATTTTGAACGATTTGGGCGGTCTGATTTTTAACCAGAGGGTGTTGCAAGATTATAACAGTCGTACAAATAAGGAATACGAGTATTAATACATAGATGAATTAATTGATACTAAATGTACTGTGAATCTCTTTCCATATAGCTGCGGTCTATGATGACATCGATGCTTCTATTACAGAATAACTGATTGATTGTCAAGCCGTGTAATGCTATTTTATGCCTAAAAGTTAGGGAATTGCGTTCCTTGTACAGTCATGCTGGTCAATGTAGGTCCTTGTTGGACGGCCCACATTAGCATGTCCATGTGTTGGCTTCCACAGGAGAACGTTGTTTATGAATTCCACCTTGCTTCTCCAGCAGTAACCAGCATGTCTTGTCCGTCTCACTCGGATGGTTTGTGAGATAGGGGGGAGGTGGCCGTACAGCTGCTTCCTTGTGAGGTGTAGCTCTGTGTGGATACTGGATGCTGCGCAAAGGAACTCCCTGGAACAATGAATGATAGAGAAGGTTGGCGAGAGATTGTCATGGATATCCGTGCTAATTGCGCGACATGAGGATAATGTATTCATATTTACATTTTTGGGGGTTGTTTTTTGGGGGAAGGTGCATACAGTTATATGAAATCAAGTATTCTTATCTAATCTATTAATAATGAAGATTCGCTTCCGGTTTTTGTCTGTAACAAAAATTTACGTCACTGCTTACGTCACATTACCCGAAATCGTCATAACATAGAATAAATACACTCAAAATTTGAGCATGCAACATTAGACAGTCCTTATTGTTTTTTTAAAACAAGTTTTAATAGATACTTCCCCAGTATCATATATTTATATATAGTTTGTTTTATTTTAATAGATATTCAAAGTTAATAGAACTTAATTTCGATTTCAAATTGTTTTATTTTTTTTACTCCTTTAATAAATTTGATGATTTCATGATTTATGGTTCAAACTCTCCGACATTTAATTTTTAACTTCCACCTCCTCAAGCAATATCTTTCGAAAATTTATTTTTACATCGTCCGGGGGGTGTTTTTTTATTTTGCTAGTATAAATAATTTGGACACAATTGTATGGTTTCAAGTATTACTATATAATACTAATAATTATATGGTTTCAATTGATTATTTCTATTTGATAATAGTGATTTGTTTCCACACAGTTATATGGTTTCAAATAACTAATAATAAACCTTAGTACATAATTATAGCTTCAAGTAACTAAGTTGTATGGTTTTAAATATTCCTATCAAATATTAATACTAAGATAATATCAAGTAAATATTTCTATTTTGTTAGGTATTCAATTTTCTTCAAACTCATTTTTTTATATATTTAACCCATAGATGGAACTCTAATAGATACTACTACTCTGGGTCAGAGTTGACCTGAGAGTAATGGTGATGCTGAGGTACTCCACACTTCGCCATTAGATGCAGTTTAAGGTCAAGCCGAGGACACTCTTCAGTGAGGCCTCCAACTATATATTTTTACTGAGCTCAGCTGACAGGGATTTTTTTTAAAATATCTACACTTCCTTTTTGCTTTTATCTTTTGCAACTTTTCATTTTAGTCTACCAACCTCATCATTATTATCCACCTTTTTGCGTCTTATTTTTTTCTTTTATCCTCCTTTTCCCGTTTCTCGCTTCGTCGATAAAACAAAAAGAAAGGACAAGAAAAGAAAGAAAAAGAAAACATCATACCGTTCATCGCGCCATTAATTTACCCATGATGCTTTTGGTGGTGAACTAAATGACCGCAGTCTCTCTGCAGGTCACTTGTGACACGTCGTCCCAAAACACAAAGAAACGGAAATCCAGACTGGCTTAAAAGAGCCAAATTCACAGCAGTAAAGAAAATATTCTTTTACCAAATGAAATGACAACAACGTAGTGTGGAGTACTTAATTTTAATTGTTAAAACATTTGTTGATTTTACTGAGGGAAAAAAAAAAGAATATTGCACTGGTTAAAAAGTTTGGATGCTTTATCATCAGAATGAGTTTAAAGAAAACATACCAAATCGCCATTATTTTACTTTGAATATTGGATACAAATGCAGAATAGCGCGCAAGAGATAATATCATTAGAATTTTACGCATAAATAGCAATAGTAAAATCGTCGTCGTCGTCGGGGCGGCCTAATGTCGGTATCAGCCAGAAAGCAAGAGAGTCTATCCTCTTTTCACTATCACTTTACCGCACAGATCCCTGTGCTACTCATACGCTGAGTTGGTGAGGGCCGGTATCGAACCAAGAACCTTGTGATTCCTAGCTGAACGCTCTACAGACTGAGCTAAACCGGTCCTAGCATTAGATTACGGAAACTCCCGAAGTAGACTAAACCTAATCCTAATACTAGCGTCTCAAAGGTTTGGGGTATTTCCGTGAAATATAATGAAATGTAATGCTTTTTATACGTAATCTAATGATATTATCTCTTGCGCTCTCTTCTGCATTAGTTTGAATGTTAGAACATTTCTCGAATACTGTAGAATGATTTATTCACAAGAGAATTTTCTATTCACTATCCACTATGTGTCTATTTTATATTCATTTATTTTTATCGTGACTTTAAAATGCAATCATAGTGTGCGTGTAGAAAATATCAATGAAACGCCTTTCATTCAAAAAATCCATTGAAAAAACTTCAAGACTTTGGGTGAATAATGTCACTCAACGCTGTTAATTTTTTCTTCTTCTATTAACAAAATAAAATAAAATGAACAAAATGGTAGATGATAAAAATCTATATATTGATACTCGTGTTCCTTAAAAATTCGTCCGTTATCATCTTGCAACACCCTCTAGTTAAAAGTGGGACCATCCAAATCGTCCAAAATGAAATGCAACAATATAAATTCTAATTATATAAGAGACCATTCCATTTTTATTATAAAGAAAGAAAGGGAAGAAAAGGGACATGCGATACAGAAAAAATATAATAAGAAAGAAACAACGAAACAAAGAAAAAGCGTGAAAGAGGTAAAAGATAGACAGAGAGAGGGGATGAGCGCGCGGAAGCAATAACGCCAATCTGTTTCAATCGAACATAATGAAAAGAAGTAAAGAAAGGAAGTATGGGAAGATATAGAGAGAGGTGAGCGCGCGGAAGTGATAACGCTAATATGTTTCAATTAGAAGAAGGAAAGAAAAGAAAAAAAGTGAGAGAGGGTTCAATTAAGATTATTATACTTTTTACATATTGAACTATTATCAGTAGCTCTTAAGTGAACATATCAAACGTTGTAATGATTCAATTATCTTACTGTGGTGTATTCATCGGTCTTGCTAGTAAAATATATTTTACTGAAAACTTTGTTTTACAACAAAATACCTCAAAAGTACAAGAAATGATCCTTAAGTCTTAGAATTTAGTAGTAGAGCATCCGGCTCGGAACCGCTATGAGTAGCACAGGGATATGTGCGGTAAAGTGGGGAGCTGATTGTAGATGTGGTACTCCACCTCAGACACAAAAACAATCTCCCAGGTCTAGCGCTAGTGAAAAGGGGATAGACTCCCTCGCTGTTTGGCTGATACCGTCAATAGGCCACTCCGTCGACTTTACTTTTTTTGCTGTAGATGCGCTTAAACTAATGATTATCGTCGTAAGTAATGGAATCGGTGACCCTAGTTCAAATCCCGAATGGAGCTATTTGTTATTTCACTTCACATTAATGCCCTCGGGAAAGGCATGAATCCAGCTTTTCTCTTCCTCTTTGAGTTTGGTATTCTTGTTCGATTTCTCGGCGCTTACGATAAAGTTCAGATGGGGTGTATTGCCTAACGGCTATCGTCTTTAAAAACGGACACGTGGCGGAGGGATTGAGTAAATACATGCTTCAGAGGTCTGTGAGTATTAACTCTCTTGCCTTATGGTTAAAACACAAGAAAACAAAGAAAACTAGGGAAAAAATTAATAACTTTTTTCTTCTGTGAACTTCTTTATAGGCACACTTTTAGAAAAACACTAATATTATATTCAGTATGAGGTTTGATATCATTCTATAGTGGGACAGGGTTGTATGACTGATAAATAAACACACACACACACACACACACACACACACAACAAACAAACAAACAAACAAACATATATATATATATATATATATATATATATATATATATATATATACTAGCTTCACCCGTGTAAATTACACGGTATTACCAATATTGAAAATAACCCCTAAACAGTATTCCCGCTCTCCTGATCTATATTTCTCCTATTTTGAAAGCAGTCTTTTCTCTATTCTTCTCTGCGACTTCAGATACTCACTATTTCTATCTATATATATTCCACAAAGTTTTATTGAGAAGAAAACCCATCATATATTTTGTTACCTTTATTCTTTTAAATCTAGTACAACCAATGATGATATTGAAATGTAAGGAAAATAATTTTAATAACAACACATCCAATAAAAAAACATTAATATGTATTAAGGAGAGGGTTGATAATGTATTGAAGAAAACAATAAATTCACTAAAATATATATATTTTTTTTTTTTGTTAAACGGATCTCTTTAAGATGTTTCTTGCCAAAAACCTCGTTTTTTTGTTTTTGTTTTTGTTTTTTAATTTTAAATCGTCTTCTTCAGTTCACTACCCCTACTCCTCATCCTCATCTGTCTCTTTTCTCTGAAAAAAAGCGAATAGTTTCCCCACTTTACAAATGATACTTGCTACTAATCGAATCCTCGAAAGAAACAAGGGAAAAAAACCGATATTCCTTTTCTCTTTCAGAGTAAAACTTAATCAATGTAAGCAAGCTTCTGTGCTTTCGAACGGAAGTAAAAGCACTTCTATGGTGTCACAAACGTGGCGTGATGGTACACATGCTGTTTGGTACCACCTGGCCAAACATGCACCCCCAACACTACTAAAAATAGCACGATTTTAATTAACACTGCTTTTATTTACCCATATTCATTTTTGATACAAGGTTTCTTGAATTTAGAACACAATAAGCAATACATTAAAAAAAAATCTTGAAGATAATCCAAGCGAACTGCTTTATGATTTGTAAAGCTGAAGGTCCGATAGACTGCTAATCAACCGTTTTAATCGTACGCGATAAAGAACGGTATATTCAAAGGTACTGAAGTTGCACATCTTATTATAATAGAAATTCGGTATCTGTCTGTCTGCAACTGAAACTACCTCACCACCGACATCACAATTCCCTCTGGGTTCTTTACGTTATATTCTCAATGATTATAGTTTAAATTCAAACAAACGGTTGTGGAAAACTCAGGGAAAAGGATGGACAGATTTTTACATGCGTTTGACCTCGCCAGCGCGAACGTGAGAAATAGTTTAGAGAGGTCAGATTTTGGCTGAGCGTTGAAGTGGACGAGGGGCAATGGCGCTCTGTTCGTTAAGTCCAAATTCTCACACACG
The DNA here is from genome assembly GCA_023376005.1 of Doryteuthis pealeii. NCBI lineage: Eukaryota > Metazoa > Mollusca > Cephalopoda > Myopsida > Loliginidae > Doryteuthis > Doryteuthis pealeii. Next base: position 36,710,097 of record CM042137.1, on the reverse strand, counting down.
TTTTTGTTGATCAGGATCTTATAAGATAATAAAGAACTCTGATTAAAGTAAGTCTTGTGTTTGTTAATTTAAAACTCCGCAACGACACAAGTCGACTCAGATGCAGAAACTTAAGAAGCCATCTACCTATCCAAAGATAGATCCATCTACCAAAGATAGATCCAGATAACATCTACCAGCTCAGAAAAGACAGTAGAATCCAGAGATAAGATAACAGCCATACAGATAATATACAGAAGATAAGACAAAGCTACTCAGAACGATTCTATTAATAATGGAGATTCGCTTCCGGTTTTTGTCTGTAACAAAAACTACGTCACTGTTTACGTCACATTTCCCAAAATCGTCATAATATTGAATAAATACACTCAAAATTTTAACATGCAACATTAGACAGTCCTCATTGTTTTTTAAAACAAGTTTTAATAAATACATGACTGGTATTATATATCTAGTTTGTTTTATTTTAATATATATTTAATGTTTACATTTCAAATTGTTTTATTTTTTAATCCTTTAATGAATTTGATGATTTTACTTACTTAGGGTACAAACTCGCTGACATTGAATTTTTAACTCCCACCCCTCAGGGAATATGTTTCAAAATTCTAGTTTTACATCGCCCGGAGGTGTTTTTTTATTTTGTAAGTATAAAGAAGATAAGTGTATCTGTAAACAATCAGCCGAAGCTCACTGGACCCCCGATCGAAACCGGAAGTTCGATGTTGGCCATACGTATATATGCAAGAATGGCTATACAACAGGCGGGGATTCGATGAAGAAGAATATCTTAGAGATGACGAAGAAATGAACCCCTTCATCATGTTATGTTTCACGAGCATCAAAATCCCATGTCCTTTTTTTATCTGAGGTTATTGTGACTATCATCTCACTATTATTCCTAGAATCTCTAGAAAATCAGGATTTAGAAAACTGGTTATTGTTATTGATTAAATCCCCACCCACCACAATAATTGTAAACAGGTAAACACTTAAGGAGGCACCTTGGCGTAACGATTATCGTTGTATGAAATGGATTCGATGGCCCGAATTCAAATTCCGGTCGAGACTGTTTGTGTTTCACTTCGCGCTAATGCCCTTAGGAAAGACATGAATCCATCTGTTCTCTCTCATCCTCAGTTATTTGTAAATAGTATGGCAGACTGGGTTCTGTAAACTTTTATTAGAGTTTCGTAAATACATCTTATCATAATAAGGACTCGGTCCCGGTCTGTCTGTAACCGGAACAACGCACTGCTTACGTCACAATACCCTCAGAAAATGCGTAAGTTTATCGATGAGTATTTAATTTATAAATTTTGTCAAAAATCTGAGTAAGATTTTGCCCAAAACAGCCCAAGTTATTAGTGCATTAAAAATTCTGCAATATGCCTTATATATCTCTAAGAAATAAAGTTTTAAATATTATATGGTGTGGTTAATGTGCATATTGGTTTTAACAAAACTAGGTTTAATAAATAATTACTTGGTGTTATTGATCTCTAATATTATTATTTTATTCTCCAACGTATTGAAATCAATCATATGAATGATTTTATATAGAAACCAATTAAAATATAATCAAAATAAGTGTAATCTTTTTCTATACGTTCTTATTTAAGTCATTCTAATTCAATATATTTTATTGCATTAAAATTTAAATACTTACGCCCGGACGGCACATATTCTTGCTAGTACATTTTAAAGAAATTGGCCTTTGAAAAAAAAGATGAAACTTTGTTGTTCATTTATCGATTTAAATGGAATTAGTTTTCAAAGCCTTAATTTAAAACACAAAACATCACCCAACCCTATTCCCATCTAAAAGAAAAAAGAAAAAAATCATAGGGACTGAAATGGAAATGTTATCAATTGAAACTTTGTAACATATAGATATTTCGAACGTATTTTTCTTTTCTTTTTCCAAAAACATCCATTTTGCCAAGTTATGGCTTTAGAAAACAATTATCAATATGTTCTGTTTAGGCTTACGTTTATCAAATACGAGTACAATGTTGGTGAACTTCTATCGGTAAAATAACCCAATTGATAACATTGTAGGAATAATGGGATTGTTAGCACAAGTCAGACATGCAGAAATTCAGTATTGTTACATTGGTTCGTAATATTCTTTCGTCGTCGTATTTCTAACAAAAGCGACGAGGCACAGACGAATGGAGACAAAGAACAACTAAGGCAAATCCCTCCTCTCGTCGGTATCCGCTCACCACGCATGCGCTAGAAAAGGAAGAGAAAACCAAGCGCTAATTCTACCAAGAAAGGAAGAAGCTTGGAGTTTGTTTTTCTTTATTCTTTCTCCCTTCAATGAGTATCAACTGCATTGAGTCTATTCATAGCTCTTGCTATGAATAGCAATGATATTGTTAAGTGCCAGAGAAATCGGCTTTAAAGTCTAAGGTTCCTTTGCAAATATAAAATCGTTTGCGGCCCGTTCCCGCAAAAATCTTTGGTTTGAAGTAAGATCAATATATTCGTCAACGTAATACTCGTTCAATTCATAATACTCAAAAGATATATATCACCATCCTTAAAATCTGGGATGGATGGATTTCTTTCATAATTTAATAGGTCGTAGGCGTGCCATGCCAAGCCATCCCCGTTCGTGGCATCTCTTAAGCTAAAGGGGTCACTTAGCAGTATCCATCTTTCTCTTCAAGTAACATGCGATAGGTTGGAATGGGAACAAAGAATGTTCTTTGCCACGGCCTATAATCGAACGCATAAGATACATTGGCGGAGGCGCGTGGACCCTTAGCAAAAAAAAAAGTAAATATGAATGTACAGCGAACGCGATTCCCTAATCTCTAGAGGTTATGGAAGCGCATTCACTGTACGTTAATATTTAAAATAACAATAGATGGGTCAACATGTCGTTAAAACCAATCACTTTATTTATTGAGGTTGGTGTTTCTCATTTTTTTATGTTATAGTTTTCTTTTTATGATTAAATTATATAGTAAATGTATGTTTTTCTTGTATGTCGGTTAATGGTTAGCAATCTAGTCTCGACGATCCATTACTACTGAATAGTGAGTTTACTCCTCACTGAATGCCCCATACTTGCGACCTGGTGTCACATCGAACCAGTGTCGAACGGGTTGGGTAAATACCTACTCCCAGGATCACTCTGATCAGGAGTTGTGGTATATATTATGGTCATATGGGTTAGGTAGATCTTTTTAAAAATTATTCGTATTCGATTGGAACATGTGAAAAAAAATCTTCAGAAACATCTACACAGAAAATGTAAATATAAACGTACAATAAACGCGATTCCCTAACCCTTATGGATAGAATAATCCTAGACGTGTTGACATGCCGTTAAATAAATAAATCAATCATTATACATCTACTGATGTGCTGTGGTGTGATCATGATGTGTTGTATCACTATATATATTTACCAACCACTCCGCACGAGCTGGATGTCGACACATGGTCAATTTATTAAATGGAGTTTAACAGGTTTGAATTCAGGGTTTTCTTTCTCCTAGACTGGTTGCTAATTAAAGTTAAAGAGCCCAGTCTGCTCTACTATTTATCCATAGCTGGAGGGAGAATAGTTGGATTCATATTTTTCCAAGGGTATGCAAACAGCTTCGTCCAGGATTTGAACTCGGGTCGACGAGTACATTTCCTACGACTTTAACCATTACATCACGCGACTCCATGTTGTAGCACTATGCAGTAGCCTATAATACGTTTTTAGTATTGTGTAATAAGGCCTGGAGGGAATTGCAAGGAGTCAAGTCACTGCCATGGATAGCCCAAAGTCCTGACATGAATCCAATAGAGCACGTTTGGGAGCACTGTGACTGAAAAACTTCAAGAGCGTGTGACCAAAATTCCGCCAATGGCAATCCTTAAAGAAACATTGCTAAAGGAGTGACAAAATATGGATCAGACAATTGCTGATAACTTGATCAAATCCATGAAAAATTGAATATAACCACTGAAACTAGTAAATGGAGGACCTACTCCTTATTAGTTCCAAATATTGTTTATTTATGTTGAGTTGGTATTATGTAATTAAACTTTGAAATTGGATGTAGTTTATTTCTCTAGGCTGAAAACGTTTCGTAGGCCAATTCGTCTATATAGAAGTTGGCAACTGAATTCAAATACTTTAGAAAACAGCTGGCTGAATGTTTTTGGCGCTAAAAATGTTTCGTTTTGTTTTTTATTTATTTTATTCATTTATCTATTTTGGAAAAATCTGTTCAAAAGAATAAAGCGAAATAAATAAAACTAGCAAGAGCTGTGGATATACCACAATATGATAATTTAATTATTACACTGTTTGATATACTATCTCTCTGAATGTTTGAAATGAGGCTTGATGATTAGTATTATCTGCTTTATTCGGACTATTGTCCTCATCTTCATTGCTATCTGTACAACGTTTCGGCCGATGTGCTCTCCGGCCTTCTTCGGGTATTTCTTGTCGAACTTGGGAACCTTCTTGGACACATGGCCTAGTGGATAAGGTAGTTAGGTTAAGACAGTTCTAAGTGACAGTTATCTCTGGACTGCAGGTTCAATTTTGGCCAAGGCAGCAGTAACAGAATAATAATTAACACAGCTCTACCTCTACCCCAGCTATGGTTAGCAGAATGAGAACAGGATACCCCTGTGGACTAAATAAAGGGTTGGGTTTAAAGTTCCGTGATAGCTCCCGATTACGACAAGAAGGTTACCGATTACGACAAGAAGGTTCCTGAGTTCGAAAAGAAGGTTCCCGTGTCCGAAAAGAAGGTTCCCGAGTTCGACAAGAAATACCTGAAAAAGTCCGGAGGGCACATCAGTCGAAACGTTGTACAGATAACAATGAAGATGAGGACAATAGTCCGAATAACGCAGATAATACTAATGTTTGATATGTTTACTTAAGAGCTATTGCAAATATTTCAATATGTAAAAACTATAATAATCTTCATTTAACTCTTTTTTCTTTCTTTCTTTCTTTCCTTCTTTTCATTTTTTCATTAAGTTATTGAAACAGATTAGCATTATCGCTTCTGTAGGCTCTCTCTACATTTCCTCTACGCTCTTTTTTCTTTCTTTCTTTCTTACAATAGTTTTCTGTGTAACTTGTCCTCTTTCTTCCCCTCTTTCTTTATAATAAAAAACGCTTTGGTCCATTATTTAGCTAAGCTGACGACACTCATAAGAAATAAGAATTCAGCGGATAATCAACACCAGATAATCAGGATTTACATTTGTGCATTTCTTGGATGATTTGGACTGTCTAATTCATAACCAGAGGGTGTTGTAAGATGATAACGGTCGGACTATTAAGGAACACTAGTATGTATATATTCGTCTGCGTAAGAGTTGGCTACTGAGTTCAAAGGTCTTTATATGAATCCTATAGAGCACGTTTGAGACCAACCTTGACCGAAAACTTCGATGGCGTGCGATCAAAACAGTGGCAACCCTTAAAGAAACATTGCTTAAGGAGTGGCAAAACATAGCTCAGACGATTGTTGATAACTTGATCAAATCCATGAAAAATCGAATACAAGCACTGAGCAAATGGAGGACCTACTCCATACTAGTTCCAAATATTTTTTTCTTATGTTCAGTTGATGTTACGAAATTAAACTTTGAAATTGGATGAAGTCTATTTCTCCTGGCTAAAATCATTTCATAGACCAGTGTATAGTACAACCAGTTCGTCTATATAGATGTTTGTAACTGAATTCAAATACGTTAGTGAACAGCTGGTTGAATGTTTTTGGCGCTAAAAATGTTTCGTTTTGTCATTTTTTTTATTCGTTTATTTATTTTGTAAAAATCTGTTCTAAAGAATAAAGCGAAATAAATAAAATAATAATCGATGGGTTATTTTTTTATTTTCATTTTTATTTTTGTTATTTTGTTTATTCATTCATTTTATTTTCATTTTTTTTTCTATCGAATCTGTACGATTTGCTAATGAATGGGCTTGAGGTTCAGGTTCGGCTGAGTAAGTGAATGACGACACCTGCCACTAATATAGAACGTCATTTATGCAACATTTTCGTTTCCTTTTGCCGGGTTCTTAAAAAGCTAAGAGATAATGGTTGCTTGCTTTGGGGGGGGGTATGGCGGGAGAGACGAGCAAGCTGCAGTGCAGAGATGCAGAAAGATCGAACCGGCAAAAAGAGCTGCGAGTGACGCTCTACTGATATTGATCACGTGAATATTTAACGATGTCTCGAATTCGCCAACCCTCACTTAGCGTTTGTCATTATTTTTATTTCGTTCGACACAGATCCCCCCCCTTCCCCCCTCTCTCTCTCTCTCTCTCTCTCTCTCTCTCTCTCTCTCTCTCTCTCTCTCTCTTTTTTTTTTTTTTTTACTTTCCTTTTAACTTCTGTTCATCTTAATTTCCTTCTCCGTGTTACCTTTTTATTTCTATCCATATCTCTTATTCTATTCTCTTGAATTCAACGTCTTTATCTTTCTTTTTTCATCTTCTCCTCTAACTTTAATTTCACTCCTTCACTTTCTTTCCCTTTTCTCCTTTACAATCTTTCTTTGTCCCCCTCACTGGCAGTTTTAACCATGTTGGTCTACATATCAATAAAAAAAAGATATGTATTTCCCATAACTTTTCATAGCTTTTATATCTTTATTTCACATCTCCCTAGTTAAGGGGAGAAGTTAGTCTCGCAGATCCATTTATGCTGAATCGTAGGCTAGAAGCTTGCAGGATGCCCCATTAAAGTCCCATCGTAAAAAAAAAAACAACCTTGCGTTGACCCAGCCTGGCTGGGCATCAGAAAAAATGCACAGACACTATGAAAAGAAAAATTAATGTCTCCTATTTAAGATATTAAATGTAACAAAAAAAATGCATGCTGTTACTATCTAAATTTTATTTTTGATTATCTTCACGAATATGAATCAAATCTTTATCATTGTTGCTCAAAAGCAAGATCTGGTGATAGTGAATGTGTATATATATAGATATTTACTTTGTCATTAATTGTTTTATTTTCGTACTTTCACCCGAATAAACACACGTACATACACACCAACTACACTTATATATATATATATATATATATATATATATATATGTGTGTGTGTGTGTGTGTGTGTGTGTGTGTGTGTGTGTATATATATATATATATATATATATATATATATATATATTATATATATATATATATAAACAAATTCTTTGTACAACTAATATGATATAAGAATTTCAGTCGAGGAATCATACATTATTTAAACTACATCATTAAACTACCAAGTGCTTTTTCAAAAGGTAACAGTCGGTAAATCAATTAAAAGTCAGTATGTATATAATTTGAGTAAAAGGGATAAGATTAGGTGGCACTTGGATCTTGCAAAAAGGGGAGAAAAAAATATTCCCTTCCGGTCACTCCAGCTTCAACAACATCCCCAGCAAATAGTTCCAGGGAATATTTTCATCTTCCCTGCCAGCACAAGGACAGGCAGTACACACACACACACACAGACACACAGACACACACACACACACACACACACACATATATATATATATATATATATATATATATATATATGTGTGTGTGTGTGTGTGTGTGTGTGTGTATTAATATATATATATTATATTTATATTTTTGCTTGAAGGCAATTACAATGCGTATATTGCATAAAATTCGATAATTATAGAAGATAATAATGACAAGTGAATTTCCGTAAAGAATTATTCGGTGTGTAGAACATCGTACAGACTGTTTCAACTTTATTAAGTCTCATCAGCGATGTATACTAACGATTTCCCTCTGACAGAAATCGAAACCGGGACTTCAGCAGGATAGTCAGAAACCATTATTATATCGCTCTATCACAGATATTGAGCACTCTCCTATTAATATTAAATATGTTGACTTACTACTCTCTCATCAAGTGTGATGATGTTAACCATACACTGTGGGTATATATATATATATATATATATATATATGTGTGTGTGTGTGTGTGTGTGTGTGTGTGTCATATTAATGCCCCTCCGATCTTTTTATCCATTTACTTATCCCGCTCTGAAACAAATCGTTTTCAAATACATTTTCTCTTTATTTCATTTCCTCTCCCTTCTCCCCTTCTCTCCCTCCTCCGCTTCCTCTTTTTTCTCTTTCTCATCTCTCCCTCCTTCTATCATATTTCCATTTCACTCTTAAAACCCTTTAAATAGTTTCACCTTTATCCATCTTATACTCTCAACTTTTGCTATCTCTCTTTTTTTCCCCTTTCACTCCCTCCATTTTTTCGAAGTCAATTTTTGTCTTTATTTACTTTGGCCTCCCTTTTATTATTATTATTATTATTATTATTAATTATAATCTGTTTCCACAAACCTACTTTTGTTTTCCTCTATTTTGCCTAAATCCTCTTAGTTCATTTTCTCTTTGCGTTCTTTCATTTTCTCTTTCTATCACTCGCTATATGTTCTGAATAAATCCTTTAAAAGAATGGTCATGAGGAATCGAAATAAGATCAAAATAATCCCAATGAATAGGTAATTGATTTCAGCTGACAAATCAGAATTAATATATCTTATGTAGTAGAGAAATCAAAGATCCTGTGGACTTTTATTAAGTTAAAACTTTGAGAATTGTAAGGCGGAAGTATATCCCCCCCACATATATATATATTATATATATATATATATATATATATATATATATATGATATTAAATTTATAAACACCTGTGCGTGAATACGTATGTACATGTGTATATAATTTCATCTCAAACACAGAGTGAGAGAGAAATAGAGAGAGAGCGAAAGAGATAGTATGTAAGCATTCATTCATTCTCCGTTACTATCAAATTTAATTTTCCCGTCAACGAACAGTTTCATTTCTTCTTCTGCTCACAGTTCCTCACAGATACTCACTTGATGCAACACTCGACTCAACTCGCAATCCAATTTCTACTTTCACTTTCGCTTTTAACTTACCAACTTGATCCTGCATCTCATGATGTGCTGATCCATCACCCTCGCTATTTCATAATTCGATCGATCCAGAGTCAATGGAGAGACACGCACAACAGGGAAGAGCGTTCAAAGAGAGATTAAAGAAAAAATAAATTACAAAACGGGGAGGAAGAGGAGGAGGAAAAGGAGAACAAGAGAGATCAAATTACTGGAGGTGGGCGGAATGACTAACACATTGCGAATGGATACATATGATACAAATTGTTGGTGCGGGTATAAATAGGGGTTGTCTTTTGAAAAAATATCGACTTGAAAAAGAAAATGATCAAGGTATAATCACGTCAGACGTTTGCTTCCCTTTATTTATCTAAGCACATAAAAAAAAACAACGTAATCTTATATCTATATAAAGTATGTCATATTATTATTATTATTATTATTATTATTATTATTATTATTATCACTATTATTATTAAATTATTACTGGGCGTAAAGACTTTGCCATGTGATTATTGCTTATTTTAGTATCGTATGTTTTACAATTACGCACAAGTACTGAATTCATGAGAGGATAATTTTTGTGTGGGGTTGTTTTTGTTTATTCTAAAGAGCGAAAGATATACCCTCCTTGAAAATCAGCATTCAAAACCCAGGCTTTTTTTTAGAATCAAACGTCAACAACTAGAATTGGAAATTATCTGCTGTTTCTTCATCCGTTGAATTTATAAGGTTGATATATATATATATATATATATATATATATATATATATATATATATATATATATGTTATACAATGAGTCTGTTCATATGTGTATATATTATAGATATATACATATATATATATGTTATATATATCTATATATCTATAGATGTTTATATAAGATATTTATGGCAAAATAACCTTTTGGTTGTTTTAGAAGTATGAAAGAAATGAATGAAATAAATGAAGAACTGGGTAAATATTATGTTCTAAGTTCCATTTATTTACCAATATTTCCAGGTTTACATTCCTCTTCTTCTAGGGTTTGTTTTAGACTGACCTCATATATATATATATATATATATATATATATATATATATATAATATAGTTTAATATATTTATAAAAAAGAGCAATATCGGGGAGAGAGCATGTATAAGTTTGAATTGCGTAGATACAAAGTCAACGGCGCTTGGCGACTGTCAGATTCTCATCTATGTGATCCTCAGACCAAGAGTCTCCCACGTGTCCGAATCTCTCATATATATATATATATATATATATATATATATATATATAAGTAAAGTTTACCGAGTGGCCTATTGTCGATATCAACTGGACAACGAGGGAGTATAACCCTTTTTCGCTAGCGTTAGAACAGGGATATTGTTTTTGCTGAGGTGGAGCACTTTTATTTACCGCACATATCCGATTGCCCAATCTGTGTTACCATGCACTGATTTGGCGCGGACCGATGTCGAATCAGGAAATTTGCGATTCCGAGGCGAATGCTCTACGACTTGTCTAAATATATTATTGCGAAAAATCATGATTTCATTGCGTTTTCAATCGTCAGTTGCGATCTCATCGGGCCTCAAGTTTTGCTCTCTCTCTCTCTCTCTCTCTCTCTCTCTCTCTCTCTCTCTCTCTCTCTCTCTCTCTCTCTCTCTCTCTCTCTCTCTCTCTCTCTCTCTCTCTCTCTCTGTAAACTTGAATTTTATTAATTTGGTATATGCTGTCTCTTCCTTAATTCTGTTTTACTTCAAAGGTTTCTGTATTTTTATAAACAACTTTGTATTACCCAATTCTGTTTATTCTATAATAACGTATTTCATGGACTTTGTAATTAAGAAAATAAACTCCTAAAAATAAACGTCCGCAATACGCCTTAACAAGTTTTATTCAATTGAAAGCAGGAGTTGTGTTTCCATCTGCATTTAATTTAGTATTATCTGAATCTTTCTTATTTTGTTTGCATTAAACTTTACATGTGCGCATTCGTATTAATCAATGCGCATGCGCGTATGTTTATTGTTTAATATCCGTTCATTTCAGCATGTTTATTGTCTAATATAGTGTGCGAATAAGCGTAGGAGTAAACGTCTGACGCGCATCCGTATACACACACACACACACACACACACACACACACACATATATATATATATATATATATATATATAATGGAACCATGGTTCTCGAACATAATTCGTTCCAAAATTATGTTCGAGAATCGATTTGTTCAAAAAATGAAACAATATTTACCATAAGAAATAATGTAAAGTGGATTTATGCATTCTTGACCATCAGATGGATGCCTATTTTTGTGCCTACAGTTATATATGACATGGAAAGACGTGTATTTAAAAAACAGATAAAAATAAAAATGTAATACAAAAAAAAGTAATATTTAACCTCATTCTTAATTGTCCTCCTGGGGGTCCCTTCTTGAGCTCAGTTGAATACTCTTTCTCTGCAGTTGCTTTCCTCTTCTCTTTAACTAAGAGGTTGTTTTTTGCCTTCGTTGTAGACTCGAGTTTTCGAAGTCCGAAATGTGTTCGATAACTGAGGTCTTTTTTACTCAATTCAGAGTCGTTCGAGAACCGAGGTTCCACTTTATATATACAAGGTGATTGAAAAGTAACTCCCTATTTTAAACTATTTATAATATTCTTATATGCAGTTACATTTTTCTCAATTCTTTATTGTAATGCTCCTCTTTTATGCAAGATGGTGCTCCTCGACATTTTGCTATTGTTGTTCATGAATGGCTGAATCCTCATTTTCCTGTGAGATGAATGGGTACACGTGGTCTGTATCAATGGCTGGCCAAAATCCCTGATTTAACACCCTGCGACTTTTTTTTTTGGGGGGGGGTTAAAGGAGCAGGTCTACTCTACGAACCAACGACTTTGGAAGAATACGAGACGTTATTTCTGCCATTCTACAAGAGTTCCTGGGAATATCAGTTGATGCGATAACCAAGCGGCTTAAGAGGCTGAAGTCGAATGCTAGTGCCCATATTTAGATAAAACTTAATGTTCTGTGTGTTCTACTCATATTCATTTTTTGTAAAAATAATGATTCAAAAATAAATTATAAGATTTTTAGAATAGAGAGTTATTTTAAAATCACACTGTAAATATTATATGTATATATAGGTGTGTGTGTGTGTGTGTGTGTGTGTGTGTGTGTGTGTGTGTGTGTGTGTTGTGTCTGTTTGTTTGTCTGTGTCTGTGTATGAAAACTGAGTTGTAGAAATTAACAATTTATTGGTATGATGACATGTTTTGCTTATATGATTTCACCTGATACTACTAAGTGGAAAGAACACTTCCAGAAACTGATGGGAACCCACCCCACCTAAAATCATAGAAAATAATACCCAAAAATCGTTGATAGCCAACTAGACATCAAGCTATGAGACTTTACGGTGGACGAACTCATTGAAGTCCTAAAAAAAATAAATAGTAGAAAAGCCGCTGGCCTCGATAAAATATCCTCTGAAGATAAGGACATTTAACAAAATATTTCTTAGACTTTGCAATGTAAAAACAAAATACGATAGAGAAATGGACGAAAGGCTGCATTCTCTCATTCCCCAAATAGGCGACCTTGGAATCGCTAAGAACTACAGAATTACAACTCTCACTGCCATAACTGCTAAGATATATAATGCCCTTCTTCTTAATCACATCCTACCTGAAATAGAGAAAGTCCTTAAGAAAAACCAAGACGGGTTTCGTAGAAATCGATCCACAACTTCTCAGATCCTGACTATTCGTTGAGTCATAAAAGGGGTTTGAGCAAAGAATCTTGAGGCAACGCTGTCTCTAGATTTCTTCAGTGCATTTGATTCCATACACAGAGCAAATACAACTCGCATACGACCTCCCCGAAGAAACAGTCACTGCTATGATTATGCTTTACAAAGACACTAAAGAAATAGTTCGTTCGCTTGATGGTGACACAGATTTCTTTGACATTGTCACAGGAGTCCTGCAAGAAGATAGGTTAACACTATATATATTTATAATATGTCTATATTACTTCGAATGTCATTAGATCTCATAAAAGAAAAGGTTTCACCCTGAAAAGGCAAGAAGCAGGCGATATCCCTCAGAGAATACTACAGATGCGGACTACGAAAATAATCAGGGGCTTATTACAAATACACCTGCACAAGCAGAATTACTGTTACATAACCTGGAGAAGGCAGCAAGGAACATTGGTCTCTAATGTGAACTCCGATAAAACTGAGTTTCAAACAAGCTGGAGACATCACACCCGATTGGTAAGCCCCTAAAATCGGTAGACCAGTTTCCATACCTAGGTAGTAAAATCCATAGAAAGCGATATTAGTGCACGAGAGAGAGAGAGAGAGAGAGAGAGAGAGAGAGAGAGAGAGAGAGAGAGAGAGAGTGAAACAGAGAAAGAGAGAGTGTGTGTGTGTGTGTATGTGTGAGAGAGACAGAGACAGACATAAATAGAGAGAGAGAGGGGGAGAGAAAGTTGTTTTGTGTGTATGCGCGTGTGTCTGAGAGAGAGAGAAACAGAGAAAGAGGGAAAGAGAGAGACAGAGTGTGTGTATGTGTGAGAGAGAGTGAGAGACAGAGAGACAGAGAGAGAAACAGACAGAAAGACAGACAGACAGAAATAAAATCGGTAGACCAGTTCCCATACCTAGGTAGTAAAATCCATAGAAAGCGATATTAGTGCACGCATAGGTAAGGCATGAACTGCTGTAGACAGATTATCAATCATATTGAAATCTAATCTCATTGATAAGTTACAGCGACAATTATTCCGAGATGATAACGGTCGTACAATTAAGGAACACGAGTATTAATATATAGACATAAACACACTACGAAATTACTATTCACGTCTTATTTCGCTTCAATTCCGATTAAAAATTAAACGTAAACTTTGGCTGAATTAAGATACGCACAGATTGTAAGAAAATGCGCCTGTATATCGTTTAGGGCTCCCAGCTAAAGAAACAGTGTCATAGAAAAGCACAGATACCTATTTAAGCTCAAGAGTGTCATGCTTGAGTCAATTCAAGTGAAATAATCTTGACCTCAAAAACCATGCATGTCTCCAGTGCAAACACTTGAACAAATAATGATAAAACCAAAAATACAACCCCGGATACCGACACTTCCATAAGCAATTACACTCTCTCTCTCTCTCTCTCTCTATATATATATATATATAATATATATTATATATATACACATATATTAAAAGTAAAGCATATTCACTTATTCCAAGTAAAAATTCTAGTACAAGAAGAAAACAACAAGAGCTAGCTTACCCTAAGACTTAACAGGTTACAAGACAGAATTTAAAAGTCATGGAAACATACTATCGTGTGGCTGGTCGAGATGGGGTAGGATCATATATATATATATAATATATATATGTGTGTGTGTGTGTGTGTGTGTGTGTGTGTGTGTGTGTGTGGATAAATGTGTTTTACGAAAGGGGTCTGAAAACTATCAATTTACATGTACACCCTGAGTAAATTTAGGCCATGGTTTCTTAAGTCTCTTTAATAATAAAAAAAACGAAACAATGAAAATGTTTAATTTACATATATACATACACACACTCGTGTGTGTGTGTGTGTGTGTGTGTGTGTTTGAAAAGCATACGTTCTGCATCTACGCTCTTCACACACATGGTGACAGTCAGTTTCTCGCTTATATGATCATAAAAAGCTCCCTCGTGGTGGGTATCAACATATTTTTATCACTATTGAGCAGTCTTTATTTATAAATACTGATCTCTCTCTCTCTCTCTCTCTCTCTCTATATATATATATATATATATATATATATATATATATATATTATATATATAAGAGAGAGAGAGAGAGAGAGAGAGAGAGAGAGATAGAGAGAGAGGGAGAGAGAGATAGAGAGAGGGAAAGAGAGCATTGAGCTCGGCATCATGTACATGATGATGCCGAGCTCAACGCTCTAGCAAAATATATCCTACACACTTTTGTCTGAGTTTTGTTCTTGTGTTCCTCACATCTCCACCACACACACACACACGCACACACACACACACACACACATATATATATATATATATATATATATATATATATATAATCGTAGACACAAAACAGATTTCCGTAAAATTTTCAAAATTAAAAATTATAATCTCCCACGGATATCCATGACAATCTTTCGCCAACCGATTACCGATAGGGACTATCGGTAATTGTTTCCTATCGGTCATCTGTGCAGCATCCAGAATCCGCACAGAGCTGATCAATATAGGTCCTTGCTGGGCGGCCCAAACTGGCGTACCTATTTCCACGGAACAACGTCAGTTATGGGTTCGTTCTTGCTTCTCCAGTAGTGGCCAGTAATTCATGTTCGTCTTACTCGGATGGTTTGTGTGATAGGGGGTGAGTGGTCGTCTAGCTGCTTTCTTGTGGTGTGTTTTTTCCAAGATTTGTTTAAGACCAAATGCAGCATTCTTGTGCATCTCCCATTTAGCTTATCCTCTAGGCGCTTCGTTAAGGTCCAAGTTGTACTGATTTTGCAACAGCCTCTGGTTAAAATGAGACCGTCCAAATCATCCATGATGAAATGTAAAAATGTAAATCCTGATTATCTGGTGTTGCTTTTCCACCGAATTCTTATTTCTTATGAGTGTCGTCACCTCAGCTAAATAATGGACCATTCCGTTTTTATTATAAAGAAAGAAAGGGGCGAAAAGGGTCATGCTACACAGAAAAATATAATAAGAAAGAAAGAAAGAAAGAAAGAAAGAAAGAAAGAGTAGGTTGAAAGATAGGGAGAGGGAGTGAGCGTGCGGAAACGATAACTCTAATGGTTCATTAGATGATAACGGTCGGGATATTAAGGAACAGGAGTATTAATATATAGATATCACGTGATCAAAAGTAAGCATAACTACTTATGTATACATTCACATTTGGTACAAGGCATTGAAAATGGGGGGGGGGCGTTGGTCTTCGCGGATTTATGCAACTCTTAATTAGTGCAATTTGCTACAAAATTACTTTTACCAAAAGAACTCGTTCATCTCTTTCATATTGGAATCCATATTTCCGTTCACCACAAAAAGCCGCATTTACTCTATTTACTCCACGTAGAAAGCAATCCATGATATGAAAGTATAAATGACGTAAATACAACTGAAGCAAATATAACTGACAAATATCTACCTAATTAACGTCATCTTAATTATTTATGTGTTTATACCTCATCTTAATTACTTATGTATGTATATCTATAAATAATGGGAGGAACTTCGCCGACGGATCTGATTGGGTGTTGTTAAAAATTGTGAAAATCATAACATTCATAAAATTAACCCTTAAAACCCTGAGCCCCAATGCCCCGTGCTCAAGCCTGGTAAAAAAAATGTAAAATGTTATAATCTGTTATTTAACAACCTGGTTGGCTTTCTTGTTTGTAGGTAATAGTGACATAAATATAGGGATTCCCTGATTGGAATTCAGGTTGCCTATGTACAAGGTGATTGTAAAGTAACACCCTATTTTAAGAATCTTATACCTTATTTCTTAATCATTATTTTTACGAAAAATGAATATGTGAAGAACACACATGACATAGAGTTTTATCTAAAATTCTATATAAGCACCAGCATTCACCTCCACCCTCTCAAGTCGCCCACGAATCGCATCAACTGATATTCCCAGAAACTCTTGTGTCAGTCAGAAAATAACTTCTTGTATTCGTTCTTCAAGTTCTTCCAAAAGTGTTGGCTTCGTAGAGTAGACTTGCTCCTTCAACCAACCCCAAAGAAAAAAGTCGCTGAGTGTTACATCAGGGCTTCTGGTCGGCCATTCATGCAGACCACGTCTACCCATCCATCACTCAGAAAATGGTGATTCAGCCATTCACGAAAAACAATAGCAAAATGTGAACTAGCACCATCTTGCATAAAAATCAAGTCTTCAATAAAATGTAACTGCATATAAAAAAATATATATAGATTGTTTAAAATATGGAGTTATTTTTCAATCACCCTGTTGTTGTAAAGATATCACTAGTTCAAGTGCACGACGGATCGCCCCGGTGAGAGGATATATTGCTAAGAGCCGAAATCTTCCATGATCTGGGGGCATCACTGATGAATAGTCCAAAACAAGTTTATTTCATTTTTTAGGAATGGAAACATCTTGTCTATGCAACTCTTAATTAGTGCAATTTGCTACAAAATTACTTTTACCAAAAGAACTTGTTCATCTCTTTCATATTGGAATCCATATTTCCGTTCACCACAAAAAAGCTGCATTTATTCTTACGTTAGTAATTC
>CM042137.1:36662842-36687842 GCA_023376005.1 Doryteuthis pealeii | reverse complement strand
ACTGCATCTCGTGGTGAAGCTCCAATTCTAGAGTTCTGGGGAATGTGGAGTACCCCTTTATCGCCATTACTCCCAGGTCCACTTTAACCTGGATTGGTAGTACCTTTTATGGTCCCATCTATGGATTAAATAGATCAAAAATGAGTATTAAAAATGTGTTTAAAAAACTGAGTACCCATTAAGAATGAATAAAACACAATGTCATCGGCATAAAATAACCCAACCAGATTTGACATGCCGCAAAATCCAACCAACCAACAACTAATTTTTGGTTAGTTGTGGCATAAGGCCAGAAGTATAGGGCGCGCATTAACACTCGAACTGCCAGGCTAACCTGCTAACCATTACTATTATACTAAGATTCGAACCCGGTTTACCACGGACACAACGTGGGATTCTCACCACTAAACGATCATGGCTAACAGCCTGACTCGGACGGTAAATCCAGTGGTATTTTACAAGTCATATTATTATTGGAAAAGTGTTAAGGGTCTACTATGGCTTCAATCCAAATGATTTCATCAGGTCCCTACCCTATACTGAACTAAGTCGATGTAATTCCTTAGTTAAACTTTTAGTTAAGTGTAGGGTAGAGTCCTGAGGAAATAATTTGAATTATTATTATTTTCACTCTTTTTGAGTTTTTTCACATCAGCGTTAGCTGATGGTATTTCACTGGAGTCTGGTTGACAACAAGTCTCCTCAGTTCTCCAGGACTCTTCTGAGTATTCTAACCATATTCTAGCAGTGTAGTAGTCTGGATGGTCTCAATTCTTCCTCTGATTTCCAGATCCTCCAGTCTTTTTACCAAGTTTATTGGGACCGTTCCAAGTGCACCAACTACAATTGGTATCACTTTGACTTTCATATTCCATAGGTTTTTCGGCCCTCTGGCGAGGTCCAGGTATTTATCCATCTTTTCATTATCCTTCAGCTTCACCCTGTGATCGGCTGGAACCGCAAAGTCCACCAGTTGACACGTTCTCTTTTTCTTTTTTTTTTTTTTTTTTTTGTTAATTATCACTCCTGGCGGGGATCTGTCTTTATCTCGAAGTCCCATAGAATTTTATGCGTTTCATTCTCAAGAACAGATTATGGTTTATGCATATACCATTTTGTTGTATGGTCAAAATTTAAGTTTTTGCATAATTCCCAGTGGATCACCTTCCCAACCCAGTCGTGCCTAGCTTTGTATTTCCGTTGAGCTAGTTTACTACATTCACTTAATACATGGTTTACAGTCTCATCTCTGTCACCGCACAATCTATATTTACTGTTTTGTTGCATCTTATCAATTTTTGCTTTGATATAATTTGTTCTTATGGCATTATTTTGTGAAGCAATTATTAGTGATCCAGTTTCTCTCTTGAGGTTTCCTCTTCTTAACCATGTCTAAGTCTTTTTATGTGTAATATTATTATTCACTCCTTTTGAATTTTCACATCAGCATTAGTTGATGGTCTTTCACTGGAGTCTGAGTGACAGCAAGTCTCCTGAGTATTCTGGCAGATTGCAGCAGTGCAGTGTTCTGAATGGTTTCAATCCTTCCTCTGATTTCCAAACTTTCCAAAACATTTTCCAATCCTTTTGGGACCGTTCCAAGTGCACCAACTACAATTGGTATAACTTTGACTTTCATATTCCATAGCTTTTTCAGTTCCCTGGCAAGGTCCAGATATTTGTCCATTTTTTCATTTTCCTTTAGCTTCACCCTGTGATCTGCTGGCACTGCAAAATCCACCAGTTGACAAGTTCTTTCTTTTTTGTTTATCAACACTAGGTCTGGTCTTCTTGCTGGGATAAGGTGATCCGTTTTTATTTCAAAGTCCCAGAGGATTTTATGCGTTTCGTTATCAAGAACAGATTCTGGTTTATGCATATACCATTTTTTGCATAATTCCCAGTGGATCACCTTCCAAATCCAGTCGTGTCTAGTTTTATATTCTCGTTGTGCTAGTTTGCTACATTCGCAGAGTATATGGTTTAAAGTCTCATCTCTATTCCCGCAATTTACATTTACTATTTTGTTGGGTCCTATCAATTTTCGCTTTGATATAGTTTGTCCTTATGGCATTATTTTGTGCAGCAATTATTAATGATTCAGTTTCTCTTTTGAGGTTTCCTTTTCTTAACCATGTCCAAGTCTTTCCATGTGAAACCTCTTCGATTTGTCGTTTGAAGTGTCCATATAATTGTTTTTCTTCCCATTTTTGTTTTCTAGTCTTTTTTGTTTTTCTGATTGTCCATCTGTCGCCTCTACTATTGTTGGCCGCCATAAGTAGTTTGTCTTTGCTCTTTCTTGTGTAATCTTCAAGTTGTTGGATTGTGATTTCTACACATTCCTCTATGTTGGCAAGACCTCTTTCCCCTTCCTTTCTTGACACATATAATCTATCTCTATCGTCTCTAGGGTGAAGAGCCTTGTGCATGGTTATTATTATTATTATTATTATTATTATTATTATTATGTACATGTGTATGTTTATGTGGTGAGGAAAGAGTGACGGTTTAAGTGAACAGATTTCTACTTTTATTATTAGTCAAATGGATTGATTATTTGATTGACGTGATAATAGAATCGTATTGAAAGGAATGGTGAGAGTGAGCGGGAAAGTGTGCGAATTTTGGAGGCAACGCGACACACATACGTTGAGAGAAAAAAAAAGGCGAAAAGACCTTGTAAAAGAAACCGAAAGTGTTTGTCTCGTTGTTTTCCATTCATTTCATTGTTTCGATGTTTTATTTCAGCAAACCTTCTGTTTGATTGTTGCGGGGTGAGGGGGAAGGGGTGCTTCTACGAAATAGAAAATAACTGCCAGGTGTCATTTTACTTTACCTGCATCAGGGTCTTTTTTTTTATTCTTGTCACTTAGTGCTTGCTAGCTAGGCTGTCGATTAAGCAGTAAATAATTTTATTTTGAATCAAATCAAAACAAAAACAATTCCGAGGAAAGAAGAAGATGAAGAGGGGGAGGGGCACCATTCTTTCTTTTCTTTCATTGTTTTAAAAATGGGTGCCTTTTTGTGTGCATATATATCCGTGAGAGAGAAACATTTACGATTGATATTCACATGAGACAATTCCCTTATTATTCCAATTTTAGTTTTAGGTAAAATTCTTAGCAGAACTATGTTTGCGCATGTGTACCTTTTGAGTAGATAGATAAATACTGTATTTTTCTGTCTACAGTATTCTCTTTTAAACCAAAAATACAAGTATTATTTAGATTATTCGGACTATTATTCTCATCTTTATTGTTATCTGTACAACGTTTAGGTCGATGTGGTCTCTGGCCTTCTTCAGGTATTTCTTGTCGGACTCGGGATCCTTCTCAAACTCGGGAGCCTTCTTTTCGAACTCTGGAACTTTCTTGTCGTAATCGTTATGGCAGACCCCAACCCTTTTTTATCATATAAGTGCTAGAAGGCGGTGGCTGAGGGTCTTAATGTCCTGGGTATGACATTAAACTCTATCTGATGCTGAAGTTTCAATTTTGGAGCTCTGGGGAATGTGGAGTACCCCTTCATCCCCATTACTATTTGAAAACCCAATACACCAAATTCTCGTCGAAAACATTTTTTATGTGGTTGTGTTTTTAAATGATAAAGACTCTACTGGTTTTAAAAAAGAAGGAAAAATGGTTTTCTGTATTTTTTCCATTTTAGTATATTTTCTTATTTATTTTGTAATGGCTATCTGACGAAACTGGGCTTATTTATGGAGTTACGGACCGCAATAAATTTATAATAGCCAAATGACGGTTTGTTGAGTTTTTCTTTTTTATTGAAAGGGTGAATATTGCTCTGTATATAATTGATTTATTAATTATCTTCCATTGAGCTCTCTCTGGGATTTGAAATGATCCTTGTATAAATCTATAGGTGAACATCTGCATGGGCATGCATTGCAGATATATGGAGGATATAGATTATCCCAAATAGAATTATCTCCAGCTTACCTGTCTGTTGAATACTTTTATCTATCTATCTACCTATCTCTCTCTCTCTCTCTCTCTCTCTATATATATATATATATATATATATATATTATATATATATATATATATATATTATATATATATATATATTTCGAGTATTGACAAAGGCCTTTAAACATCGTAAACAAAGTCTCGCAAGCTTTTGCTTGTTCCACAATTTTCTTTCATATGATTAATGACTATTAGCCCTGTTGATGGTTTAAATAAAACCGAAACGCTATAGCATCGGCTTTAAAAATGTCAATTTTTGACATATTTTCTTGTTTTGTTATACATATTTACATTGTCAGATTTTATATCCATTTCTTTCTTCATATATATATATATATATATATATATATAATATATATATAGAGAGAGAGAGAGAGAGAGAGAGAGAGCATGCGTATCTCTTGTTTCTTCTATTATTGTCGTAAGGACAATTTGGTATTGTCATTTTATATTCATAATGACTTGAGACAAATCCTTGGAGATCCTTTTTTTTAGATACATTTCACGAGCGGGAAATCTTTAATAGTTTCTCAGAATAAATGATAAATTATAAATAAAGTCGATGTGACTCTTAATTCTCTTAGTTCAATAATACAACAGATAATCGTTGTATTCACGTTGATTATTACTTTCCCACGTCATAGTTGAAAATTTTGCAAATAATTCTCACCATGTAAAAAAAATATTTCACGACAATTTCATTGTTGTTTCATCTGAAAATACATCAGTAAAATGGGCGAGGGAAAGCAAAATGGTGAAAATATTGCAAGTTATTAAATACGAGGGTCGACTGAAAAGTTCATAGACTGACCAAGATATTCTCATGCAATGTGACCAAATGCGGTTTATTTCAGATTAAAATCTCGATTGAACGCGACGATATTAGAACGCCATTGTTATCAAAAGCGGAAGGAATACTGGCGGAATATGCATGTGGGGTACTAAGGGGAACATTTTGAAAGGTACTAAGATGCCATTGCCCTAGGTAGGCTTTTTTCGCGTATATTAAACGACAGGAAGTGCTCGTCGTGTAATATTTATCATCGTAGTAAATGGACACGGCAACCCAGTTTCAAATCCTGGACGAGTCTGTTTGCATTTCACATAGCCTGGGAATGGTATTAATCCAACTGTTCTCCTTGCAGCCATGGGTAAATAGTAAGACAGACTGGTCTCTTTAATCTTGGTATGGCAACCAGTCTAAGTGAATGGTAACTCTGAATTTAAACCTATTAAACTCCGCTTTAAAAATTGACCTTATGTCACACCCTGCTTGTGCGGGTGGACTGGAGTGAGCAAATACATATATTAAATGACAGGGTGCCATACCTCGTACATTTTTATATATGCATTTATATATGTATATATTTACTTCCCCCCCCATTTGATATGGGTAAATACCACAGAATGTGTTATTTGGCCTTGGTTAGGAAAACAATCTTTATTCCGTTTCAAATTCGGCCTTGTGTTACATCCTGACCGTGGCGGAGGGCTTGGGTAAATATATACATATACACTCATTTGTGTATCCCTGTATAAATATATGTATATGTACTAGGAAAGGAGATAAATAGATACCGTTATCTTATTCAGATATGATGCTTTATAAAGATACAAAAGCGGCTACACGGCGTCACCTGGATAGAAGGGAGGAGAAAAATAGTCTCGCAGATCCATTATTACTGGATTGTGAGTTGGATCCTCGCAGGATTCCCCGTTGAAATCCCTACGTTTAAAAGACCTGTTGTTTAATTATATTCACCAATATAAATCAATTCATCGGTTTTGCTCAGAAAGCAAGATCTGGTGATAGTGAATGTGTATATATATTCACTTTATCGTTAATTGTATTATTTTCGTAGTTTCCTCTGGACATACATACATACATACATACACACCAACTGCCATTTATATATGTACTAGAAACAGCTACCCAGCATCCCTTAGGTAGAGGGAGAACCCTCGTGTATTGATTTTTTACTTTTGAGATTTACAAATCGTGGACATTTTTAAGTAGAATTTCAATGCTATTTCTATGTATATTTTAATTAATAAATATTTTCGAATATAAATCAAATCTTCATAATTTTTGCACAAAAAGAAAGAACTGGAGATATTTAATGTGTATATATATTTACTTAGTCGTTAATTGTTTATTTTCGTAGTTTCATCGGGACATACATAATACATACATGCACACTAACTGCCCTTTATATATAAGATGGGCGTTTATCAAAATACATAGCATCAAGTATTTCTATCGAATCTTATTATAATGGAGATTGTGTAATTGTCTGTTTGTAACCGAAACTACTTCACCATTGACGTTGCGATTTCCTTAGTTATTAAATTATATTCTCAACGATTATGAAATAGTCATTATTCAATATTAATTAGCATCTTATTTATTAACGATGTATTAAAGTCTAGCTGGGTTATATTTGCTGTAAAACTGCCATATTATTAATGCTTTTAAAATCATGAAATATGTGTTATATATCATTAAAAATAAGTATTTACATAGTAATCATGGAAAAAATTTCCATGTGATTTTAACAAAATTGGGTTTAATAAATAATTATTTGCTGTTACTGATTTTTAATACTATCTTCTTATTCTCAAACCCCTTATATATAATGTTATATAGAAATCAATCAAATAAACATTAAAATAAGTGCAATATTTTTGTATGCGTTCTTATTAATTTCGTTCGCCTTTCTAATTCAATATAATATCTTATTACATTAATACTTAAATACTTGCGCCCAGGTGGCGCATACTTTCGCTAGTACGAATATTTTTTTTAATATATCTATGTGACTCTTGGACGTGAATCTAATAGCCATTTCTATATGTGCCCATCAAGATGAATATATCTACTAGCACAGAAATCAAATACTATTATAATGGATATTCGGTGCCTGTTTGTCTATAACCCAAACTATGTCACTGCTTACGTCACATTACCCTCAGGAATTGCGTAAGTTTTTCAATGAGTATTTAATTTGTAGTCATAATCGTTGCTACATAGAATAAATCTTATTCGTTAACCATGTCTTTATGAAAATCTGGGTTAGATTTGCCTCAAAACAAACCATGTTATTAGTGCGTTTAAAATCCTGCTATGCGTCTTATATGTCACTAAGAAATGAAGGTTTACATAATATATGGTGAGGTTAATTTGCATACCGGTTTTAACAAAACCAGATTTAATAAATGATTATTTGGTGTTATTGATCTCTAGTATTATTGTTTTATTCTCCAACGTATTAAAATCAATCCTATGAATAATTTTACATAGAAACCAATTAAATATAATCAAAATAAGTGTAATCTTTTTTATATGCGTTCTTATTTAATTTCCTTAGTCTTTCTAATTTAATATAGTTCATTACATTAAAACATAAATACTTACGTCCGTGGGGGGGATATTCTTTCTAATGTTTCTAATATTTATTTGTATCTTTTTTTCTTTTCCAGTTGTAGCCTGGGTGTCTTGTGATTGTGATGTGGCCAAGGTCAGCCATTGTTTGGATTCATTTATTCAAAGCAGTTCAGTTTCACAAACCAATAAAACTGCAATTTGCTTGTAAGTAATCAATTTTTATATCTATTAATAATGGGGATTCGTTCTCTATCTGTCTGTAACCGAAACTACGTCACAATAACAAAATCGTTAATACATAGAATAAAGAACAACTCTGTATTATATATCTTTTATTAATCTTTTTTAAATATTCAATATTAATATCAATAAAGTAAATGAAATCTGTTCCTTATAATTCAACATTTGAATCCTTTCCTTTGTAAATTGTAATAATGACAATTTAAATTAATAAACTATGAAATTAATTCAAGAGTTGTATTATTACTTTAAATGGAAAAAATTATTTGCTAAATTTGTAATCAAATTTTAAATTATTTTTTTACTCTCGCCCTTTTTTCAGTAACAAGAAGTTAACTAAAAAGTTTACAAATAGATTAAATACAATGATTTTGTTAAAATTTATATGTAAAATATTCAAAATAATTATTTAATTGATAATTAATAGATGCACGCAACATACTATTTGAGAGGGGACAGAATTAAGTTTCCATTTCAAATCGTTTTAATTTTTTTTTTTTTTTTTTTTTTTTTACTCCTTTAATGAATTTGATTATTTTACTTTTGACATTGAATTTTTAACTCCCAGCCTCTCAGTCGGTATCTTTAAAAAATTTTTTACACCTCCCAGAGGTTTTTTTTTTTTTTTTGCTAGTTTAATTAATTTAACTACTTTATATCTTATTAGCAAGATCTGTGGATATACTACAGTATGATAATTTGATCATTGCAACGTTTCATATGTTTACTTAAGAGCTATTGCTAAAAACTTCAATATATAATGAGTATAATAATCTTGATTTAACTCTCTCTCTCTCTCTCTCTCTCTCTCTCTCTCTCTCTCTCTCTCTCTCTCTCTCTCTCTCTCTCTCTCTCACACACACACTTTTTTCTTTCTTTCCTTCTTTTCATTTTTTCATTATGTTCGATTGAAACAGATTAGCGTTATCGTTTCCGTGCGTACACCCCTATCTCTATCTTTCCCTACCCTCTTTCTTTTTATTATATTTTTGTGTAGTATGTCCCTTTTCTTTCGTTTGGAATCACTTCATCTACATATTATACTCGTGTTCTTCAAAAGTACGACCGTTATCATCTTGCAACACCATCTAATTCAAAATGAGACCGTCCAAATCATACAAGACGAAATGTAAATCCTGATTATCTGGTGTCGCTTAATCACCGATTTCTTATTTCTTATGAGTGTCTGCTAAATAATGGACCATTCTGTTTTTATCATAAAGAAAGATAGGGAAGAAAAGGACATACTACACAGAAAAAAATATAATAAAAAAGAAAGTAAGAAAGAAGAAGAGATATAGAGAAAGTGGTGAGCACGCGGAAGCGATAACACTAATCTATTTCTATCGAACATAATGAAAAGATGAAAATAAGGAAAGAAAGAAAAAAGAGTGAGAGATTGTTAAATCAAGATTATTATACGTTTGACAATTTTGACTATTCGCAATAGCTCTTAAGTAAACAGATCAAACGTTATAATAACTAAATTATTATACTGTGGTATATCCACAGGTCATGCTAGTACTTATAAAACCTCTAAAACTATGTGTTTCTTATTAGGTTTTTGCATTGTATCTATGTGACGGTGTTTTTTTATTTTGTTTTATCTCGCTATAGACACGGCAATAGTTTCCTCAACTGTATTAGCAAGGCCAGCCGTGGATGCAACAAAGATATCAGCAAGGAGATCAACATGGCTAGAGAACAGATTAAAAAATTGGACTGTCCTATCACAGGTAAGACAATTCACGGAAATTTATTGCATTTCTATTGTATTGGAAAGTCATAAAATTATCATCTCATTTTAAGATACACAGGTACTAAGACTTACGAGTTTAATTTTTTCCTCTCCTAACTCAATTTCCTCGTATCTCTAATCAATTTTGTGGCGCATGGTGTAATGGTTACCGTCGCTAATGCCCTTGGGAAATGTATGCATCCAACAACTCTTCCTCCAGCTATGGTAAATAGTAGGGCAGACTGGGCTCTTTAAACTTGGTTAGGCAACTAGCATAGGAGAGGAAAACTCTGAATTTAAAACCTGTAAAACTCTGGTTAAGAAATTGATCTTATGTAACATCCTACTTGTGTGGAGGGTTGGTAAATATGTATGTACGGATAACTGGGTCGAATCGATTCAGAAATCGATTTGCTTGAATGTTGCATAACAGCTGCCGATTGATCGGAAAATATTCTATCATCTTTTATATTTTTTTCGCGTTTGTCCCGGAAGTGAATGCGTGGAACCGGTCCGATTTCGGTTTGTTTTTGCTATATAAACAATGACTGTCGAGGTGCACCACTCCCAGTTGGTTTATAAAGAGAAGTTCGAACAGGTTACGACAGAATCAAAGATTACAATTTTAGAATTCAAACTGTAAATGAAATCTTTCACTAGTCATCAAACGATGATTAAACAAAAGTAGCAGCAACTTCGAAGAGATCCCAAACGGCCACTAAGACGCAGCAGCAGTAACTTCAACTAAAGACGCAACAACCAAATTGCATTAAGTTTCATCGCAACGATTAATAACTATATTGATAAAACACAGGGTGTTTAAAAAAAGTTGATATCATTTGAGAGATACAGAGTGTTTCAGAAATATTTATATCATGTCGTAGATAATTTCATTCTTCATATTTTTTGCATAAAAAGCAAGAACTGGTGATATTTAATGTGTATAAAGATTTACTTAGTCATTGATTGTTTTAGTTTTGTAGTTTCATCTGGACATACATACGTACATAAATACATAGATACCAACTGCCCCTTAGATATGTATAAAATTAATCTATGAATCTGCATTGGGAAAACGAGGGTTCATTCAATAAGAATACTTTTATAAATAGCATATCAAAATAAAAAGAGCATTTTAAATAGATTTGTAACTCTGTCTACCAACCGATAAATCAAGGGTTTCATTTATGGTGTGAATATACTCAGAGATACATGAAATATAAAAGCATTTTTAAAAATTTTTTAAATGTTCAATAATATTTCTGTTATTTATACCCACTTAATCTGCTGGGTATATAATGAGGAGATAGTAGACAGGTGAGGAATGATATGTTCTTATTTTTCGGCTTGTTCTACTTCGTCGGTCATGGCGACCGACGAAGGTGGTTGATTTCTCTTGCTTCTTTTGAGCTGGGAAGTCTGTGCCAATTCCTTGTTGAATAATTAAGTAAGCAAGGCTTTGTTGCTGTTTTCTTATTCTTTATTAAGAACCCACAGCCCAAAAGGTTTTCTAGCCGCGCGGTGAGAGGCCGGCATCTTAGGAGCGAAGACTCTAACGTAAGCTCCCAGTGACCAACTGCCGACAACTGCTTAACTAACATAACTAGCCCAGTCTCTTTCACACTCTTTTGTTGGCAGAAGTCGAGGGGGTCAAGTAACGGTTAAATGTTGTCAATAACTCCAACAGCTAACGGTAACTTTCCATTTATCCCCGTTAATTGAATTTTCAACGAACTTCAATTCAAATATCTAACTACACTTCATACATAATTCGTTGGCTTATCTACGAACTATGTAACGTTTCACTGCCAAATATAATAGTAATGTATTGTGGACTCATTGATGTTTCCTTTACAGCAGTTTATTTGTAACTCTACCAGCCGATAAATCTGTAAACTTGGCTACCAAGGAAGAGGTGGAATAGTGTTTTTTATTTAGGGTGTGAATATACTCAGAGATACATGAGATATGAAAACATTTAGAATTTTTAAAAATGTTCAATACTATTTCACTATCAAACTCTATGTTACCAATGTAATAGTAATGTATTTTGGACTTTTTGTATTGATGTTTCCTTTACAGAGTTTTTTTTTTTTTTTTGCTTGAAACATTAAGAGATAAAACAAAATGTTCATTTCTGCTTATGCTTACTTTTTGTTTGTTTTGTTTTGTTTTTTTAGGTGCCGGCTACAGTCTACATCGCAACACAGTGTTTATCCCAGCAATTACACTGGTCGCCATTGCACTGAAGAAAATGATCGTCTGAGAATATTTTCATTGTAAACATCCCTACAACATAGAGAGCGAGACTGACTTGTAAGATTAAACACACACATAAATACACACACACACACACACATACATACATACATACACACACACACACATGTAACCATACATATAGCCACATACAAAAATAAGTGAAATAATAAATATACACATATATATTTATGTGAGTGTGTTTGTGTGTGCGTACGTGTTGTATATTTATATTATTCTATATGAATATATATATTTAAGTATGTTTGCACACGTATATGTGCTTGTGCGTTAATATGCATCTCGTGACAAGTACCTGCTGTATACAGAGATATCTATGTGTCGTAGTTTTTTGGGGAAAAAAAGAAAGAAGAAAGTTTATGGCTTCGTAGTTTGAATGCATAATAAAGAACTTTACAAATAAACAGAGATTATTAAATCATACAAATGCATTAGAAATAGTCACCCCCATGCAAATGTACACCACTAGACAAAGGCACACATACATAAATACACCAATACACGTACATAAATACCCATAATAAATATTTTATATTTTATGAAATTTTTCCTTTCCAATCAGTTCCAATTTGCCTGATCCTGAAAAGTTAACGATACATATACACGCACGAGCGCACGCACACACACACACACACACATATATATATATATATATATATATATATATATATATATATATATATATATATACGTGAAAAAGAAGACAGTTTGGAAAACCAGATTAGCATGTTTCGCTAGTGGTCTAGCGTCACCAGACAAGATCACTAAATATGTCAGTCTGATTTTTTTCAAACTGTCTTCTTTCTTTTAACATCAGATTTCCTTTCCAAACCTTACACATATAAGTATATATACAGGCACACAATTGTATACACGTACATATACGCATAACGTACATACAGACATACATACATACAGACATACATACATATACACCTGTCCATACTGAGACATTTAATTACACATGCTTTACTGTAAAACCTTGGTAGGAAAAAGGGGTGGATTTTACCTTTCATCTCACCAGTGCTTTTAGTGTACAGATATATCTTACATTTCCACCAAATTCTCGTCATTTCTATAATTCCATGTATTTTTTCTGGTCATTATGTTATTAAAACCGCTTCCACTAAATAATAATAATAATAATAATAATAATAATAATAATAATAAATGTTCAATCCGCCTTGTTCTATCCTTTTTTTTTTTTTTTTTGTCGGTTTTAAATATCAAAATCTTTCCATTGGCAGATTTTGCTCGTTGACTTAACGCTGAAACTTAATCTTTCAAAAATCTGTTAGAAAACAAAAAAAAAAAACACACACACACATAGTAAAATATCTTAACATATTCAACGTGTGTTTTCTCATCTTAGCATACAAGCAAAGCTTTAACTAATTTAGATAGATAACAAAAAAACTGATAAGATTGTCTTCTTCTTTTAACGTGTTGATACTAAAATATGTTATTTTTTTAAACAAGTGCCTTTTCTTTAGCAAAAAGTGATTTTTATTAAAGAAATAAAGCAACTTACATAAAAAAGATCAATTTATATAAAAACAAATTATGTTTTTTCTTATTAAAGTTTGTGTGAATGTGAAAAACGGAAGCGGAAGTAATTTTAACAGTGCCGCCATTGGTATTTTTATTATTTTCCAAACATTACACTGGCCTGCGATGTTTTCAATGTCAAATATGTACAATAGCTGATTTTAAGGTAGCTTTTTACACTGAATCCAAAAATCATAGTCATTTTTTTAATCAGATCAATTTTTTAAGGTACAAGCTTTTACTTGAAATGTATAGAACAGTATTATAGCTGTGACAAGTAGAGTCCACGGGCTTTTGAATTTGTGTTATGATTATGAACAACTTATTCAAGTACATCTTAAAAACCAGACCTGACTAAACACAATGAATGGTATTTATGAATTCAGCATAAAATGGTGATCATATATCACTTGGTAAACCTTTGACCTTAACGCAGACCAGTGTTATTATTGATTTTATAATTCGTGGAAAAATTGTCTTCCTTGCCTATTCGCTATAATGCAGAACAAAAAACCCAGAGGTAGATGTTATGTGTGTGTGTGTGTGTGTGTGTGTGTGTGTGTGTGTGTGTGTGTGTGTGTGTGTGCGAAAAATATTTGATTTTAAAATCAATAGATTGAAAGATGTCATCTTGATAAGGATGATAATGGAAGTGACTGCCTAACAATATCCTTAATATTTCACACTTTTTTCTTTGAAATCTTTCTTCTAAAGTTACTTGTATACTTTATTCTCCCTCCTATTCTCATATATATATATATATATATATATATATATATATATATATATATATATATATATATATATATATATATATTCCTTCTAGATACTAGTTTTTTGTACGGTATTTACTATGAAAAAGGGTTTTAATATATCAATAGCATTATCGTTTTCTTTAAAAATAATAAATAAAAATCTTTTTAAAAGTTATAAGCCTTTTTTATTCTTTTTGTTTTCCTTGTTGTCGATTAGTTTTGAAATAAATCGGAGCCAACGTACTCACAAAAGAATGTATCGGGATTTTTATCATACGAGTGTCATTCAATAAATCGGAGCCAACGTACTCACAAAAGAATGTATCGGGATTTTTATCATACGAGTGTCATTCAATAAATGGGAGCCAACGTACTCACAAAAGAATGTATCGGGATTTTTATCATACGAGTGTCATTCAATCGGAGCCAACGTACTCACAAAAGAATGTATCGGGATTTTTATCATACGAGTGTCATTCAATAAAATAAGTGAATATTTTTTATCAAGCAAAATAAATTTTTGTCAAAGTTTTTTTCCATAAACGTAAACTCTGAATTGTTTTAAATTGGTTAATGACAAAAAATATTTAAATCGAACAAAATATTTTGTTTTGAGCCTATTCAGAATGGCCGCCAATCAGAATGACACAGACTTGAACAGAAGTCTGTTATGAAATTTTTGGTGGCTGAGACGTGAAAACAGTGTGAAATGTAAATGTGTACGGAGAAACATCTTTTAGAAAATAATTGTTTACAAATGGGCTATCCATGGGTTTGCTACAACATACCCATTCTCTTGTAAAGAAAAATTTCTGGGCGCAGCGGTCAGTAAAGAAGGCCATGCTCGCGGTCTTCTGGGACATGAAAGTACCATCACTATTAACTTCTTTGAAAAAGGTACCGCGGTAAACAGTGCTTCCTATTGCCAATCCCTGAGACAAAATTCACCTTATTTATTGAATGACCCTCGTATCTATAGCAGCAACAATAAAACAAAGAAAAGAAAAATAACATGTTACTTCAATTGTACGAACTGCTGGTGTTATATAATTAACTCTTCATCTACCAGTGCGCCGCAAACCACCAGACGATCAAAATACCGGACCACCCGAAAACCCCTGAGATCGTCAGTTCTTAGAAAATGGTTTAGAGTTTGTTTTTTTTTAAGAGAATTAAATGAATACATTTCTATTCGGTTGTAAAGGATCAGCTATACGATACTAGCTTATTGCGGGTGGCAGATGGTAGATAAATGGTTAATATGTTGCCTATTAATTATGTACAATAAGTATAGCTTAAATTCAAACTAACGGTCGTGGAAAAATACAGGAAAGATGACGGACAGATTTTGACCTGCATTTGACCTCTATTCCGGTTTGCCAGCACGAGCTTGAGAAAGAGTTTAGGAAAGTCAGATTTTAGTTAGGCGATGAAGAGGACGGCCGCAATGGTGATCTGTCCGTTGAAACTAAATTCTCATACACGGGTTTGTTGATCTGAGATTTATCTAATAAAATGATAAAGAACTCTAATTAAAGCAAGTCTTGTGTTCGTTAACTAAAAAGACAAACAACAACACAAGACGCCCCACTATCAAGTACAGAAGATCCAGTCCAGATTAAGAAGAACATCTACCAACCCAGATAGCAAGATAGAAGATAACAGATAGACGAAGCTATCTACTCAGAGATATAGAAGAAGATAAGATAACAGCCATACAGATAACAGGTACGGAAGATAAGATCCAACTACACAGAACAAGATAAGTATAAAGAAGATAAGTATATCTGTATACAACCACAGGTATGCAGGTATACTCTACTATATTCTACAGTATACGTATATACGAGTATGGTATGCAACACTGGAACAAGTATTGTGAGTCAGCAGACCTCATGAGATATTGCTGATTGGAAATATCTCACTAATAAAAAAAATCTTATCAAATATTATTTGTACACTCACACACACACACACACACTCTCTCTCTCTCTCTCTCTCTCTCTCTCTCTCTCTCTCTCTCTCTCTCTCTCTCTCTCTCTCTGTTGATCTTTGGTTTTGGTAAGTCCTCTAGTCGGTACCAAGTGTCCGTAAAAAGCTGATGAATGTAAGTTTTTTTTTCTTTTCATAGGAGTATGTCAGTTATGAGTTTGTCCTTACCTTTCCTGTAGTGCCCTGCATATTTTGCTCCTTTAACTTGAATCATTTGCAAGATGGGAGGTAAGTGGCCGTAAACTGCTGTTTTGCCGAGTGCTATTTCTCATCTACAGAAAGCGATGTCAATATACGCATAAGCAAAGCATGAACTCCTATTGACAAGTCATCGATCATATAGAAATCTGATATCTCTGACAAAATAAAATGGGAATTCTTCCAAGCTTTAGTCGTACCAGTACTACAGTATTGCTTAGAATAAAAAAAAAGGATAGATAAGAACTACACAAGGATATTGCGTGCTATTGTGAACAAATCATGAAAGCAGCAGCCTACACCACAGCAATTAGTACACAGTACGCAAAAATAAAAATCAATTTAAGAAAAATTCACACACACACATAAATACACGCACTGTTTACTTATAAATATAGCACCCATATTATCTATCTGAGTCCACGTATGCTTCATTGCCGATATATCTGACCAATATATATATATATATATATATATATATATATATATATATATAGAGAAAATAATTTTTGTCGTTGTAGAAGCATGGAAACAATGAACATCAGAAACAAAATGATGAATATTGTGTTATAAATGTTATTCATTTACCAATATTTCGAGGTATTCCTTTTTATCAAAGGTATGTGATAGACTGACTGTTATTTCTTTGTCTGCGGTCTTTTGAGGGTCAGGTGGTATTCTGTTTAGCCTAGTGGTCGATTGGCTGTTTCGACGTATCATGTCTTTTCAGTGTGGCTGGACATGGAAACCCGATCGATTTATCATCAGTCAGGCTGATAAACCACTCGGTCACCGTCACCTACAAACTTGATGGGGGATTTTAACTGATAAATAGACACATTTGTGTATGTTTAAAGGAGGCCATAGAGGGCTCCATCCCTTTTATAGAAGAATGTTGTCTATACTCCCACTTGGTCGAGTTCTCTAATTAGGGATTTAATTGTAAAATTCACCGTTCCGACGTGTAGCTAACCCTCACTTTGTTTACAAAGTTAGAGGACTCTAGTGAATTCCTTTCCGCTTAGAAATGTATCAATTAAATATTCTCCTAAATTTGACAGCCGCTAATGGCCGCATGGGTAAGAGACTTGGCAGACGAAAATTCATTCAGGTCTCAATCCCGGCTAGAGGTAGCTGTTAAAGTGTAGCCACACCGATGAGAGGTGAAACCTCGAAACACGTGTCTGTGGATAACTTATTTATTAATGTAATTTAAAGAAAATTCATACAAACCAAGCATTGATCAATTGGATGAGTGAGAATAAAATTAAAGAAACATCTGTCCCAATTCAGAGTTTTCTTTCTCCTTATATGGTTGCCTAAATAAGGCTAAATAACCCAGTCTGCCCTACTATTTACCCATGGCTGGCGGGGGACAGATGGATCCATGCCTTTACCAACGGCATTATCACGAAGTGAAACGAAAATAGCCACGTCCAGGATTTGAACTCGTGTCGCCAAATTCATTTCCTACAACGATAAACGCGTTTTCGTATCATAGGAATATGGATGTAAGTATTCAAAGAGATTGAATATTTAATTTCTGTCAAATAATGAACCATTCTGCTTTTATTATAAAGAAAAAAATGGAAGAAAAAAGACATGTTACACAGAAAAATATATAAAGAAAGAAAGAAAGAAAGAGAGTAGGAGAATGGTGGAGAGAATGAGCAAGCATGCGGAAGCGATAACGCTAATCCGTTTCAATCGAATATTAATGAAAAGAGTGACAGAGAGTTAAATCAAGATTATGATAGTTTTTACATATTGAACTATTGGCAATAGCTCCTAAGTAAACATAACAAACATTGTGATGATTAAATTATCATGCTGTGGTATATCTACAGGTCCTGCTAGTAATATATAATTATGTACGTCTAAACGATTCTTTCATTAAAATTTGTGGTAACAATAAAGAATACCTAAGTTTTTCAGTCTGAGTTTTTGGGGGCTTTTTTTTGTTTTTTGTTTTTTTCTAATACTGCAAAATCAAAACAAACTTTTGGTAATCTATCCATGTATAAAGTTATATATATATATATATATATATATATATATATATATAATATATTATATATATATATATATATATATATATATATATATATATATATATATATATATATATATATATATATAAAGTTATAATATTGTGTGTATGTATGTATGTGTACGTCCGAAAATAAAACAATGACAAGTAAATATATATATATATATATACACATTAACTATCATCAGATTTTGGGGGGCAAAAATAATGAAGATTTGATTTATATTCGTGAAGATAATTAAAAAATAGAATTTAAATAGTAACAGCCTGGATTCTTTTTGCATTTAATATTTTAAATAGGAGACCCTAATTTTTCTTTTCAGAGTGTCTGTGCACTTATTTTCTGGCGTCCCACCAGGCTGAATCAACGCAAGGTCTTTTTTTTTACAAGGTCTTTACCTCGCAGGATGCCACATTTTTAATGTGGCATCCTGCGAGGATCCAACTCACAATTCAATAATAAGGGATCTGCGAGATTAACTTTTTGCCCAACGCCCTATTCAGTGATTTCATAATTTTTTTCAAAATTTTTTTCACCTTTCCTGTTTACCTATTACAAAATAACGATGCAATTTAAAAAATGGTATTCTTTTCCAAGCCACTATCCCGGCCAAAAAATTCAAAAATCCGTAACCCCGAAAAATGGCAAGGGAAACTCTTTGAAATAATTTTTCAATATCTCAGGACTCTTTCCTATGTTCAAAAATCGTTGAAGCAATCTTGAGGAATGGAGAAGCCGACCGAGAGCCGAGGACACCGGATGTTTCAACAACAATAGGCACGAAAGCAAATCTATCAATTTACGACAATCAGCCTGTCACCGATTTTATCAAATTGTCCACAGAGAAAGTTTTGCCTCAAATAGCATTCTAGAATAAGAGACTTGCCACTTTGGAATGGAAAAACCATTATAGCATCCGTTCTTTTGTCTACTTGAGCCAAACCCACCGTCTCCAATTGCAAGGGAAAACCAGCTGCTTTTGGACGATGCTTGATAATATCGTAGCGGACAGAATGCAGAGGGAAACAACCATAAAATCTATTATGAGACAGAAGTCGTAATAAACATTCTGTCCCATAATACTTGTCACATTATTAAATGTATAAGCAAAAGTTTTAAAAAATATGAGACAATAGAATAAGCTTTTGCATTTAATTATGAAATTTATATGTAAACTAGCGAGACCACATAAAATTTATATGTAAACGAGTGAGACCACAGTATGATTATTTTAATTATTACAAAGTTTGATATATTTACTCAAGAGGTATTGCAAATAGTTCAATATGTAAAATATAATAATCTTGATTGAACTCTCTCTCACTCTTTTTTTCCTTTCTTTTCTTCTTTTCATTATGTTCGATTGAAACAGATTAGCTTTATTGCTTCAGCGAGCTCACCTCCTCTCTCGATATTCACCCCTCTCTTTTTTTCTTATTATATTTTTCTGTGTAGCATATACTTTTCTCTCCTTTCTTTCGTTATAATAAAAATGGAATGGTCCATTATTGAACTGGGGTGACGACACTTATAAGAAATGATAATTCGGTGGATAGGTGACACCACATAATCAGGATTTCATCTTTGATGATTTTGACGGTCTCCTTTGTAACCAGATGGTGTTGCAAGATGATAATGGTCGGAAGATTAAAGAACAAGAGTATTCATATATAGATCACCACTTATCTTCAATATTTGTAATTGAAGAAAGTATAGTATATATGAGTAACTGATGGGGAACGAGCTAAAAAAGGAAAGATAGAATCTATGTACGCACGATGATGTTAGTGGATTGTCATGTTACGACGGACTGACACATTCTTAATGTTTGGCTATAAATAGTTCAAACTCCGGCTGATTTGATTACAACAAATGGCGACTATTTTGGCACATTTATAAACCTTTGTTGCTGATGAAAGATTTTTCGGAGGGGGGGCGTGTTGCGTAATGGTTATCATCGTAGGAAATAGACTCGATGAACGGAGTTCGAATCTTAAACGAGGCTGTTTCCGCTTCACTTCACATTAATGCTATTGATAAAGGCATGAACCGTCTCTTCTTCCCCAAGTAAAAAGTAAAAAAGTAAAGTGGACGCAAAAGTCGATATCAGCCAGACAGCGAGGGGGTCTATCCCCTTTTCACTAATGCTAGACCAAAGATATTGTTTTTGCATCTGAGGTGGAGCGCCACACCTTCGATCAGCTCCTTATTTTACCGCACAGGTCCATGTGCTACTCATTCTCTGAGTTGGCGAGGGACGGTATCGAACCAAGAACATTGCGATTAACTAGGCGAGTGCACTACCGACTGAGCTAAACTGGCCCTTAACTATGAGTAAATACTTTGCCAAACTGGGTAAGACAACCGACACGGAATTCAAACAGCTGAGGGGAGGTTTTCGGATAATCTTTGTCACAGTCCAAAAAGACAAGCCTTCACTAAAATCAATAAATCACCTATACGTTTTTTAAACGTATTTGAAGTGCGTGGTGTAATGGATAGAGTCGTAGGAAATGGACACGTCGATGCGAGTTCAAATCCTGGACGAGCGCTAATACCCTTGGGAAAGGTATGCATCCAACTATCCTTCCTCCAGCTATGGATGAATAGTAGGGCAGACTGGGATCTTTAACCTTGGCTAGGTAACCAGTCTAGGAGAAGGAAAACTCTGAATTCAAACCTGTTAAATTCCGCTTAAGAAATTGACCTTGTGTCAAATCTTGCTCGTGCGGAGGGTTCGGTAAATATATATATATACATATTCTAAACTATATAGACAACATTATATATATATATATATATATATATATATATATATATATACCAACCCCTCCGCACGAGTAGAATGTGATGCATGGTCAATGATCAATTTCTTAAGCGGAGTTTAACAGGTTTGATTTCAGAGTTTTCCTTCGCATAGACTGGTTAAAGAGCCCAGTCAGACTTACTATTTACCCATAGCAGGAGGGAGAATAGTTGGATATACACTTTTCCTAAGGGTATTAGTGCTATGTGAAATGTCTCGCCCGGGATTTGAACTCGAGTCACCGTGTCTATTTCCTACAATGATAACCATTACACCACGCGAGGTGTAACGAGATAAGTTCAATAGATCTATTCGCTAAGAAAAGACTTTTTAGATTTATTCTATCTTATTTTTATTGGTAAATTCTTAAGTACAACTGGTTTCAATTCAGATATTTCCTTCTCCTAGGTTGTTTAGTTGACGTACCAAGATTAAAGAGCACAGTC
The DNA here is from genome assembly GCA_023376005.1 of Doryteuthis pealeii. NCBI lineage: Eukaryota > Metazoa > Mollusca > Cephalopoda > Myopsida > Loliginidae > Doryteuthis > Doryteuthis pealeii. The sequence continues at coordinate 36,666,414 of CM042137.1, read as the reverse complement.
TGTCCTACAATTTATCAATGGCTGGAGGGAGAATAAGTAAGGTAAAGTTGGCGGAGTGGCCTACTGTCGATATCAGCCGGACAGCGACGGAGTCTATCTTCTTTTCGCTAGCGCTAGACCAGGGAGCTTGTTTGTGCTGATATGGAGTGCTACACCTACCGTCAGCTCCCCACTTTACCGCACAGATCAGATTACCCAGCCCGTGCTACTGTAATGGTTACTATCACTCTATTATATAAGAAAATATCAATTTAATCAGAAATCTGTAATTAGAAAAATTTTCAGTGATGAAATTTACACTTAAAGTGGCCTTGTGTCACATCCTGCTCGTTCGGAGGGGTCGGTAAATATATATATATATATATACATATTTTAAACTATATAAACAACATTATATATATATATATATATATATATATATATATATATATATACCAACCCCTCCGCAGGAGTAGAATGTGACGCATGGTCAATGATCAATTTAATTTATAGCGGCACTTACAGTTAAATGTTTTATACATCATCGTTTTTACTTACTTTAATTATTCCATTTTGGCCCTTACTTAGGCTAGACAGGCGGTTGGAGAAGCCTCCTCCGATCAATCGGCTAGTCACATCAAGCCCTAGCACCAATATGATTGTTCCAATCCTTTTTATCATACCTGGCAGCGGTGGCTGAGAGTCGTAATTTCCTGGGTATGACGTTAAACTATCTGATGGTGAAGTTCAAGTTCTAGAATTCTAGGAAATGTGGAGTACCCCTTGATATCCATTACTCCCAGGTCCACTCTGACCCGGAGTGGTAGTACCCGTTAGGGTCCCATCTATGGATTAAATAGAAAAAATGAGTTTTAAAAAATCGGTTTAAAAACTGAGTTTGGAAAAAATTTGAATACCTGTCAAGAATGAATGAAATAAAACGTCTTCGGCATAAAATAATACAACAAGGGTAGACATGCCGTAAAAACTAACCAACCAACTTACTATCATCATAGAATAGCAACTTTTACTTAGTAAGTATCAGGGATTTCCACTGCTGTTAAAGAGCTGCACGTTGGACTATCTTATGTATATCTTTTGTAACAAAAGGGTAATAAACCTATGTTAACCTTTCTTTCCTGATTTCAATGTTGTTATTTGATCATTCTGACAGAGTAATGGGGAGGGGGAGAAAACTGGACAACGGGATGAATTTAATCCTTGGAATTTTAGTGGTAGCTCACTATAGCTTCACGGTAAGTAAAAATACAAAAAAAGTTTTTAAAAAAACAAAAAAACAAACGAGATAAGTTCAATGGATCTATTCGCTAAGAAAAAACTCTTAAGATTTATTTTATTATATTTTTGTATATATATTTACCAACCCCTCCGCACGAGTAGGATAGCTGGAGGGAGAATAAGTAAAGTATGTAACGTCAGTGGAGTGGCCTATTGTCGATATCAGCCGGACAGTGAGGGAGTCTATCACCTTTTCGCTAGCGTTTGATCAGGGAGACTGTTTTTACTGATGTAGAGCGCCACATCAGCTCCCTACTTATCAGATTACCCAACCTGTGCTACTCGTGCGATGAGTTTATGGTGACCGGTATCGAACCAGGGACCTTGCGATTCTCAGACGAGTGTTCTACCGACTGAGGATCCTAAAACCTTTCCCAAAGGTATTAGCGCTATGTGAAATCCAAAAGGGATTTGAACTCGGGTCACTGTGACCTTTTACTACGATGATAACCGTCATGCTACTGACATCGTTTTCAATGTATCACGTCTCTTCAGTGTGGCTAGACATTTGCAGGCTACCTCTGTTATATATATATATATATATATAATATATATATATATATATATATATATATATCAAGGCTGGAGGTAGCCTGCAAAGATATGATAGATAAATTGTCGTCTAAATTATGCAAAATTGAAAATCACACTGGCATATATTTACCAAAATTACATTAAAAAATATCTTGAAATACTATAGATTAAATTTATTCAAAGAAATACCCATTGGCCTCCAGAGGACTTCGGAGTCTCCTGAAAGATTTCCGACGGTCTCTTTGTTCAAATTGTTAAATTCTCTATGTTAACCTTGCCTTCAGTTTATCTTTGGTGTTGAACGGGATTTTCTTTTCTTCCTGTTCTTAAGGTTTATTTATCTGATTTCCATGTTATTGTTATTACTCATTATTGCCTTTAATTTTGATTGCCTTTTTTCTATTTGTAAAATTCGGCCGCTGCTTATAGTCAGTGTTGGATTATTTGTAGGATACAAGCCGTGCCCGCAATCTACCACTTAAATCTATAGACTAAGCGCGATCACGTGGTCTAAACCTCAGCCAATCAACAGCCCGAATGCGTGGTTGGTTAACTACTTAATCGGCTGATATTGACAGGTGTCCATTTGCACTCATTAACGAAGGACCTGTAAGACTGAGGAACACTAAGGAGTAACCAAAGGATTCTTCACTAAGGATCGCGCTCTGCTTAACATAAAGGATCTCCGCTGGACAGCGCTCTTGCTTGAAGCCTAAAGTACAAATCGTAATAGTCAGCTCCTGGTTTGGGGAAGCTGGTAACAAATTAAGAAAAAATATTTGTTGGTGTTTGAGTTCGCATAGTTTTGGGTTTGGTTAAAACTGTGTGATCAACGATTAAATGAGCAGCCAATGAAATTCCAAGATCAAGTTGTCATCATTCTTAACAATAGATTATACAAAATAGCAAGTATTTAAGTTTTAATGCAATAAAGTATTACTAGCAGGACCTGTTGATACACGAAAGTATGATAATTTAATTATTACAACGTTTGATGTGTTTACTTAAGAGCTACTGCGAAATACTTCAATATATAAAAGATTGATTGAACTCTTCTTCTCTCCTCTCTCTCTCTCTCTCTCTCTCTCTCTCTCTCTCTCTCTCTCTAAAAAAAAAATGCCTGTCAGACAGTGCAGACGTGCGCTACTACATATTTATGAAAAGGGGAATCAGTAATTAAAATAGAACTAGCAGACATGTGAATATACCACGATACGATGATTTAATTATTACAACGTTTGATATGTTTACTAAGAAGTATTGCGAAAATAGTTAAATATGTAAAAGTATAATAATGTTGATTTAACTCTCTCTCTCTCTCTCTCTCTCTCTCTCTCTCTCTCTCTCTCTCTCTCTCTCTCTCTCTCTCACACACACACACTCTTTTTTTCTTTTTTCCCTTCTATTCATTTTTTTCATTATGTTCGATTGAAACAGATTAGCGTTATCGCTTCCACGCGCTCACCCCCTCTTTTTCCATCTTGCCCCTACTCTCATTATTTATTTCGTATTATATTTTTTTATCGCATGTCATTTTCCTTCCCTTTCTTTCTTTGTAATAAATGCGGAATGTTTCATTATTTAGCCGAGGTGATGACATTCATAAAAAATAAGAATTTGGCGGATAAGCGACACCAGTTAATTAGGGTTTACATTTTTTTTCATTTCATCTTGAACGGTTTCATTTTTAACCAGAGAGTGCTTCAAGATTATAACGGTCGGAAGATTAAGGAACAAGAGTATTAATATATAGACTAACG
>CM042137.1:36645342-36657842 GCA_023376005.1 Doryteuthis pealeii | reverse complement strand
ACCTTCGAGCAAATAATAATATTCAAATGGTTGATATGAAACAATCAGTTTGATTGATTGATTGATTGATATTAACGGCATTTCAACCTCTCTAAGGTTAAAAGCCTAGAAGTGAAGGGCTTTTTACATTCATATTTACATTGTTTCATGTAATAGTTTCTCTTTTTGTTTTTTTATTTATTTTTGTTTTTTTATTTATTTTTGTTGGGGGTTGGGGGCACGTGGTCCTATAGAATATGAGTAATTTGACCCATGGACGAGACTCCAAAAAGTGCTACTACTCCAGCTCAGAGTGAACCTTGAAGTAATGGTAATGAATGGGGGATTCCAAACTCCCCAGATCCCCAGAACTGGAGCCTCGAAATCAGATGCTGTTTAGTGTAATAACCAAGATACCCTTTGGGAGAGGTCTTACTTATCTGCAGGGGATACAATCATCGTATTCTAAGCCCCGCCGACTGGTGTCACTTATCCGCCAAATTCTGATTTCTTATGAGTGTAGTCATCACGTCTAGATAATGGACCATTTCGTTTTTATTATAAAGAAAGAAAGGGAAGGAAAAGGTCATGCGATATAGAAAATATAATAAGAAAGAAAGAAAGAAAGAAAGAATGAATGAAGAGGGAAGATAGCGAGAGGGGTGAAAGTGCCGGAACGATAACGCTCATCTGTTTCAATCGAACATTATGTAAAGATGAAAAGAAGGAAAGAAAAAAAAAAGTGATAGAGAGTTAAATCAAGATTATTATACTTTTTACATATTAAAATATTTGCAATAACTCTTAAGTAACCATATCAAACGTTGTAATAATTAAATTATCATACTCTGGTATATCCACAGTCCTGCTAGTTTCAAAATAATGGCAAAAGAGGTGATGGTTGGGATGAAATTACAGCAATTCACCTAATGCATATATTTCGTAACAATTTTTAATAGGCATGTAGTTTTGGTTTGGTTTTTGTTTTTTATTTTGTTAATTCAATTTTTTGTGACAAATCCTATCCGCGGTCCGTATTCATACCGGCTAATCTTCCATTACGTCTTGCTTCTTGTTTTTGTTTTGTTTTTTGTTTGTTTTTTCTTTTATGTTTTTTTTATTTTGTTTTGTTTATTGTTTTGTTTGCTTGTTGTTGTTTTTAAGATGGCTGCTTGTGTTGGGCGAAATTGTAAAAAGAAAAGAAACAAGACGATAATAAGGCCTTGCAAAAATTAGTCAAATTAGATGACAAAATAACAAGAAACTTTACTGTAAAATTCTTTAGCGGGTAAAAAAAAACACGAATTAGGACGTCGTGTAAAATGCGAGTATATTTGCATATTTTGCACGGAGTTAGGAATTCGACTCTAGTCGCACACGATACGACTTTAGAAATTTGACTTTATTTCCACACAGCAGCAATGAAAGGGTTAAAGTGCTTGAAGGTAATTTGAATTTCAAAAGAATCATTATCTGTTCTAGTAAACTTGTTATATATCCTCGTTCTGGACTTTTTCTTTTGTGGGAATTCTTTTCCATATTCCACACGCAAGACCACGCACAACGGTAAGATTTATTCCTATTTCTTGGAACGCTGCCGTATGCTTATCAGATTCCACGCTTTCAAATTCAGTCGGGGTCCTTTACAATTCCTTAGTCTATTCGTGCAGAATTTATACGATTTGATCGCTTAATTATTAGCCAAGCTATTCAATAAAATTCAATGCTTCCGTGACGCCAAATTCGAATAGAATTATTAATAAAACCGTCAAATTCAACAGAAAAGGAAAGAAAAAAAAAGGCTGTTATCTAATGTGGATTGCCTTTCCTTGAACATATCTATTGATTCAACTCACGCAATGACGATCATACAAACCTAGGGAAAAAATAACTTTTATTTGACGACGCTCAGCTACGGTGAAGAATTATTGGCATTTGAAGTTGGCGATGCAGTTTCAAATCGGCCACTGAACACTAGATTAAACTTTTAATTTGAGAGGTTTTGCTTTGTTTTGCTTTTTGTTGTTTTTTTTGTTTTTTTTTGGGAGGGGTTGTCTTTTGTTGTTGTTGTTGTTTTTTTTGGGGGGGGGTTGCACCCGGTTATGTGATATCATAAGGGCCGGTTTAGCTCAGTCGGTAGAATGTCCTGATGGGAACCTCAAGGTTCCTGGTTCTATGCTGGCCCTTGCCAACTCAGCGTATAAGTAGCACAGGGATCAGTGCGGTAAAGCGAGGAGTATACAGTACTCTTTCATCGTCATTACAGTCAGGTCTACTCTGACCCGGAGTGGTAGCACCTGTCAGGGTAACATATATGGGTTAAATAGATATATTTAAAGAATATTCATATTCGAAAGAACAGTGTGAAAAAAAAATCATAAGAAAGAACAACATAAAAATGTAAATATGAACAAGATTCTCTGACTGTTGAGCATAAAATAACCTTAAATGGTTTGACATGCCCATAAAATCAAGCAATCGATTAAAACCCAATTGAATGAAAAAAAAGTCGATTGCTTGATTGATTGACTGATCTTAACGACCTCTCCGTTTCAATTTAACTGAAATTATAGGAAGTAAATACTGTTCGCCCTATGCGCGAGAATTAAGGTATGTGTTTGTTTGAAAGCTGACACTTTGCTGGTCATTTTATCTCCTTCTTTTGAAAGACTTAAATTTGTTAAATACTTTCTCTTGTTGATTAAAAAAGCAGTTGAATAAGGTTTTTCTAGAGTGGAGTTTAACTTTATGGCCGTGTGGTTATTGAAGTCAAAAATAATTCTATTGTGTAATCATTTGACCCAACTACCTTTTCCTCCTTTAATATTGTAGCAGAACAACCTTTGGGTTAAATAGATAAACTTTTTTTCAGAAATACACATGTAAGGCAGAATTGATTACCAACTGTTGTTACACTCTAACAATTTGTTTAAAAACAAACTATTTGCCTACAAACTATTCCCATACAGATCATGAGGAAAGAAATTGTATTAATGATCCATATGGTTGTCAAGCGAGTACATTCACTTTCGAACTAAACCCTTAGGAAAGGTATGATACCATTTGTGCCCCAAATAATAGTTAAATAGTACCACTACTGTTCTTTTACAAGAATGGCTTTGGCATTAAATAACCACGAAGGTTGAAATGCCATTTTTTTAACTTAACTTTTTGGGGTGTCGAAAATTTGCTGTGGATCATCTATCTATACATATATAAAGGGCAGTTGGTGTGTATGTATGTATGTATGTATGTATGTTGGATGAAACTACGAAAATAAAACAATTACTGATACACACACACACACACACACACACACACACACATATATATATATATATAAATATATATATGTTCTGTTAAACGCCACAGACAATTCAAGTCTGAGGAGTTTTTTTATGGTCCTTTCAATTTTCCTAGCGATCTTTTTCGTGTTTGGGTGGAGAAGTTGTAATAGTCCACCAAATACTTGTTTTTTTCGAGCGCTTTCGGCTGGTTTATCAGCCATCATCAGGTGGGGAACGATGTTTAAGTTTTCAAGTGCCTCGTTTTTATAGAAGAACGAGTAGTAGCTACTACTCGTTCTTCTATAAAAACGAGGCACTTGAAAACTTAACATCGTTTCCCCACCTGATGATGGCTGATAAACCAGCCGAAAGCGCTCGAAAAAAACAAGTATTTGGTGGACTATTACAACTTCTCCACCCAAACACGAAAAAGATCGCTAGGAAAATTGAAAGGACCATAAAAAAACTCCTCAGACTTGAATTGTCTGTGGCGTTTAACAGAACATGTCTAAAAGAAAAAATGCTGCCGAAGTATACATATATATATATATATATATATATTATATATATATATATATATTGTGTATTGTGTGTGTGTGTTGTGTGTGTGTGTGTGTGAAATAAAAACATTTTTCTAAAATATTTTATTTATACTGTCGATTCATTTCCATTCACTTTTTCATATATATATATATATATATATATATATATATATATATATATATATATATATGAAATATCACCGGTTCTTGCTTTTTGTGCCAAATATATGAAGATTTGATTTATATTCGAAGATATTTAAAAATTAAAATATACATAGAAATAGCATTGATATTTTATTTAAAAATGTCTAGCATTTGTGAATCTCAAAAGTAAACAAATCTATACACCAGGGATTTACCCCCACCTCTACCCAGGCGATGCAGGGTAGCCGCTTCTAGTACAACATAAACTGTATTTTTTAGATGATCAAGCTCGACTTGCAAACCTATTGCTACTGAATAATGCAATTCGATTCTCACTGAACGTTCCGTACTTGCTATATGGTGCCAAAATCTAAGCTATTATAGGCTAATGGACTATTATTAGTGAGTTTGATTCTCACTGAGTGGCGTATACTTGTGGTCTTATGCTGAACTTAACTAAGCATAATAAATGGTATCAATCTCCAATGTGAAATAAAAAATGAAACAGGAAATATGAATATTTAATATTTTCGTTTCCGTCTTTGTTTTTGTTCTTTATTGCTTTGTTGTTGTTGTTGGTTGTTGTTGTTGTTGTTTTCTTTTATATTTTAAATCTTTTTTTATCCTTCCTTAACATCTGCTGTCGGAAATGACCGATGGAGACGAAAGCAGAATAACTCCGAGAAAAGAATATAATTTTGGAAGAAAAAACAAAAATGTAAACAAATAAAAAATAACAATTCAATTACTCTCTCTCTCTCTCTCTCTCTCTCTCTCTCTCTCTCTCTCTCTCTCTCTCTCTCTCTCTCTCTCTCTCTCTACCTCTGCTCCTCTCTTTCCTCTTTCTATTTCTATTTCTATCTTTCTCTCACCCTTCCGCCCTCTCTCTCCCTCCTTTCTCTCTCCCTCTTCCCCTCCTGCTCTTCTCTCTTCTCTCTCTCTCTCCTCTCTCCTCTCTCTCTCTCTCTCTCTCTCTCTCTCTCTCTTCTCTCTCTCTCTCTCTCTCTTCTCTCATCTGCGCATTTCTCTTCTATATATATATTTCTATCTTTCTCTCTTTCCTACCGCACCCCATCTCTCTCCCTCTTCCCTCCTGCTACTCTCTCTCCCTCCCTCTCTCTCTCTCTCTCTCTCTCTCTCTCTCTCTCTCTCTCTCTTGTGGATGTGTCTGTGTGCGTTTTTTACTGGGAAAATTGAATAGCCAGATTTATTGGCGCCACTTTTGACTGAAGAGTTCTATTTGTGAATAAAATCTCACTTACCAGTATCGTGTCTTTCACTTTTGGACGGACCTTTCTGCCGTGCCCCCCCCCTAACAAAGATGGTGTTTTCTCTATATGAAACGTAACTCTGTCAATGGCACCCGTAAGATATGAATACAAAAGGAGGTGGTTTATTTCCAGCGGAAAATAGGACACTGAAAATGAACCAAAAAGTTAAAGAAAGCATGCGTCTAACCAATAGTTATGGGTGGATTTCGGGCCTCATTTTAAAAAGTCACCATGGAGATATAATCATGTCACATGATTATATCATGTGCCTTGTAATGGTTAGAGTCATAAGAAATGAACTAGTCGACCCGAGTTCAAATCCTGGTCGGGGCTGTTTACATTTATATAGCGCTACTACCCTTGGAAAAGGTATGAATCCAACTATTCTTCCTCCAGCTATGGGTGAATAGTAGGGTAGGCAGGGCTTTTTAACCTTGGTTAGGCAACCAGTCTAGAAGAAGGAAAACTCTGAATTCAAACCTGTTAATGAATTGACCTTGTGTCACATCCTGCTAGTGCAGTGGGGTTGTTAATATATATTATTATTATTATTATTATTATTATTATAGTATGTACATAAATAACCTACTCGAGTTTCACCATAAGGATCTTCAGAGTTAAATCCACTGAATTAATCAAGATATTGATTAATTACAGCTATCTGCAGGAGTTCATGATGTAGACCGTTAAAAACAGATTCGCAGTTAATGAACGCTGGTGCATTGTTTTAAAAGTTGAATGACAGACGCGGGGTTGATACGTCGCAATGTAGATGGTAACATGGAATTATTTAGAAAATATATTTATATATATATATATATATATATATATATTATATATATGTGTGTGGTGTGTGTATGTGTGCGCGCGCACGCGTGACTTGTATTTGAATCCAGCTGATGTCATCTTTTGAAACAGCGTTTCAAATCGTCTGCAGAGCTTCTAAACCATATATAGGTTATTTCCTATAACCCCAACATAAACAAAGGGGAACCACTCTTGACTGATAAATAATCTATCTATTTTCCCATTAAACTAACCCTAAACTCTAACCCTAACCCTAAAGCCTAACCCCGTCTTCTTTTTTCCTAGTAGATCAATAAATAAATAAATAATTTATCAGTCAATAGTGGTTTCCCTTTGTTTATGTTGAAGTTATAGGAAATAACCCATATATATCGTTAATATAGATGAAAGATATCTGGCTGGCTAGTTGGTTGGTTTATGGCATGTTAACGCTTATTGGGTTATTTAGCCGAAGTCAGTCTTTCTTTCTTTTCTTTTCAAGTAATTATATGGTTTCAAGTAACTAACGATCATCATTTGTAAACAATTATAGCTTCAAGTAACTAATCCTAATACTAATAATTTATATACAATTATATAGTTTCAAATAACTTATGATAATCATTTGTAAACAATTATAACTTCAAGTAACTAATCCTAATACTAATAATTTATATACAATTATATAGTTTCAAATAACTTATGATAATCATTTGTAAACAATTATAGCTTCAAGTAACTATTCTTAATACAAATAATTTAAATAATAGTCATATATCAAGATTATTATACTTTTTAATAATAGTCACATATCAAGATTATTATACTTTTTACATATTGAACTATTTCGCAATAGCTATTAAGTAAACATATCAAATGTTGTAATTATTAAATTATCATACTGTGGTAATCCACAGGTCCTGCTAGTATTTAATAAATACACAGCTGAAAAGGACTGCTAAATAAAGATGAAACACGTCGTCCATATTTTTATTGTTTGTTGCTAATATCTTTTAGAATCAAATGAATGTGCATATGAAATGTATAAACATGTTTATAATACTAACTATTGTAAATTTATGCTACTTATACCTCAACAGACATATTAGGAACTTCTATTTCCTCTAAGCACGCTGAAGACTGGTATGTATGCTGCATTATCGAGGAATAAAGAGATTTTTTAAATGACCAAGAAAAAAAGAAAATCTTTAAGTGTGGTCCATAAACACATAAAATAAATGGACCCCCACACCGATAAGTAGAAATCTAATAAAAAAATATCTAGACGAATTTGGCGACGGTCCTCGCGCATTGGAAGAACTAATAATATTCATTGTGCATATAATATATATATATTATATATATAATATATATATATATATAATTTGATCATTTGCTTGAAGCATTGTTAAGTAAAGTATATTATCGAAATTATTTTTCCATTAAGATAGAGACGCAATGTTGGTAATCTCAGAATTAGAGAAGGTTTATTAATAGCTAAGTAACACCCTCGCATAAACAGTAGGTTAGAATTAAACACCGAAGATATAATTAATTAACATACACATTCCATAAATACACACATAAAAAAAATAAAGAATGAAATTGAAATTGATTGAACAGCGGAAATCACGTCTCTTCCGCTTGGCGTTCTAACAACCCACGCGATGCATGTTTATAACGTCCAAAACAAAAAAAACACAAAAGACTGCGTCCATTTCAAAAACACGCTGAGCACACCTTCTTTCACTGTAGAAAGGTGAATCCGTTTTGGGAGTAAGTGAACGAGGTTACGGCTCGTATCGCACCCAATCAGTGGATACCGCTCAATGTTGGGTATGTCGTGGATAATGTCAGTCCACCGTTTTCTGGGGAAAAACGAAAGGTGTTTTTCGCTGAACCAGCCGTAGCTAGAATGGTGGTATGGACGACGCGAAACAGGGGATTACATGAGGGCGAGGAATTCTCCTGTGACGATCTGATCTCTTATTTTAAGCACCAGCTTAAGATAAAGATTAGGAGCGATAGGAGGATGCTTGAACCCATGACATCCAACGAAAGGTGAATAAATGCCGCAAGCTTGTGTGTGATAACGGGGGCAGGAGTAGAGACTCTGTTGCCTGCCCATCATCGCCAGCATTGATGGGTCTCCTGACTGGAACCCCTCCCTTAGATAGACAAACAAAGTCTATAAAATGTTAGGAAAACATACAAAGCAAAACAAAAGCAAAACACACAAAGACAAAGCCTCAAAACTGCATACACTATAGGTCCTCTTAGTTAGGTGGCTGAATGAACATTAACCCCAATTTTTTCCATCTAGGAAAAATCCAAGACCCCCACACCCTAATTTTTTCGAAACCTACCCACTATACCCTAGCAACTTTATTCCTTGAGAGTCAGCCTTCTCTAGCATCCAACCTTCAAACCTACAGACAAACCCAATTTTTTACCAACACCCCACTAAGGACACACACTCCCTTATTAGAGGAACTGACCGGCTTGCTTTCGAACTCTAAAATGATCAGAAGACAGTCGGCGATCCTACACACTAGCTGTGGGAAAGGGGGCAACCAAATGGCCCACAATTTTATCTTCTGTTACATATTTCTGTTTCTTGGGTATTTTGTTTTGATTTTACCCCACCCCTCCATCTCTCACCAATCACACGAAGTACAAAATTTTGTACTTAATCATAATCATTCATTCGACAATGGGACAAAATTAAGTTGAATAAAGTCACAGAGCGAAAGAGGTATTATGGTGTAAGTAGGCTGAGCAAGGAGAGAATGCAAGAGTTTATCTTAGTATGGATTTGTCAGCGAATGAACCTAGCTAAATAGACTCATGTAGTGGTATGACCAATTTTGTCACCCTCCGCCCCCAACAAAAACTGTGGCTCTATGCCGAGTGATGAATGTACACTCATGTATTTTTCTTTAAAATCAATAAAAAGATTTGGAGAGAGTTCATGAGAGCACTCACTTCAAATATTGCGTCCATTCCAAAAACAGTCTCTGAAGATGAAGATACTTCGAAATTCATTAGACACTGGACAATATTTTATTTTATACGCATTGTAATTGCCTTTAAAAATATATATATATATAATATATATATATATATATATATATACTTTGTCGTTAATTGTTTTATTTTTATAGTTCCATTGGGACATACATACATACACATCAACTGCCCTTCATATATTTACAGAAGGGTCATGAAAAGTACAGTGCATATGACCTTAAAATATTTCATCGTAAAAGTTATTTTTCTTTTTTTAAGATTTTAAGAGTTATCATCCGTTTGGATTAAGGTGCCATTCCGAGTTCCAGTTGGGTGAAACTGTGATAAATAGGTTGGCCATTTTGTTCTCACAAATCTTAGGCTCATTGTCGTATGCTTGAGTTTTCAGTTTCTCCCTGCAGAGGGCGTAGCTCTATGCAGTTCACTATATCGACCACACTTGCTGTGCTGGTTTGTTTTTAAACAAACTGTGTTGTACGTATGGGAAAACAAAAAAACTAGAAAATTATCTCTTTCTTGCAACATTTCTAAACCGGCTTTTTTAATTCAAATACCGTATGTGTCAGAGGAGTTCAAAGTTTAGTTACCGGACATGTATGCTGAAAGGATAGAACGAATAGGCTGCCTCCCAAAACTTCTCCGCATTCTTCAGTCCTTTCACACTGACATGCAAGGCACTATTCAGTTTGATGGGTCCACCTCAGACCCTTTCAACATCCGTCGTGGTATCAAGCAGGGATGCGTGTTGGCACCCACTCTGTTTGGGATCTTCTTTTCCCTCCTTCTGCGCCAAGCTTTTGGTAAAACAACAGAAGGAGTCTACCTTGACACAAGGACAGATGGTAATCTGTTCAATCTCAGCCGTCTAAAAGCCAAAACAAAGGTTAAGCAATTTATCATTCAGGACATGCTATTTGCTGATGACGCAGCACTGGTAGCACACTCCCAGGAGCACCTGCAAATACTCATGGACCAGTTCACCCAAGCCTGCCCGGACTTCAGCCTGACCATTAGTATAAAGAAAACCAAGACGATGGGTCATGGAACTGTGAATCCTCCTTCCATCACCATCAACAACTACACCCTGGAAGCCGTAAACACCTTCACCTACCTTGGGTCCACCATCACCGACAACCTGTGACTTGATACTGAACTCAGTTGCCGGATCAAAAAAGCTGCTTCAACTTTTGGGAAGCTCACAGCAAGAGTTTGAGACAACAGCAAGCTCACTATCCGTACAAAGGTACAAGTGTATAGGGCATGTGTTATCAGCACCCTCATGTATGGAAGTGAAACATGGACCTTATACTCCCACCAAAAGCGGCGGCTAAGTAACTTCTACCTTCGCTGCCTTAGATGTATACTGGGCATCACCTGGAAGGACAGGATCACTAACACAGCCGTTCTAGAGATAGCTCAACTCACCAGCTTTTGTTCTCTACTGAGGCAACGTCGTCTCCGATGACTGGGTTATGTACGTCGGATGGATGATGGACGAATCCCGAAAGACATTCTTTATGCAGAGCTTACGTTTGGTAAAAGACAGATTGGTCGCCCCCCAGCTGCGATTCAAGAATGTCTGCAAGAATGATCTCAGGTGCTTTGGCATTGCCCCTTCCAGCTGGGAAAAATTTGGGCCAGGACCGCCCTCGGCGGCAGAATCTCCGTAGAGGACTGTTCATGTCAGAAGTCACCCTGACGCAACACCATGAAGCTAAGAGGTCTAGAAGAAAGCAGTGGCAACAAAGCACCGGCACATCAACATCTTCAGGGACAGCCTTCAAATGCGACATCTGTGGTCGAGAATGTTTTTCAAACATCGGTCTTCACAGTCACAAGAGGCGCTGTAACTTCAGGGGCACATAAAAACTTTATTATAGTCTTCCGAGACTGAAATGCCAATACAATATACAATACCGACAGTATACGGGTCAACATTTTTAATGTTGATTTTCATGGTTGAAAGGAACTTCCTATGAGGAAAAATACCACAGTACAATCTCCTTACTCTAATCCTTCCAGGGGGGGGGGGTCAAAGTTTAGGTACCAGACATACATGCCGAAAAGAAAAAATTGCGATATTGTAAAAAGTTATTTTTAATAAATGCTTCTTTGTCAAACATCAGAATTTAATTACATTTTATTTGCCTTGTTTATTTATTCCTTCTTAAACTTTTATAGATTTTATAATTAGAAATCTACTTTCGTGGTTTTTATTTATTTTTTTTTTATTAGACTTATCAACAGTCAAGATAAGGTCCCGGTATAAGAAAGTTAAAAATAAAAATAAAAACACATCGGCTGCTTCCGTTGCTTAAAACCAGAACTTCCATCCCTCTCCCTCACCATTAAATACAAAGCAACCTCTGACCACCAACATCAACTTGTGTATTTTACTCTTATCTCTTTTATTTTTATTTCGGGATTATTTTTGTCTTTCAAAAGAGTCTTTAATGGGTTTTTTTTATCGACGCTTATAATAGTGTCTGTCTGTTCATTTTAGTAAGTGCATAGATGCAGGACTGGATTAAGCTTGATAAGGGTCTGAGGCACAGATCAACTCACCCCACCCCACCCTAGAGAGATATAAAGAGAGATTCAATTGGATAAGTTTCTCAAAGTTAAAACTTTTAAAAAATACTTTTATAACTTTCTTTCTGCAAATGTCATTAATTAAATCATCTAAATTTAAGCGGGTGCAAAAGATCAGATTCAGTGATCTTAACCAAAGTTGTAAATAAGCCCGAGTTATCCCCCTAGCTTTGTTCACGGGTGTCTTATTGTGAGGGTACATTCACTGTTTTACACCGCCTGTAGCCAGACACGTGTTATTATAGCGGCAACTACGATTGCATCAGCAGACAAATTTGAAGCAAAAATGTGGTAAGCACTAATACGTTAAATTCACTCCGTTTATTCAAATTATTGTATGAAAAGTATTATAGAAATTGTTTGATATGATACCGTTTTCTTTAATGGAATCCAATGATGTTCAGAGTACATTGTCTCGGCATATTATCAATATTTATGGTGCTAACGTATTTCCTTGTAGGATTCTAGCGACTATGTCAAAGAAATCTGTGTCGCCATCAGGTGAGCGTACCATTACTTTAGTGTCTTTGTAGAGCATCATTATAGCGTAAACTGTTTCTTTGGCGAAGCCATATGCTAGTAGTATTTGCTCAATTTTCCCTCTGTGTATGGAGTCAAATGCCTTGTAGAAATCTACAAAAAGTAACGTTGCTCCAAGATTCTTTGCTCGGACCACTTCTATGATTCAACGGATAGTCAGGATCCGATAAGTTGTGGATTGATTTCAGGGGAATCCGTTTTGGTTTTTCCTGAGGATTCTCTCTATTTCGGGTCGGATGCGATTGAGAAGGGCGTTATATATTTTGGCAACTATAATAGTAAGAGTTATGCCTCTGTAGTTCTTAGCAATTCCGAGGTCGCTTTTTTGA
>CM042137.1:36550342-36640342 GCA_023376005.1 Doryteuthis pealeii | reverse complement strand
CATGTAATTTGATGTTTTTTAAAAAGCGAAAAATCAACCTACCTAACTACGGTAGTAGTAGTAGTAATAGTAGTAGTAAAGTCGGCGAAGTGGCCTATTGACTGTATCAGCAGGACAGCCAGGGAATCTGTCCCCTTGGTTAGTGATAGACCACGAAGATTGTGTTTGTGTATGAGGTCCACTTCATATTAAGCACCATGCCTACCATCAGCTCTCAACAGATCTGTGCTAATCATACGCTGAGTTGGCGAGTGCCGGTATCGAACCCGGAACCCTGTGGTCCCTAAGTGGATGCTCTACCGACAGAACCAACCGGTAGTAGTAGTAGTAGTAGTAGTAGTAGTAGTAGTTTGGTGTGGTTTGGGCATGACAACCCTTGTTAGAATATTTTATGCGGAAAACATTTTGTTTTATTTATTCTTGATGGGTACTTAATTTTTTAAACTCAATTTTTTAACTCATTTTTCTATTCAACCCATAGATGGGACCCTAACAGGTTTAACGTCATAACCAGGAAATTAAGATCTTCAGCCACCGCCTATTAACCCATATATGATAAAAATTGTGGGGCTTGCCATAAGTGCAATAAAGTTGGGACAATCAAATGGATTCTAGGGATTGACGTAACCAACCGATTGATCAGAGGAGGCTTCTCCGGCCGCCCGTCTAGCCTAAGTAAGGGCCAAAGTGGAGTGTTGAATGTCATGGACTGCTCAGCCACCAGGGTTCTATCCTTAAGCATGACGGGTCGCCATCTAGGGCCAACTGGTGGTCCCATTGTGGAGGGGGGTGTCTTACCCCTCTGCAGAGATGCAGTCGGTGTATTCTAAAGCCCCAGTCTCAGCCGACTGAGTAGTAGTAGTGGTAGTATGAGTAGTAATAGTAATTGATGTCTGCCTTGGAATGGGAGTCTTGGAGTTCTGAGAGTTTCTAATGATTACTGAGAACTTCATCGCAAGTCAGTTACCATGACACTGGTATGAGACAATTTAGTTTTAAAATGCTGGCAGAAGGAATTCTTAGAAAATCCTGTCTTTTAAACTTGATACTGAGTTGATTTTCGACCACTTAGTACACTACTTGAAAAGCATCTGAATATTATCGGCACTTAAGCACGAACATACTTTTTCTCATATTCTCATGCTGCACGCGCGAACGCGTGCGTATGTGTATATGTGTGTGTGTGTGTGTGTGTGTGTGTGTGTGTGTGTGTGAAAAAGGAATCCAGGGAAATGAACGAGTAAATGAGATCAAGCGAAAAACTAGGAGAAACAAAAAAACTACAGAAAAAAATGTCGACGAACGCATGCGCAAATCAAGAGTCCACATAAAAAAAAGCAATTATCATCTATATGTTAATTCGCTTGTTCGTTAATCTTCTGACCGTTATCATCTCGCAACACCCACTAGTTAAAAAGGAGACCGTCCAAATCCTCCAAGATAAAATGCAAAAAAGTAAATCCTGATTAACTGGTGTCGCTTAATTGCTGAATACTTATTTCTTATGAGTGTCGTCACCTCAGCTAAATAATGGATCATTCTGTTTTTATTAGAAAGAAAGAAAGAAAGAAAGAAAGAGAAGGATATGCCACATAGGAAAATATAATAAGAAAGAAAGAGCATAGGGAAAAGATAAAGAGAGGGAGTGAGCGCGTGGAAGCGATAACGCTGATCTGTTTCAATCGAACATAAAAAAGATGAAAAGAAGAAAAGAAAGAAAAAAGGAATGGGAGAGAGTGTTAAATCAAGATTGCTATACTTTTTACATATTGAACTATTTGGCAATAGCTCTTAAGTAAACATTTCAAACGTTGTAATAATTAAATTATCATATTGTGGTATATCCACAGGTCCTGCTAGTAGGTACTTATTATGCTTAACATATAGTCCGCCGCAAAGTCACAAATACAAAGCATCCAGTGAAGATCGAACTCACTACATTTGTGAAGCGATATGTAAGCCAAACCTACTAAGCATCGATCTATAGATATCAATACTCCCTTTAAACTTATGGGGCCAAGGTTTTGTTGTGGGTGTGCTGCTGGTGTAGCTAGTTTATTTTCTTAAACCTCATTTTACGTGGTTTTCTTTCTTGTGGGTTGTCAGGCTGAAAAAGAATTAGGAAAGAGAAAAGAAATGAGAGACAAGTTGGTACTTTTAAAATTAGACTTTTATTCTTTGGTTCACAATTATTTCTTGGAGAGGGACTTTCTCCCTGGGCCAGTCAGTAGCATGTGCACCCAGCGACGTTCCCTGTCTAAAAGAAAGAGAGACTTTTTTCTCTGTGTATGTGCAGAGGGTTCTTCCTGTCTGAGGGTTCCTGAGAATTTTTTTTAAGTCGGTAAAGTGCTGTGTTTCCCCGAAAATAACACCTAGCATTATTTTTCAGGAAGATTTTAATATAACCTCTCCCCTTTAAAAAGCCCTCGCTGAGAGCGGCAGAATTTTGAAATCCAAAGAAGCATACTCATAAGTAAGTTCCTTCTGTGTTCCCCGAAAATCCCAGAGGATTATTATTTTTGATTGAATGGAATAACGCTGATATTAAATTCTTTACCATTCCAATGGCCGAAGCCACTCGACACTGAGCCCGAAGGCCAGGTAAGTACTTCTTATAAAGTATGAGGTATTTTCTAGAATCCTACCATGCTGGACAGATACAAGAGTCCATTTTTGTGGGGGCCACCCACGAAACGAAGCTCATGGGATGGCAGCACAAAAAATGCGTGGATCCCATCGGCATTTCCCTATTTGGGGCGCCTCGGGCACTGAGCAATAAACCCAGCCATGTCCCTTTAAATCCATGAGACAGGTGTCGCCTGGGATGATGCCCCCCCCCCGGGATCACGCTGATATTAAATTCCTTAACGGTCCAATGGCCGAAGCCACTGGACATATGGCCCAAAGACCAAGTAAGTAATTCTTATAAAGTATGATATCTATTGTAAAAATGTAATTTTTAGTTTATTCTATTTCAAACGTAACTGGTAAGAATAAACAGATTATAATTTAGAATTTTATTATGTATTCATTTTGAAACGTCATATATATCACCATAGACAAAACACAAAACTGTTTTTCAACGTGGCATTTATTTATTGGACATCACTACTTAACGTAAAAAAGAAACACAATTTGATTGTGGGAACGATTAAAATTGATAATTTTCAAAGGCCAAGTTTGGTTATTGCTTCACGAGAATGACGTCATTGAGAATCAATTCTCGTAAATTCCCTTAGACAATTACGCAATGGTGACATCTTAATAAATTAATATTCATAAGTTGTAGCAACATGTTCTGTTTTAATGAAGACGCCAACATCTCTATCTGAATAAATTATGCAAATTATCTCCATAAAACACCACTGGGATTTTCGGGGAACAGAGAAGGAACTTACTTATGAGTATGCTTCTTTAAATCTTTTCAGTCGATCTTTTTATTATTATTTTCACCCCTTTTGAGTTTTTCGCATCAGCATTAGCTGATGGTATTTTACAGGAGTCTGAGTGACAACAAGTCTCCTCATGTCTCCAGGACTCTTCTGAGTATTCTGGCAGATTGCAGCAGTGCAGTATTCTGGATGGTCTCAATTCTTTCGCTGATTTCCAGATTTCCCAGTCTTTTTTCTAAGCTTTTTGGGACCGTTCCAAGTGCACCAACTACAGTTGGTATCACTTTGACTTTCAGATTCCATAGATTTTACAGTTCTCTGGCAAGGTCCAGGTATTTGTCCATCTTTTCGTTTTCCTTCAACTTCCCCCTGTGATCTGCTTGAACTGCGAAGTCCACCAGTTGACACGTTCTCTTTTTTTCTTTTTTTTTTTTTTTGTTAATCAACACTAGGTCCGGTCTCTTTGCTGGGATATGGTGATCCGTCTTTATCTCGAAGTCCCAGAGAATTTTATGCGTTTCATTCTCAAGAACAGATTATGTTTTATGCATATACCATTTTGTTGTATGGTCCAATTTTTTTTTTTTTTTTCATAATTCCCAGTGGACCACCTTCCCAACCCAGTCGTACCTAGCTTTGTATTCCCGTTGTGCTAATTTGCTACATTCACTTAATACATGGTTTATAGTCTCATCTCTGTCACCACACAGTCTACATTTACTGGGTCTTTTGTGTCTTATCAATTTTTGCTTTGATACAATTTGTTCTTATGGCATTATTTTGTGCAGCAATTATTAGTTTGGTTTGTTTTGTTTTACGGCATATCAACCTCGGTGGGTCATTTAATGCCGACAAAGTTGTGAAATAAATTCATTCTTAATGCATAATACAATTTTGTTTATCAACTCATGTTTTTCTATTCAACCCATAGATGGGACCCTAACAGGTACTACCCTCCGGGTCAGAGTGGACCAGGGAGCAATGGTGATGAACGGTGCTCCACATTCCCCAAATCTCCAAAACTGGAACCTCACCATCAGATAGAGTTTAACGTCATTCCCAGGACATGTAGACCCTCAGTCACCGCCTTCTAGCACCCATGATAAAAAAGGGGTTGGAGCTTGCCATAAGGGAATAGGGTTGGGAAAATCATATAGGTGCTAGGGCTTGACGTGACCAGCCGATTGATCGGTGGGGGCCTCTCCGATCGCCCGTCTAGCCCAAGATAGGACCAAAGTGGAGTATTGCAAATCATGAACTGCTCATCCACCTGGGTTTTTCCTTAAGCATCACGGGTCGCCACCCACGGCCAACAGGTGGTCCCATTGGGGGAGTCTTACCCCTCTGCAGAGATGCAGTCGATACATTCTAATGTCACAGCCGACAGGGCGGGCAATTATTAGTGATTCAGTTTCTCTCTTGTGGTTTCCTCTTCTTAACCATGTCCAAGTCTTTTTATGTGTAACTATCCGATTTGTCGTTTGAAGTGTTCATATAATTGTTTTTCTTCCCATCTTTGTTTTCTAGTTTTCGTTGTTTTTCTGTTTGTCAATATATTATATCTGCTGTTGTTGGCTGCCATAAATAATCGTTCTTTGCTCTTTTTTGTGTATTCTTCGAGTCCTTGGATTGTGGTCTCTACGCAGTCCTCTATGTTGGCAAGATCTCTTCCACCTCCTTTTCTTGGTGTATATAGCCTATCTCTATCATCTCTAGGGTGTAGAGCCTTGTAAATTGTCATAAATTTCCTAGTCCTTTGGTCGATCTGTCTTTCTTCTTTTGTCAATTTTAAGAATGACCCAGAGTATCTTATAACGGGGACGGCCCAGGTATTTATTCCTTTGATAAGATTTCTGCTGTTGAGCTTGGTTTCTAAGAGTTTTCTTGTTCTTCTGAGGTATATTATTATTATTATTATTATTATTATTATTATTATTATTTATCTCCATGAGAGTTTTTCATACCCGCCTAAACTGGTAGTTCATTGGAGGCTGAGTGACAGCAAGTCTCCTCGTGTCTCCAGGACTTTCTGAGTATTCTAGCTGATCTTAACAATGTCGTTGTTTGGATAGTCTCTACTCTTAACTGGATTTCCAATTCCCCCAGACACTTTTCCAAACTTTTGGGACCGTTCCCTGGACTACAATTGCGATTGGTACGACATTTACCTTCATGTTCCACAGTTTTTTCAGATCTCTGGACAGGTCCCAGTATTTGTTTATATTTTCGTTTTCCTTCATCTTCACTCTGTAATCCGCCGGGACGACAAAATCCACAAGATGACAAGTTTTCTTATTCTTAGTAGTAGTAGTAGTAGTAGTAGTAGTAGTAGTTTTTACATTTTCTTTCGGAATTTTCTATAGTTTGTATGTATTTATCAATCCCTCTACACCAGCAGGATGTGATAAAAGGTCTTTTTTAAGAGATTTTAACAGTTTTGAATTCAGAATTTTCCTTCTCCTAGACCGGTTGCTATACTAAAGTTAAAGAACCCAGTTTGACCTACTATTTACCCGTAACAAGAAGGAGAATAGTTGGTTGGTTGGCTGGCTGGTTGGTTGGTTTTTACGGCATGTCAACCATTGGGTCGTTTTATGCTGAAGACATTTTTGTTTTGTTTATTCTTGATGGATACTCAATTTAAAAAAAACTCATTATTAAACACATTTTTTTAAACTCATGTTTTTCTATTTAACCCATAGATGGGACCCTAACAGTTACTACCACTCCACAAAAAAGGGTGCCATGAGTATGACAGTAAACTGAATCCGGCAGTGAGTCTGGAACTTAAGAGCTATTGCGAAAATAGTTCAATATGTAAAAAGTATGATAATCCTGATTTAACTCTGCCTCTCTTTTATTTTTTTATTTCCTTCTTTTCATTATATTCGATTGAAACAGATATCGTTATCGCTACCGCGTTATCGCAACCGCGCGCTCACCGCTTCTTTCTATATTTCCCCTACTATCTTTCTTTCCTATTATATTTTTCTGTGTAGCATGTCCTTTTTCTTCCCTTTTTTTCTTAATGATAAAAAAGGAATGGTCCATTTTTTTGCTGATGTGACGACACTCATAAGAAATGAGAATTCGGCGGATAAGCAGCACCAGATAATCAGGATGTACATTTTTGCATTTCATCTTGGACGATTTGGACGGTCTTATTTTTAACCAGAGGGTGTTGCAAGATGATAACGGTCGTACGAACACTATTATTAATATATAGATGAGTTGATATTTTCTGCAATCGCTTTGAGCGTCTGAAAATTAAATAGTTGGGCTAAAAGGTCTCGGTCAGATGATGAAAATGTAAGTTTGCGATTTTCCTGATTCATAGTTTACGTAAACTTGGTCAACAACGGCAAATGGTGGAAAACTTAGCCAATTATTAATGACTAATCTAAGCCGACGGGATAAATGTGATACAATGTTTTTCAGTTACGTATTTATCGTGGGAATGATTAGGTCGGCCCTCGCCCAAATTACATTATCCATTCCGATAGCCAGAACCAGAAATACAGAAAACATGGCCGGTCACATATACTGTTAGATAGGGGGCACTCGTTGTGAAACAGTTATCGACGTTGAAAATGGACTTGGAAGACCCGAGTTCAAATTCTGAACGAGGCTGTTTCTATTTCGCAACGCGCTAATAACCTTGGAAAAGGTATGAATCCAACGATTCTCAGCTATGGGTAAATAGTTGGGTAGACGGGCACAATGATTTGATAAAAATCAATTTATTAATCAAAGTTTTTGGTGTTGTTTCATCGCATATCCCATTATTTTCCCACGGCCAGCTCTATGTTGGTTGTTCTAGGACTGAATCCCCAAGTAACTTTTTCATACTGAAGTAATAGAAAGTAATATTGTGTACACAGTGCTTGTTATACTAAGGGACTGCATAAAAAGGTGTGTTGCGTAACGGTTATCGTCTTCGGAAATGGAATCGGTGACCTGAGTTCAAATCCTAGACGCGACTGTTTGCGTTTCACTTCGCGCTAATGCTTTTGTGAAAGATAAGCATCCTTCTCTTCTCCTTCCGGCTATGTGTAAATAGTACGACTGACTGGGTATCTACCCAAACAGCTGCCTTGTCGATGGTATCGGCACTGTATCCCCTGCAGAGCGGTAAGATCCCTCCTAAAAACGGGTATACAAAAAAAGGTTGACATGCCGTAATTTTTTTTTACCAAACGGTACCATACTGTTATAAAGTACCTAAAGAATGAGAATGGAATCGTCTGTTTTTCCTGTAAATAATGTTTGACAAAACCTCGGAAGAGAGAAACAACGATATCTCACAGGACTTGTTAAGTAATTGCTAACTACTCTGTTCACCTGGTATCTGTGCTTGGTAACCTTTTTTGTTTCCTTAATACTCGTTCTATCTCTTCCTATTATTTCTGATTTAACTCTTATATTCGAGTTACAAGATACAAAAAATCGGATTATCATAATATAGATTCTCTTTTCATTTTAGTGTTATATTCTATTGGGTCCATGTGGGACCCAGTATAACATGTCGCATATTACTTGAGGAGGAGGAGGTACCACAAAGTAACCCCCATTGAGTTTCGGCATGTCACTGACAGCTTAAAAGCTTATAGTAAACATGTATCCGTCCATGTTATAATTAATTACAAATAAATAATGGGAAATACTCTGTAATAACCATTTAATAGTTATCTCCCTTGGGAACTTAAAATAATTAAGATGGGTGCAAATGTAGATCACACACTAATACTAACATACTAACTAGAAATTGTTTTATTGATAGCATTTTAACGGTATTGTGCTAAAACAAATTTTGCTACACTGTGCCATTTTTGTTGCCTTATGATACCGTACATATTAAAATCAATGGCAGTCCATACTTATGAACTTGTCTAGTTGGACACATGGCGCAACGGATATAAGAATTGAGTAAATACAGTTCTAAGTGACAATCATCTCTAGGTTACAGGTTCAAGTGTGATAATAACATAGAATACTTAACATTGCTTAAAACTTGTACCTAGTCATGGTTAACGGAATGAGAACAGTCTACCCAGATGGATTGAATAAAGGATTCGGTTCGAAGTTCCGTGAAGGTTCGACAAAAACCCTTGAGAAAGGCCGGAGAGTACATATGCCGAAAAGTTGTGTATATAACAATAAAGATGAGAACAATAGTCCAAATAATCTAAATAATACAAAAAAATGTGAATATGAACGCGATTCCCGATTACGACATCCAAATTATCAAATCTCATCTAAAAAAAAAAATTCAGAGAAATATCAAAATCAGATTATTATAATAAATGTTCTCTTTTCATTTTAGTGTCATGTCCTCATCAAAATGCTATATTTATTCTCTTACAATAATTCTGTTATCAAGATATTTTTATTTCTTTTCTTTGTATTATTTTTATTGTCTATATATTAATACGCTTGACCGTTATCATCTTGCAACACCCTCTGGTTAAAAATCAGACCGTCCAAATCGTCCAAGAGGAAATCCAAAAATGTAAATCCTCCGAATTCTTATTTCTTGTGATTGCCGTCACCTCAGCTAGATAATGGACCATTCCGTTTTTATCATAAAGAAAGAAAGGAAAGGAAAAGAAGTTGCTACACTGAAAAAATTATAAGAAAGAAAGAAAGAAAGAAAGAAAGAAGAACAGCGTTGGTGAAAAGATAGAAAGACGGGTGAGGTCGCGGAAGTAATAACGCTAATCTGTTTCAGTCGAACACAAGGAAAAGAAAGAAAGAAAGAAAGAAAGAAAGAAAAGAGTGAGATAGACTTAAATCAAGATTATTATACTTTTTGCATATTGAAATATTTAGCAATAGCTCTTAAGTAAACATATCAAACGTTGTAATAATTGAATTATCATACTTTTCAAAACTTTATTACACTGTCGGATTTTACATCCATTTTGTCTTCTCATACTGGTATATCTACAGGTCCTGTGAGTTCTTTGTATTATTCTTGTCTCATTCTATTATTCTACTATCGACACACATGGATAAATGTCATGCTAAATGGACTGGCTATAAAAGGCGTCCACTGCTATACATAGTGTTCGTGTCATTCGGTTGCAATTCTTCACCCCGATTCTCTGAGATTTTTTATTCGATGTTCCACCTGTGTACCTGCCAGACAAAACTAATCCAAAAAAATACTGTTATCTACTGATTATATTTCGCAGCTGTTTGGATAAGTTTGAGAAATCTACCCCCTTAATTGTGTGGTAAATCGAAAGGAGAAAAAAACCACCATTGGCTACCAAAACAATAATAGAATGCCATTAAGGCAAGATGGTATCCAGATGTTTTGGTCTATTTGTTTAACTAGCACCTGTGGATATATCACAGTGTGATAATTTAATTATTACAGCGTTTGATAAACAACACCAGATAATCCAGGGTTTACATTTTTGCGTTTTATCTTGAACGATTTGAACAGTGTTCATTTTTAACCAGAGAGTGTTGCAAGATGATAACGGTTGTAAAATTAAGGAACAGGAGTATTAATATATAGATTTTTTTAATGGCAAATCAACTCGTTATGGATTATTTAATGCTGAAATTTAAAAGCAAAGTAATGTCGGCGAAGTGACCTATTGTCGGTATCAGTCGGTCAGCGATGGAGTCTATCCCCTTTTCGCTTGCGGTAGACCAGGGAGATTGTTTTACTGAGGTTGTGTGCCACAACTACCGTCAGCTGATTTACCGCACAACTCAGATTACGTAAACTGTGCTACTTATGCGCTGAGTTGTCGAGGACCGATATTGAACTCGGAACCTTGCGATTTCTAGACGGATGCTCTACCGACTGAGCTAAAATTGTGTTTGATTTTATAGTTATCACCAATGTGCAATTCATGAGGTCGTTAAATTAAAAGTATTAAAGTGTGGTTGGTGAGAAAGAAGGTTGATGGATTTTGATGACATGTCAACCCGTCTAGGGTTAGAATAACCTGAACGCTAGGGAATCGCTAACATTAGTGCTAGACCAGGGAGACTGTTTTGCGTCTGGGACGGAGCGCCACACCTACCATCAGCTATATATATAATTGTGAAAAAAAAAGTATGGGTCTACTGCGGTGTCGATACATTTGATCTCTTCAGGTCCCTACAGTATAATGTAAGGTCCTGAAGGGATCACAGGTGTCGAAACCGCGGTAGACCCATAATTCTTGTACAATTATTATTATTAAAGCTTTACTTTTCATGAAGTATTGGGCACTTTTAGATGATTTACTGAAATACTACTACTCCAGCGGAAACGTTGAAGCGGTACAAGGACACACACACACACACACAGCACACAGATATATAATAATAATAATAATAATAATAATAATAATAATAATAATAATGCGTACTGTACTCAGGTGCACCACCACTCATCAAAGGCTCATCTATAGTATATGTCAAGAAAATTCCGTAGAGTAATGATATACATGCATGTATGCGCACGCGTATATATGTTTATTGGAGTGGGGATATCTGGTATAGTGTTATCGAATTACAGGAAGCATTTATATATATATATATATATATATATATATATATATATATATATATATATATATATATTAGGAAAACGTAATCAGTTCTAAAAGTGCTCATTTTATGGCTTTGACTTCCGGATAAATATCAATAATATTTGTTTTTGTTTTAAATGATTTAGACGATCCCAAATGGATAAATAGATTTGGTGAATTTAATGAGTCTAAGAATAATCAAACGACAGGAGAGATTATATGTGTTCTATTTTAATTTTTTGTAACTAGTCTCATTAGTTCGATTCTTGGTAGAAAACCATCGACGACTGTTTACTAAGTTATATAATTACATAAACATGCTCTTTACTAAACGATATCAGCCCTATCGGTTTTAAAATAGGGAGTTACTTTTCAATCACCCTGTATATTATTAGGTAAATGATATCTATTTCATGGTTAAACAGTTTGCTTTGCCGATCAGTCAACTAGCAGACGCTCTATCACACTCAAATTAAACAAATTAATAACCGCCTTGTCGGCTGCGGCGTTGGAATACACCGAGTACGTCTCTTCAGAGGGGTAAGACCCACCTCTCCAATTGGGCCGAATGTTGACTTGGTAGCAACCCGTGATGCTTAAGGATGGAACCCTAGTGACTGAACAGTCCATGACATGCAACACTCCACTTTGGCCCTTGTTTAGGCTAAACGGGGAGTCGGAGAGGCCCCTCTTCGATCAATCAATTGGCCACGTCAAGCTGTTACACTTATAGAAAGCCTTTTTATAGATAAATAGTAGGGCAGACTGATGATATAACTGTGTGCAAAAATTAATTTAAGAAATAACTTCACAGACAATGTAAATATAACCTTACAACGTACGCAATTCTCTAACCTCTTGGCATAAAATAATCCAAGACATTAAAATCAATGAATCAGTCATTACATGATACTAAAGAGGTACGTGGTATAATGGTTAGAGTCGTAGAAAGTGGACACGTCGATTCGAGTTCAAATCCTGAACGAGGCTGTTTGCATATCACATAGCGCTAATACCCTTGGGAAATATTCAATATTCCAGAGACTCCATCAGCTGTTTCTTCAAAACAGTCCAACTGCAGTTTCGAACCAAAGACAACAGCTAGGGATGAAGTTCCACTGTATAGAATCCTTATTGCAATCGATTTGATAATTGTGGTGAAATGTCCAAAGCCTGCAATGATTCTGGTGGAGCTATTTCTCAATCCTCAATATTCCAGAGACTCCATCAGCCAGGATATGACAGCATAATACCAATTTCAAAGCCATTGCTAACATTTAAAGCGAAACAAAAGAGTTCAATCTGGGTTAGAGATAATCAAAATTGGTCTGTTAATCAGTGGAATCAGGTCATCTTCAGTGAT
Source organism: Doryteuthis pealeii (assembly GCA_023376005.1). Taxonomy (NCBI): domain Eukaryota; kingdom Metazoa; phylum Mollusca; class Cephalopoda; order Myopsida; family Loliginidae; genus Doryteuthis; species Doryteuthis pealeii. The sequence continues at coordinate 36,628,052 of CM042137.1, read as the reverse complement.
GAATCAAGATTCTATATTTCCTTCAGTGATCATGACCCCCACATCTTGAGAAGGCCATACAAGAAATATGATGCGAAATGCATAAAAAAGCGTAAAAGTTTCTCAATCTGTAATGTTTCGTGTTTGTATGTCTGCCACCGGAGTTGGAAAAATATGTTTCTTGAAAAGATTGATTAATCCTGTTGTCTATCAGAATGTCCGAGATCATTTCCTTATCCCATAAATAGAAGACAAGTTTGGGGACAATGAATTCATCTTCCAGTATGACTTTACTGTACCAAACACAACAATGCTTTTTCGATAAGACGGTGTATATCTTATATTTAAGAAAGTCAAAGAATCTGTTGCTTTAGGTGGGGTTTTAAGTTTAGATTAGTGAATTATTTTTCAGCTAAAATGAAAGGATCCCGTCGTCTGTAAATATCACTTCCAGCGATTACATTTTCTAGATCTATGCCCTCTTTTTGATGGTTGGCAAAATAGCAAATAACTGCTCACCCCACCCCTCCAATCCCACCCTCGATTAAGTCATAAAATCTGGTCCACCCTATCATTATCGAGAATCAGTTTGATCGGTTGACGGTCGCCACCTCCCCCTCCTTTAATAGGTCATTGGACAAAATAACTTCGTTTTAGTCATAAATGCCGTTAGGTCCATTTCTGGTACGAGCATAAACTTTGTGCTTATGTGTTTGTGCGCACGTGCGTTTGTGTATGCGCACTTGTGTACGTGCGTGTGTGCGTGCGTGTGTGCGTGTGTGAACGTGTTTGTCTGTGCTTGTGTGTGTTTGCGTGTATGCGCTAGTGTGTGTTTGCGCGCGTGTGTGTGTGTGTGCGTGTGTGGATATGTAGTCTCACGTAAATATAATACGAATATTTGCTACGTTTAACCTCGTGTGGTAGATTGGGAGCGCTCAAGGCGTAACGGTTATCGTCGTGGGAAGTGGACTCGGCCACCGAGGTTCAAATTCTGAATGAGGCTGCGGGGATTTCCCATAGATAGGTTTGTTGTTTTCTCTTACGGCATATCAAGCCTTTTTGGGTCATTTAATGCCGATTCAAGTCACTTTGATATTTGGTTCACTTACAGTACATACTGTTGCTTATATGGTCACCCATCTAAGTATTGAACAGGCCCATCGCTGCTTAATTTCGGTAATCTAGAGGAAACCAGTACTTTCAGGATTTTACATAGCGCTAATACCATCGGGAAAAGACATGAATCAAACTATTCTCATTCCAGGTATGGGTAAATAGTAGGGCAGACTGGACTCTCGAAGAAGGAAAACTATATTCAGACCAGTCGTAAACCTGGCTTGTGGTGGTCTCCGAGAGAGTAGATAGCCACAAGTGCCAAACTCGTTGGCTGGGTGGTTGATTGGTTGGGTTTTACGGCATGTCAACCCATTGGGTCATTTTACCCGAAGACATTTTTGTTTTGTTCATTCTTGATGATTCTCAATTTTTTTCAAACTCAATTTTTTATACAGACTTTTAGAACTGATTTTGTTCTATTTGACGCATAGATGTGACCCTAACATGTACTACCAGTCCGGGTCAATGTGGATCTAGGAGCAATGGTAATGACGTTTAACTCTATCTGATGGTGAGGTTCTAATTCTGGAACTGTGGAATACTCCTTGATCACCATTACCCCCAGGTCCACTCTGACCTGGAGTGGTAGTACCTGTCAGGATCCCATCTATGGGTTAAATAGAAAAAAATGTATTGAGTTAAAAATCTGAATACCCATCAAGAAAAAAAAAAGAAAACGTCTTCGGTATAAAACAACCCAATAAGGGTTGACGTCGTAAAATCCAACCAACCAGCCAGTGGAAAATGTTCTCCGAGGAAGATTCTTCCTGATGTGAAAGTACCAATTTTAGACCTCTGGGGAGTCTGGATTGCCCCTTTACCACTATTACTCCCAGGTTCACTCTGATCCAAGTGGTAGTACCTATCAGGGTCCCATTTATGGCTTAAATAAAGAAAAAATGGTTTGAAAAAATGTGTTCATAAACGTTATTCAAACGTTGCAATAATTAAATTATACTGTGATATATCCACAGATCCTACTAGTACTGTCATACGGTACCTAAATAATGAGAATGGAAATGTCTGTTTTTCCTGTAAATGTCTGACGAAATATCGGAAGAGAAAAACAATGAGATCTCACGGGACGTTAATTAATTGCTAACTACTCTGTTCACCTTGTAACTTTGCTTGGTAAACCTTTTTTCCCTATCCTTAATACTCATTGTGTTTCGGTGTGGTAGTGCCTGTTAGGATCTCATCTATGGGTTGAATAAAAAGGGGGTTTAAAAAAGGGGTTAAAAATATTGAGAATGAATAAAACAAAACGTCTTCGGCATAAAATAACCCTACAGGGGTTGACATACCGTAAAATCCAACCAACCAACCAGTGGAAAATGTTCTTCGAGGAAGCTTCTTCCTAATCAGTAGCGGGAAATTGTCGGTCTTAAATTACGTACCTATCTTTATTTAACCTCATAGTGAGAGTTAATTACTTTTGCTTAAGCTAATCAAAATTGTTGTTTTTTTGTTTTTTGTTTTTCTTATATGTTACTTTTTTGTTTCTATCTTCTTTTCACACAATTTTGACCGTTTGATCGTAAAGATGATAACGTTTGATGACGTCCATAGGATGCAGCTATAAAGCGCGCTGTAATCTCCAGCGGGTTTATCGTTTCCAGAGCCTCCTCTCGAATAGTTATAAATAACCACCTTTTAACTTCATTCCTCAATACAAGGCGTAAGGTGTGTTGGAATATGCATTTGCATGCACACACACACGGCACACCCGCGAACCTACATGTGTATAGGAATTGCTCGTTTCGTAACGGTGGAAGGAAATGGACTGGGCGACCCGAGTTCAAATCCAGCTCGAGGCTTTTTACATCTCATATATGAATTTAACTATCCTCACCGAAGCTATGGATAAATAGTAGAGCAGACTGGCAACCAGTCTATGAGAAGGAAAAGTTATTGGTTTGACAATAGCGTTTCACACACATGCGCGCGCGAACTTACATATGTATAGGTGTTTGTTTCGTATTGGTATTTACCGTACATCCCACGTATGCGGGTGTGACACAAGGTGTTTTTAATGTGGGACCACCCACGAACCGAGACACATGGGATGGTATGTGCAAAGAATGCGTCGATCCGAGGCACTGGGCAACAAACCCAGCCCTGCCCCTTTAAATCAAGGGGGCAGGTGTTGCCTGGGTGGATATCCCTCTGGGATCAACGCTGTTAATTACTTAACCAGTCCAGGACAGAAGCCGAAATTCGTAATGTTTATTGTAGAAGGAAATGGGCTGGGCGACCCGAGTTCAAATCCAACTCGAGGCTTTTTACATCTCATATAGCACTAATACATTCGGGAAAGATATGAATTCCACTATCCCACCCAAGCTATGGATAAATAGTAGAGCAGACCGTACTCTTTCTATGAAAACCAGTCTATGAGATGGAAAATTTATTGGTTTGATAATAGCGCTTCACCAATGTTATATATATATATATATATATATATATATATATATATACAGCGAGTACAATATCCGATGTCACCACCGGAAACCCACCAAGGATAGTATGAATCTAACATACAAATAATGAAACCTTCTTGATTAGCTGTAGTGAATGTTTTTAGAGTTGCACCACCGTCATTTTTCCAGTGTTACGATCAGTAAAATATTAGTATGCTATTTTCATATTACATGAACATGAATGCATATAATGTACGTGAAAATTAAGACTAAAAATATTGTTTTTAAATCGTTTATAGCCAAACGTTAAATAGCCCAATCTGCTCTAATATTTACCAATAAGGAAGAGGAGAGTTCAATATAGATAACAAAATGCTTGTTTCTCTGGTTCATTATTCATTATTTTTCTAAGGCAATTACTTTGATTGATATATACAGCTATATTATCTCTGTTTTCTAATTAATAAGAAATAATAATGATTCTTAGTAATAGGTTGAATTGCTGATTGCTAATTATTGGATATCACTAACAAGTCTCTTGCTAAAAGTGTTCTCTATAATTGTAAGTTGGTATTAATTCAAGCTACCATATAATGGCCTCCAGTCAATGACTGAAAAAATATGTTTGAATCATAAAATTATAAGTTACATTTTTCAAATTTTTCATAGTATGAAATGGAATTGGGGAACCAGACTTCAAATCTTACACAAACTTGTTTGCATTTAACTTAGTGCTAATGCCCTTAGAATAGGTATGAATCTATCTCTTCTCTTAGATATGGTTGAATAAGGTAGACTGGGTTCTCTAGCCTTGGTAAGGCAACCAGTCTAAGAGAAGGAAAACTGAATTCAAATCAGTAATACATCACTTAAAAATTAATCATATAATGGCCTCCAGTCAATGACTCCAGTTGCATGTTGCCAAACCTTTACTTAGTATAACCTTGATATAATATCAATTTGAAATACTAGATTACACACACATACACATATATATATATATTTTTATGGGTACTACTATGGAACATAGCGTAAGTAGTTAATCCAATAGGGCTCAATATATTGTGAATATAGAGCATTAATAGTCGTAGAGGAACTCCCTCTACGACTATATATATATATATATATATATATATATATATATATATATATATAATAGTATTTGATAATTTTCTTGAAGCATTGTTAAGTAAAGTATATTATTATTTATTTATGGCGTTCTAACAACCCACGTGACGCGTGTTTATAATGTCCAAAACAAAAATATATATAAAAACACAAGACCGCGTCCATTTCAAAAACAGGCTCTGAAGATGAAGATACTTCGAAATTGATTAGACATTGGACACTATTTTATTTTATTTTATTTTATTTTATACGCATTGTAATTGCCTTCAATATATATATATGTGTGTGTGTGTGTGTAAAATCCCTGCTTGTGCTGCAGCATATAACCCCTCAAATATTATCAAAATTATTGTTTCTCTAAATCTCATTATCATAATAACTTTTTCTAATGTGTTTTTTATGCTTTTTTTTATATAAAAGTTTAAATCACTTTCAGGTAGATTTATACAGGTAAATGTTCTCCGTTTTCTAATAAGAAATAATAATTGATTCTTAGTAATTGGTAGAGTTGTTGATTAGTTAATTATTGGATATCCCTAACAAGTCTCTTCTTGCTAAAATGTTTCTCAATTGTAGATTAGTATTAAATTAGGTTATCACACACATCCGCTTCCCATTAAACATTTATATTGTATGATTGCCAGACATTTACTTGTTATAGTCTTGGGTAAGAGCTAACATTTTATAGTTTGAGAATTATTCAATGTGCATGAAAGTAACCAGTGAAATTACTGAAACTTTAAAACTAACATCTTCTCTTATTATAATGGAGATTATGTAACTGTTTGTAACCAAAACTACGTCAGCACTGACGTTACGATTTCCTTAGTTATTTAAGTTATATTCTCAACAATTATAAAACAGTCATTATTTAATCTTAATTAGTTTTATAGAGAAATCAATTAAAATAACATTAAAATAGGTGCAATATTTTTATATTCGTTCTTATTTGGTTTAATTAGTCTTTCTAATCTAATGTAATATTTAATTACATTAAAACTTAAATACTTGCGCCAATGGGCACATACTTTTGTTAGTAAGCTTTAAAATTGCTTGTTGAAGTATGTATCTACCAAACCTCTCCATCAAAGGAAAGATGCAACACAAGGTAATTTTTAAGCGGAGTACAACGGGTTTGAATTCAGAGTTTTCCATCTCCAAACCAAAGCAACAGAACCCAGTCTATCCTATTTGTTTACTCATAACTTCGGGGTGGAAGGAATTCACGCTTTCCCAAGTGCATTAACACGAAGTGAAACGCAAACAGCCTCATCCAGGATTTGAACTCGTGTCATTTCCTACGATGATAACCGTTTCGAAAAGTACGCCTCCACTTTGTTCAGGTAAGTGAAAAAAAGTGTGAGGGGTGACGCGGGAGTTGGACTATCGATGGACTACTCGGTAAAAGCACCAAATATTTTACTATAAACTCTTATAGGAGTCGATTTTAAACCAATAAAATATACCCTACCCCAATTTGCAAGAGTGGGTTTCTGTATAATTCTGATCATAATCATTTCTAAAGGTTTTAGCTATTGAATACTAATTAGAGACTTACCCTTTTGTTTTTTGTTTTTTCAATTAATTATGATTATTTAAATATGGTGGGATTTGCGGTACTAATGCAGAATAGCGCGTACGAGATATCATTAGATTATGTGTAAAAAGCGTTACATATCACGGAAATACCTGAAACCTTTGAGGCGTTAGTTTTAGGGTTAGGGTTAATGTTAGGCCACTTTGGTAGTTTACGACATCTAATGCTATTTATACGTAAAATGCGATTCTAATATTATCCCTTGCGCGTTATTCTACATTTATACCGGACTTACCCATATACATAATTGCCACTGAACATGGCTTTTAAAAGAGCTTATATAGATTACAAATTCTATAATTCTGAAATCCTGTATACAAGCAAATATTTGGAGGAGTGCTTTGTATAATGTTTTTGTCGTAGAAAATGGAATCAGCGATCAGATTTCAAATCACGGTGTTGGTTGTTAGCATTTCATTTTGCGCTAATGTAGGCATGAATCTGTTTTCTCCCCAGTAAGTAGTACCAGTCTAGAAGGAAATATCTAAATTCAAACCAAATTTATTCTGCTTAAAAAATTGACTTTGTAACGCATCCTATTTGTGGCGGAGGGGTTGGGTAACATAAATGGATTGCTATTGGGACAGGGGGGGGGGTCAAAGTTTTGGTACTGGACATGTATACCGAAAAGGGGGGTACCTTTAGAGAAAATTTCTGATATTGTAAAAAGTATCTGGTACCTCTAAAAGAGGCAGTTTCATTCCTAATATGAAGTAACCTAGTGAGTACATGGTACTATTAGTATTTTTCTAATTTAACGATTGTAGTTCTTTTTGACAATAACAAAATAAATAAAATTATTCTAATCAATTATTATTCTGATAACCATTGCAAATCAATTAGATTTGTATGTACTACAGTTGAATGACCTGTCTTAACTAAATTCTAAAATGACTTGATTAGGTGAGTTAAGGTTATAGAAACAATAATATTGTGACATGCATTTAAAAGAAATTGAAATAGTTTGTTATAAATTATTTTAATTTATTATCTAGATATATAAATGAATTATTTATATTATATCTACATCAAGATAATAAATGTTATGCTTAAGTAATAGGTACTTTTCACAATATCACAATTTATCCTTAATCTAAATTTTGAGTCCCCCTGATTGGAAGGATATATGTATCTTAGATTCGTTTATGAAGTTAAATAAACAACAGAAAAACTGTTTGGCTTGCAGACACACGTCTTTTATTTCAATAAAATTCTACTCAATCATTTTCATCAATTTCATGTATGCAACAATCAACGGTGTCAGTGCCAAACACACAAACATAAAAATAAAATTAAAATTAGTGATAAAAAAAAAACTTTCAGAAAAAAATGTATCAGCAATTTAATAAGCTATTTCGACTGTTAGGAAAATTTTGTTATTTGTCTTACAATTTGTAAAGTCAATCTGGTTTTAAAGTGTTTGGGTTTTTTTTTTTAAATCTCCAGTTTTTTTTTTAATCAATTATCAAACTCAAATTTTTCTACATTTCATTTTTAATATATCACTTCTATTGGTTGAATCATTGTCAACCATTATAAATTTTTAACAAACATTTTAATGTTGGCAGACTAGTCATCTTAGTTGCGATGTAAAGCAATTAAAATCAAGATGAAATAAATTAACAATGGCCGACTTCATCTAATAAAACCTAAACAAATAACTTATTACTACTAATACTACGAGTGTACAAAAATAATAACTATGGTGCTGACCAATCGGGGAAAATCAGGGGCAGTTTTAAAAGGCTTAAATACGACCTTCTGTTAGCCGTAAAACCGTGGCCTACATAAAGACATTTAAGAAGGCCTTGCTAAAACTCTCCATTAAGTAGACGTTATGGAAAAAATTGGCTTCCCAAGACAAAAGGAATGATAGTTCCAATCTGAGAGAGCTTATTCTTTATTTCCGATACGTTCTCTTTGCAAATGGCTGTAGTGCAATGAAAAACAAATTGAAATTTAAGAAATAAGTAAAAGTTTTAAAAAATAATAAATTAAATTAATAATCGACATTCAAAGTTTTGTTTTAACCTTTCATTTTAAAGTTCGTATTTCTGTTAACATCTACTATGGGTTTTTTTTTTGGGGGGGGGGGGGTTAATAGTGTAATTGTATGAAATAACAGATTAATTCATTGCATCTAAGATACGCTTTTAGTCGACGCTTTTCTTAGTGTACACAACACATGTAGGTATACCACGAAAATAAGAAAGGGCTTATATTAATTTTCACTCCGAAATATAACACTAGGGCTTATTTTCGGGACATGTCTTATTCTTCATATATCGAAAAAATGAGATTACAAAGTAGAAAATTACGAAATTTCTAAACAAACAGAAATTACAAAAAACGATCTACATTTATTTACCATTAACATGTTCTTTTATTCAAAAATTCATTAATGACAATTCAAGAATAATCATATTGTCATCCTCTGGAATGTTATTCCTCTCAACTAGGGCTTATTTTAATGAGAGGACTTGTAATAACAAACGATAACACCGATAGACTTTGGAAAGCTTTATTCTACTTAGAATAATTGGCACATTTATAGTCTAGTATTCGCTAGAGAGTTCTCCAAAGGAAATGTAATTTTAAAAAATAGGGGAGGTAACTCACAATTACTTAGTACAGGGCTTATATTAAAATCATTCTGAAAAATCACGCTAAGTCTTATTTTGTAGATAGGTATTATTTTCGGGGAAACACGGTATCAAATTTTATGCGTATAAATGGTTTTTCACTTACATTGCTAAAAGTGATGGATACTTTAAGATTTTATACAATATATTAGTCCATAACGCAAAATGCATTACGTGTCTGTGTATTTTATTGTTCATAATAAATAATTGTATCAAGTCGCTCAATGTGACTATGTAACCCAAATACAGCAAGTTACATAATACTGATTTATCGTTTAAGTAATGCATATTTCAATTTAACGACTGTAACGTTTTAAGTGAGACGATATGAACATTTCAAATTGCTTAATGTGTGTGCAAATACATTATTTCTTAAACAAACTGACAATAATAATTAACATAACTTTATATCATTTTTCTCACCTTATTGTCATCACCTCAGCTAAATAATGGACCGTTTCGTTTTTATTAGAAAGAAAGGGAAGAAAAAATATAAGAAAGAGTAGGGAAAGAAAGAAGTGTGAGTGCGCGGAAGAGATAACACTAATCTGTTTCAATTGAACATGATGAAAAAATGAAAAGAAGGAAAGCAAGTAAGAAAATTTCGTAATTTCATCCGGAAATACATACACACATACACACCAACTGCCCTTTATTTATTTATATATATATATATATATATATATATATATGATAGATAATCAATTAATTGCTGTTGATCAAACTCATTAAAAACAACTACAAAAAGCTTTTAAGTTACTAAACTGCTGAAAATAGAACGTTCGATTTTCATTGATTACCAGGTTCTCTGTGTACATATTTGAGCAGGGGTAAATGGGGGGGGGGGTAAATAGTTTACAAGAGACAATGGCATTAATCAATTTCATCGGAAACAAACAATCGAAATCAAGTTGGAAAAGAAATAACCTTCAATCAACGACAAGCTCTGTCAGGGGGAGGGGTCAAAGTTTAGGTACTGGACATCTATGCCACAAAGAGGGGTCTCCTTAAAAAAAATTGTGATATTGTAAAAAGTATCTGATACCTCTAAAGGGAGCGCTTCATTCCTGAAATGAGGGAACCAAGCGAGTACATGGTACTATTAGTATTTTTGTAATTCAACAATTGTAGTTCTTTTTGACAATCACAAAATAAAATTATTTTAATCAATTATTATTCTGATAACTCTATTGCAATCTATTATATTTCCATATGCTTGAAGAAGGCTATATCAACATATGTGGTTATTTTTGTACCATCAGGTATTCTCCATTGTCCAACCATGATACCTCCAATAATACTAGTCCATATGCAAGCAATTAAAGTCAGTTGAAAAATAAAGCTTCTATTTTCTTTCAAATAAACAAACCAACCGAAAGAGTAAAGAAGAAAGAAAAAAAGATAGCCTCAACCACCAATACTAAAACCTAAGTCATGTACTAAGTTTATAGCACCTATATGTATATGGCACCTTGAGAGAATCGAACTCACTAGCAACAATCTGTGAGGTGTCCTTTAAAACTGAGCAACGGTTTCATTTGTCACAAGGTAGCAAGTATGCAGGACCTAGTAAGGATTGAACTCACTATTCAGTAGTAATTGGTCATTACATTACAACCTGGTACCCCTAAAATCATTTGCATCAGTGAAAAATTAAAATCGAAGTTTCCACCACTAAGAATTTTATCTAATAATTCCCTAAAATACCCCTAAAATCATTTGCATGGAGCATACCCTATTTGCAAAAAAGTAAAATCAAGGTTTCCACCACTAAGAATTTTATCTAATAATTCTCACAAATGTAGGTATTTACCCAACCCATTTGCCACAGGTAGGGTGTGTTACAAAGACTTTGTATCACATGCAACCTGTGGCAAATGGCTTAGGAGATAATTTGGTTCATACTTTTCTCATAATGATGTCACAGTCCAGCACCTTAGTCACTACACCATAGAGACTCCCCACTTAATGCATCCATATTCAAGTGACAAGTAGAGTAGAAAGTTAACATTTTAAACCTTGGAATTTTTACACTTCATTCAATGATCATTCTAGTCAAGTCATTGATATCAGCTTACCTAAAAATAAAATAAAAATTTAAAAAGCTATAAAGAAGTTATTTAAAAAAAAAATTAAAATGAGCTTAAAAATTTCAATAAATAGATTGATTTAAAAAAAAAAAAAAACTTTTATGAAGATACCTTTATGATTGATTGTTTTGTTTTACTGCATATCAACTCTTGGGTCATTTAAGGCTGAATCAAGTCATTTTGATAAACAAAGGATTCAGGTTGCTTACAGTACCTGATGTTGGTTAAATGGTCACTCAACTAAGTATTGAATAGTCACATCGTTGCTTAACTTTGGTGATCTAGTAGGACTGCATATCAACCTTTTTCAGGTCATACAATGCGAATCAAGTCATTTTTTTTTATAAACAAAGGATTTGGGTTGCTTTCAGCACCTGCTGTTGTTTAAATGATCACTCCACTAAGTATTGAACAGACACATCACTGCTTAACTTCTGTGATCTAGCAGGAACCAGTGCTTTCAGCATGAACTGACCATAATGTATCTTTATGAAAATCTCATAATCCCTAATTGTTGGTTGATAGGATTTTACAGCATGTCAAACCCATTGGGCCAATTTATGCTGAAGAACTTTTAGTTTATTCATTTTTGATGTGTACTCAATTTTAATTTAATTTTTTTTTTACTCAATGTTTTTATAAACACATTTTTTAAAACTCATTTTGTTTTATCCAAACCATAGATGGGACCCTAACTAATAGTTCAGGTTAGAGTGGACCTGGGAGTAATTGTGATAAAAGGGTACTTCAGATAGTTTAATGGCATACCCAGAACAACAATCCCCAATTGTTCTCTTGTGCCTGATTGAGAACTCTAAAGAATTATGAATCCTGAATATTTCCAGTTGGATGATGATACTCCATCTCAATGTTTGCTCTCCATACCTACCTTAACAGGGAATTTTTGGATAGCAATAGACTGGAAGACATCCACTGACATGTCCAGACCTCACAGTGTGATTGCTGGTTAAGGGACAGGGGGAGTAAAGCAAAGTGTCTATAGTATGATGCCATGTAACGTGCAAGATCTCCAAGAACTAATACCTAATGTGTCGGAGAGGGGGGGGTCAAAGATTAGGTACCGGACATGTATGCTGAAAATGAGGGTCCCTTTAAGGAAACATTGTGATATTGTAAAAAGTACCTGGTACCTATAAAGGGGGTCATTCCTAAAATGAGGTAACCAAGCGAGTACCCCGTACTATTATTAGTATTTTTTTTTGGTAATTTACCCATTATAGTTCTTTTAAAAAATAAAGAATAAAAATTATTCCAATCATTATTATTCTGATGACTCCATTGCAATCTACTAGATTTCCATATGCAATAGTTGAATGAGCTGTATATCTTTATTGAATTATAAAATGAAAGAAATAAAAAAAAAAGTTGAAATAATTCATTATAAATTATTATCATATATATATATATGTATATGTATGTATATGTATGTGTGTGTGTGTGTGTGTGTGAAGAGATGGAAGGGAATCCGACGGTATGTAGTATATTAAGAAAATTGAAAAAACACAGGTTTAAATAAGTTGAGTTCTCGTTATTCTGTGATAAAAAATTTTTTATCACCTTCCTTATACCAACAAATGCCCTGAAGATGATCTAATTAATAGATTGAAACACTGCAGTGTCGGCCAATAAACTTACCACTCAACTTATTTAAACCTGTGTTTTTCAATTTTCTTAATATACTACATATATATATAGATTATTTATATATCTACATCTAGATTATAAATGTTATGCCTAGTTAATAGTTACTTTTTACTATATAACAATATTTCCTTAAAGTACCTCCAATGTACTGGTTGAATTTTTACATCAATATATTAATACTTGTATTCCTTAAAAGTATGACACTTAAGATAATCCAAGATTACTCAGTTGAATGCAAATTCTGAGACAAAAAGGTTTTCATGTATATTCAATTTCACCAATGATCAGTTCATTTTCAGTTAGGTTTGTCAATCTGAAATATTTTTACAAAATGAGTTTCGTACTTTCTAGACCTACTCTGTATTTCTTATCTATATATCAATATTCACGTCCTTAATTGTACCACCGTTATCATCTTGCAGCATCCTCTGGTTAAAAACGAGACCGTCCAAGATGAAATGCAAAAATGTAAATCCTGATTATTTGGTGTTGCCTATCTGCTGAATTCTTATTTCTTATGAGTGTTGTCACCTCAGCTAAACAATGGATCATTTCGTTTTTATTATAAAAAAAGAAAAGGGAAGAAAAAGAACATGCTACACAGAAAATATAGTTATTTACTAAGCTTAGCTTAGATGTGGCACAAGGCTAGAAGTATAGGGCACCCAATGAGAGTCAAACTCACTAACAATGGTCTGCAGAGCTAGTTTGCTAACCATTCCACTATGTGAGGGGCCCCATACTACACAGAAAATATATAATAAGAAAGAAAGAAAGAAACAGAATAGCAGAAAGATAGAGAGAGGGGGTGAGTGCACGGAAGCAATAACACTAATCTGTTTCAATCAAACATGATGAAAAGAAGGAAAGTAAGAAAAAAAAAAGTGAGAGAATATTATACTTTTACATATTGAACAATTTGCAATAGCTCTTAAGTAAACATATCAAACATAATTAAATTATCATACTGTGGTATATCCACAGGTTCTGATAGTTAATAGTTATACATTGGATATCAGTAATGGCACACAAAAAAAGAAAAAAAAAAGATAACTAGGTTTTACATATTTTGTTTGATTAAAGTACAATCACATGTACAAGATTGTTACAAATTTTGACAAACACAAAAATATTTGACAACAGACTAATTTCTCTGAAGTCATTTTTCCCATAAAAGCCCCAATATTATAAAAAAGGATTTTTTTTTTTTTCCATTTTTTCCATTCACAGAACCAAGCACAATTCACTCTAACACACACAAGGTTTTATTCATTGTCAACATCTATTATTTCTGGAAGGGTTTTATCTATTTATATATATCTATCTATACATATATAAAGGGCAGTTTGTGTTTATGTATGTATGTCCAGATGAAACTATGAAAATAAAACAATTAACGACAAAGTAATATATATACACATTCACTATCACCAGATCTTGCTTTTTGAGCAAAACTAATGAAGATTTGAATTATATTCATGAAGATAATTAAACAATAAAATTAAATAGTAACAACAAAGTTTGTTTTTGCATTTAATATTTTAAACAGGAAACATTCATATTTTTCAGAGTGTCTATGCACTTTTTTTTTTCCTGATGCCATACCAGGCTAGATCAATGCAAGGTCTTTTTTTATGTAGGGATTTTAATGGGGCATCCTGCTCATGATTCGGTAATAATGGATCTGCAAGACTAACTTTTTGCCCCTTAAAGTAGTAAACTACAGAGCATCTCTTCTCTACGGAGACAAAACTGGCAATTTTTACTTCCCACAGATAAACATCAAGCGTAATAAAAAGTGAAAATGGCAAACTACAGAAGAAACCATTTTCTCACATATATTTCTTCATTGCAATTTCCCATGTGCTTTAAATAAATCTCTTTGAATTAAATCCTTTGAATTAAGTTTATCACACAATACACTTGAGAAATATGCAAAAACTCATACAAACCAACTTTAACCGAATTTGAGCTCAGGTACAAACCAGAATATCAAAAACTAATTCCTACACCAGCAGACCCTATTCACTTGGAAGATTACAATGACCCCCCCCCCCCCATCCATATACACATGTACAGTCAGTTGGTTTTACAGCATGTCAACCCATTGGGTCATTTTATGCCGAAGTGGTTTTCAATTTTTTTTTAAACTCAATTTTTTCCCCCATCTAACCCATAGATGGGACCCTAACAGGTACTACTACTTCAGGTCAGAGTGAACCTGGGAATAAGGGGTATTCCACATTCCTCAGAGCTCCAGAATTGGAACTTCACCATCAGATAAAGTTTAACATCATACCCAGGACATTAAGACCACCAGCCACCACCTTCTAACACATATATGATAAAAAAGGATTGGGACAATCATACAGTCAGCTGTAAATATTTATAATACATTTTGCATCAGTCAGAACCACTTAATAAAAGATTTAGTAATAACAGTTTTTCACATATCAGTGAGATTTTTTCAATAAATTCATATGTATTCAAAGACTTTTTTTTTTTTTTAACTTTGTAAGCTTAATTTCCTAAAAAATTATTATCACAACTCAAATACATAAAAAAACAAAAATGCCATCTGAGTTGCAAATATACAGCCACACATTGAGTTTTATTAACTTCACAAGTTTTGAATATATCATTCACACATTGTGAATTTATTGGACTAGCAACAATATATGACCTCTGGGTGTAAGTATTTAAGTTTTAATGTAATGAAATATATCAAATTAGAAAGACTAACAAAAATAAGAACGCATATGAAAAAATTACACTCATTTTAATGTAATTTCATTTGGTTTCTATCTAAATCATTTATAGGATTGATTTTAATATGTTGGAGAATAAAACAATAATACCAAGTAATCATTTATTAAACCCAGTATGCAAATTAACCATACTATATATATCTATATATATATATATATATATATATATATATATATATATATATATATATAAACCTTCATTTCTTAGTAATATTTAAGACACATTGCAGGATTTTAAACACACTTATAACATGGGCTGTTTTGAGGCTAATCTAACTCAGATTTTCATAGAGACATCGTTAATAAATAAGATTTATTCTATGTATTAATGATTTTGACTATAAATTAAATACTCATTGATAAACTTACGCAATTACTGAGGTTATTGTGATGTAAGCAGTGACTTAGTTTCAATTACAGACAAACAAACACCAAATCTCCATTATAATAAGATATTTATCTGTTTTAATCAGATTAACCTAAAACTACAAGAATAAAATCTGAATAAAAAAATATCTCTAACGACCAATTGCTAATTTAATCGTTTGCTTTTAAAAAAGTAAAAATTGTTTAATGTGGAACAAAGAACTGCGATTTCATGACAACATAGACAAATCCAAACAGCACCTAAGTAGCTTTAAGTAGAACACAATTAACCTGAGATTTCCATTTAAAAACAAAACCAGCCATAGATTTTGTATGATAGCACTCAGCGCTAGCCGAGTACAAGAACACTGCCATTAAAATAGTTTGAAATCAATATTATGAAAAAGAGCCAATCAAAAGCCATTTAACTGAACACCTGTTTGTAAAGACGAGATCCCCTCAAGTGTTCTATTACTCTCAAAAATCGAAACCATAAAAGGCTACCGCTTATTATTAAAGCAATGCTAACAATTCTGATACTGAACAGAATATTTACAAAACCTAATTGACAAAAAGAAAAAAAAAACAAAAAAAAACAAAAAACAAACATAAGAATAAATTTCCAGTTACTATATAAGGGAGACAAACATTTCACTGTAAATCTGACTCTTATGAACTTAAAAAAAAAAAAAAAAAAAAAAATTAAAAAAAAAAAAAAAGTTCTAATTCTTTGACATGAAAGACTATAATGGATCTGAAAATGTGAGATGGGCCAAGAGTTTATAAACTTCTATGTAATGCATAAAGAATACATTAAATATCTCTGATTTTATGAGCAAACAAATAGAATGAACAGCTGAGGATTGAAGTGGTGGGTAAATTAATGTGTTCAAAATGGCTGCTACAAAATTTAAACCAATTAAAAAGGTTTGTACCAAAGAACTACCATATCCACTGTAAGTGTATTTTAAGGATTTTTTTTATTCAATTAGAATAAAGATATACAGTGGTATCTTTACTTAAGAGTTTAATTCGTTCCACTAGTAACTATTTTCTTGTATATCACATCAATTTTCTCCATTGAAATAAACTGAAATAACCTTAATCCGTTCCAGCACATACACACCCCAAAAAAAGACACCCTAATTTTTTGTTACGTGTGGGGTTTTTTAATAAGAAAAATAGCACCATATTGTATAAAAAACATAATAAAATAGAATATAATGAATTATGTGCTGTAACATGTTTTAATGTTTATTTTTTTATGAATATTTTTTGGCATAATAAATTTGGAAACTTGAAATGTTTTTAGTGAACTTATTAACATAAGCATATCTGAAACTAACTTGTACCTCAAATTGTAGCTCACATAAAAAAAAAAAAAAAAAATCAACTGAGTGACAGCTCATTACTCCGAAAACTTGTAAGTTGGGACACTTGTAAGTAAAGGTACCACTATATGCTAAAAAGAAAACAAATACAAGAGCAATGGTGTAATAATTAGCAAGTCTTAGATATCAATTACTAGTAAGTTTATTCTATCCCTACTGTGCCACCATAGTTGTAGCCATGAGCAAAATCTAAGCTACATTTAATAAATAACATTTTAAAAAGAAAATTATCAAATTCAATAAAGAAATTTTTGTCATGAGATTTTATTATTTAAGAATTTCATTTCAGTGCTGATAAACCTTTTTATGAATTAATAGTAAATAAAATTAAATTCCTTATTTTAAAACTATTCATTTTATAATACAATTAACGTTTGGATAAAGAAACTGAGACCACGTGGTGGTGGGGGTATGGATTCAAAATGGCTGCTATTGAATTTACGCCAATTAAAAATGACAAAAGAACCACTAAGTTTATATTAAGGATTTCCTTTCAATAGACTTAAGATACATATTCTAAAAAAATAAATTGTAAATTTCAGTAAAGGAAGGAAAAATTCAAAAACATTTCAGCCATGGCATTTTCTTAAAGCATTTCCTTTCATTGTTATGGAATTTTATCAGAATTAAGAACAAACAAAAATAGATCTCACATTTTAAAACTATTTAAAAACTATTCATTCTAACCTGTATTTAAAAAAAAAAAAGAATATTCAAATATTATATTTATATCTTGGATGCAAAGATAATGCAACTAACGTTTGGATAATTACAAAAATTATTTTCTTAATATGTTTTACAAAAGCTTTAGAATTTAAAGAAAAATTCAAGTCTAAGTTAAAACGAAAGAATTCTTTAAAAATGTCTCCTAACAGTCGTTACATTTAGTGTATAAAATGCAGATACAAATTTAACAATGTATAACCGGTTCAAGAGAGTAGGTACCTCCACATTAACTCAACCATGTGCCATATTTTGGCCTTCTGGGGATCTGAATAAACACAATGTCTATTTTTAAGTGGAGTTTAACAGGTTTGAATTCAAAGTTTTCCTTCTCCTAGACCGGTCACCCTACCAAGGTTAAAGAGCCCAGTCTGCCCTAATATTTACTCAGGGTAAATCATGTTTAAGGAAATTGAATATTTCACCTTTACTGAAACTCCTAAAAAGGATGGAAATGTTCTTGAAGTGGTTTAGATTTTATAAACCATTAGCAGTTCTATTTCATTAGAATATAATGTAGTAAAAACAGTCACATGAAGCTATAATTGTTTGTTTACTAAGGATTATTATTAGTTACATGAAACCATACAACCAATGCGTAAAACAAATGACTATTATTAAATAGAAATAATTGAAAACATGTAATTATTAATATTAGATTTGAATACTTGAAATCATACAACTGTATGCAAATTATTTGTACTAGAGAGGAATACTTGATATCATATAAACTTACTCAAACAACTACATAAATATAGCTATAAGCATCTAATGAATGTGATTCCCTAAACTCTCAGCAGAAAATAGCCCTAGACAGGTTGGCATGCTGTTAAAATCAATTATATTTAATAAGAAGTTGTAAATTGTGCAATATAAGAGAGTTTATAGAATGTCCATTGTCAATATGGCATCAGTCTTTGTTGCTAGTTTATTTATTAAAGAACTAGAAGCAGCTGCTCATTGTCACCCAGGTAGAGGGATGGGGAAAGATTAGTGTATCGATTTGTTTACTTTTGAGATTTACAAATGTCGGACATTTTTAAGTAGAATATCAATGCTATTTCTTTGTATATTTTGATTTTTAGATATCTTCGAATAGAAATCAAATCTTCATAATTTTTACACAAAAAAGCAGGAACCGGTGACATTATATGTGTGTGTGTGTGTGTGTGTGTATATATATATATATATATGGAAATACGATGAGGAAATTAATCCGACAATATGTGAAGAAAATATTTTAAAATATAACAAACAGAGGATGTTATGATCAGGAAACAATTTTTAGTGTCAATACTTAAGTATTTCGGTATTTTGTACCATCTTCAGGACACTGTTAGGTATCAATTATATATATATATACTTTGTCATTAATTATTTTACTTTTTTTTGTTTCATCCAGACATGTTGATTGTGACATCTCATTGTTTGAAGGAGTATCTGTACATAGATGGATAATGTAGAGATATAGCTTTGTAAGACCACAAAGTCTTTCTCTCAGTTCAAAAAGTTGAGATCCAACAACAAGCAGAAGATAGTTGGCAACAAATCAAACTGCAGACCAACAGGATGCGGGGAATGGTTGTCCACTGGATGGTTTTTACATCAGAGATTTCCTTCTCCTAGATGGGTCGATGGCTTACCGGGGACCTTACATCATTTATCCATGACTGGGACTTAGGTTGCTGGGCACCAGAGCGTATTCCACACGCCGGTGGGTCATGCGTGCCACAGTTGACAGGCCTAAGCACCTCTGGAGGTTTCTGTCAGGGTTACCTCACCCTTAAGCTTTGGTTCAAGAACCTTATCCGAACATAGCAATAGCATAATCTTTACAGATCACTGCCATCCCTCACAATCCTATAACCCCACCACCAGAACCTTTCCTCTCATGAGCCCTCAAATGACTCATCAAAACCGCTGCAGATCCACAAAGTTTGATGCAAATATGACATAGGAAGGATGTCCTTCTCATCGTATCAGATGATAAAATTTGATGCTTATGCACCACCATGTCTCTTAAGAAGCTGACTTACAGACTTTGTTACAGATTGCACAAGACATTGTTTGTTCCTGGAGTTTGCATGAATTGTCCCTGATGAGATCTCCTATGATTGACGTATCCAACCTTAGAAAGCAGAATCCGACCACGTTTGACATTTCCAACCCTCAGACATACATACACACATACACACCAACTGCCCTTTATATATGTATAGATTACAAAATAGCCAACATTTGACTAACACTTAGTGGATGATAATGTTGGAGAAAGCAAAGGATTCTATATAAGCATTATAACAAAAATAGCACAATGGACAATATGCTAAGAATCACAAGAGAGAGCCAAAACTTGGTAATTAAAAATTAGGTTAAAATAAGAAAGAACACTGAAATATTGTTTCTTCTCACTTAAGATGCAATTTATCTCATTTATTCCTGTTCTTTCCTTTTTTTTTCTTTTTCTATTAAACCCCCACCACACCACACCAGTGCAAGACAGTAGTAAAGGTGATAGATATACATCAGGTCTGCATGTACAAAAACATTTTCATGTTAAAAGATAATTCCATAATTCAACATGAAAATATGTTCCAACATTACATCAAAAGTGAACCATGATAAAGAAAAAAATTTTAAAAATTAAAAAGTCTGATGTCAATAGTAAAAAGAGCAATGTTAATGCACATATAGGGAAGGCATCGTCTGGAAACGTATCCATGGTTTCATCATCATTAAATTCTCCAATAAAAGGACTCTGCACAGTAGAAATAAACCTCCTTGGTGAAGCTTATCCCAACACAATACTCTCAGTCTTGGAAGACCTGTGATGTGATCCTGGGCCAAGACTTTATGAGTCAACACATTGAAGTATCTTTTGCATTTGAGGGCATTAGGAAGGGCCTTCATATTTCCAGTTCATTTGTGAGCAGTGTTAAATCTGCTTCAGTGGACATGCCATTGTTGTTTTCCAGACTGCAAGCCTATCTCCACAAAATCCCGTTGGCTCGGAAATGACGACAAAAAGTGTGCGCAGTCCGAGATCGAGATGATGTTGCAGGAGGGAGTTATCGAGTAAAGTACATCTCCCTGGAGCCAAAAATGCCAATGGAAGATTATCAGTCATATGGATATCTGATCTCTTTGACAAGTTAAAGCAACAATTCTTCTACATATTAAAACTATCCATTTTAACCTGTATAAAAAAAATATATATATATAGAATATCTTAATATTATATTCATATCTCAGATGCAAAGATAATGCAACTAATGTTTGGATAATTACAAAAATCTATATAGTAATACTCATGTTCTTTAAAAGTATGACCATTATCTTCTAGCAACATTCTCTGCTTAAAAATGAGACCGTTCAAATTATCCAAAATGAAATGTAAATCCTGATTATCTGGTGTTGCTTATCTGCCGAATTCTTATTTCTTATGAGTGTTGTCACCTCAGCTAAATAATGGACCATTCTATTTTTATTGAAGAAAGAAAGAAAAGAAAAAGGACATGCTACACAGAAAAATAAGAGAAAGAAAGAGGGGGTGAGCACAGAAGCTAATCCGTTTCAATCAAACATAATGAAAAGAAGGAAAGTAAGAAAAAAGTGTGAGAGAAAGTTAAATCAAGATTATTATACTTTTTACATGTTGAACTATAGAGAGACAAAAAAAAATCAGTCTTCCCTTGATTTTGGGCATGGCTTTAGGTGTCACGTGTCCATGAGAACTAAGAGCTCTTTATCTTTTAGCTTCCTGTTTTCGAAGGGATAAAATCTGTCTTTGGTCTCCACTCTTGTAGTGAAATAGACATGCTTTTCACCTATTTGTTGAATAGACAAAGGACTTTGTCTTCAGCTCCAGTGAGGTACTTTATTTCCCTTTGCCATTGAAATGAAAACTACTGAGAACAAGTGAAACTTTTGTAACCACCATTTTTGTACCTCTTTTTACACACTGCTTGTACATGGAACAATACATACATTTCATCTGTTAAGACAAGTTTATTGTAATACTTTTTACATGTCATATGTGTGTACTAAATGTCATGTGTGTTCATCTCATCTTTCCTTTCTGTTTCTTCAATGTTAGTATATCAATGTTAGTATATTAGTCAATACAAATATATAAATATAGTGATTCAAGACAAAGACAAATGGCCAAAAAGTGACATCCAAAACATGAAATAAAATTTACAAAAGTCAAATAGAGAGAATATATATGATGAAGAAACGTTCAGAAGAATTTGGTGGGCCTTAAAAGAGCCATTTGTAGCAAGTTGTTTTGTTTTAGGCTTAAAAAAAAAATTTAAAAAAATAAAAATAATTTTTTTTTTAGTTTACTTGCTGGTGGTATATTTGGTGACGGCCTTTGTGTCTTCAGAGACTGTATGTTTGGCCAACTCTCCCAGGCAGAAGTAGATGCCTTGTTTTTCTAAAGCTTAAAAGAAAACTACTTGGTATAAATGGCTCTTTTAAGGGGCAACCAAATTCTACTGAACATTTCTTTAACCTATCATGCGATATGTTCCCTCAAGATATATATATTTTAATCTATTTTTCCTTTGTTATTTTGGCAAGAACCTTTTTATGATATAGAATTTCTATAATAGATTTTTATTAAATATATACATAAATAAATGTCTAGCCAAATATAGGAAACCTAAAACCAAACTATTAAGACATCTTAGTTTTCATTTAAGGCACCACAAATGAAATGTCATCTTAGAAGTAAGACATTAAATATAAAAACAAATTAAAAAAAAAATACATGTTATAACAAAGTGACAGTTTTATGGCTTTTAAAATAAACTTAGAAAGAGAAGAGAAAAATGTGAAACAATTTGATCTTTTGACAATCTTTAAAAGAAAATGTTTCAATAAGAAGAGAGAAATAGAAAGGAGAAAAAAGGGAGGTAATTGAGAAAGAATATTGTTACTAATGGAAGCATTGTGATTCTTTTTTTTTTTTTTTTTGATAGTATAAGAGAAAAAGAAAAGCAGCAAAAATGTGTGCAAGAAAGAGGAATTGATAATGAAAGAAATAAAAAGGAAGGAATGAATGAATGAATATATAAACAGAAAAAGAAGACAGAGAAAAAATATAAAATCAAAAGATAAAGAGTTCAAAAATAAGTTGGCAACTCATTTCAAACCGTTAGCTAGAACTGTTCTCTTCTGGATAATAGAAATAAGAGAAAGCACCCAGATTTAAAAAAATGTACATATTTTACATGCTTAAGGGATGAGAAGAATCATAAAAAAATTTAAAAAAACATTAAAACTGACAATCTACACTTTGTTTTACAAAGTCACTTTCAAGAAGAGTTACAGTTTTTGTTGTCTGGAGAACCTTTGCCATCCTACTTGACTACTACATTTTTGGTCGGTTGGGAGAGCAGAGATTGGAATAGAAACAGAATTTGGGGAGGGAGGAGACTAAAATACAACTATATGTGATACTTGAACACTATTAATACAAAGTGTATAAGTAATGATAGTAGTTAAAGTCTATCACAATTTTAAACATATCAAATCATAAAAAAGAAAATCTTTTTTCTACTTTGATAAATCAAATTTTACTATGTCTTCATTATAATAGTATACATTTTGTATATATGTATGTTAAATACCACAGTCGAAAAAATAGCACATCATGTTTGTTTTGTTTTGTTTTACAGCATATTGGTGGGTCATTTTATGCAGACAAGGTTTTAAAATAAATTCATTCTTGATGGGTACTCAATTTTTTTTTATAAAACTCATTTTTTCTATTTAACCCATAAATGGGACCCTAACAGGTACTACCACTTTAGGTCAGAGTGAACCTGGGAGTAATGGTGATGAAGGGGTACTCCACATTCCTCAGAGCTCCAGAACTGGAATTTCACCATCAGATAAAGTTTAACTTCATACCCAGGACGATAAAACCCTTAGCCACTGCCTTCTAGCACATCATGATGAAAATGGTGTTAGAGCAAATGTTAAGATACTAACTTAAAAATAATGTAATTTCTAACTTGATAAGTGTGGTGTCTGCATTTTTGTTCACCCCAATCATTATAGTTTATCAAGAGAGATAATTATTAAAATGTTAATTATAAATTTGTAATTATTTATAACATAAATAGGTTATGACACATCAAGCTTAATAGAGGCCTTTAAGCAAGTAAATTTAGAAAAATGTAAAATATATTTTAAGGCAATTAGTATTTGACCAACAAATAAAATGTATTTGTCTTGTTCTTATATATATATATATATAATGCACTAGTTAACCTGAGGACTGATAATGTGAAACTGGATAGTGAGTTTATCCAGTTTTATTATTTTCATACTTGATTTATATATATATATATATAATATATATATATATATATATATATAATATATAAAATGTAGATAATATGGGTGCTATATTTCTAAGTAGATTGTGTTCAATATCATTGATAGTGTTTATGTTTGAGTTAATGTGGTGTGGACATGGAGTCAACACCTGGTTACTGACAGTTTCTCACCTATGCGACACACACACCATTCACAATATGCATGCTTATAACAATATAAAACCATTATTGCCAAGATATTTTCTGTTCTCTTTTTTCCCCCTCACTTTTTGAGAAGACAGAAGGTAAAATTTAACAAAATAAAATGTTCCCAAAAAGTTGCTAGCCACAACTTCCTAGTATAACATAAATAAATTTTAAAAATCAAGAAAAAAAAAACTTTTTTTTTTTAATTAAAAAAAAAAAAAAAAAAAAAAATTTTGGCAAGATTCACAGAGTCCATTATCAAAAAATAATAAATAAAAAATAAAATAAAAATAAAATAAAAATTTCTAATCATAAAAAATAAGAACAACTGCAGACAGTTTTATGTTCAGAGAAAACACATTGTCTGAGTAACAAGTTTGTGTTTTTCTCTTCTTTCCCTCTTAAATTTACAGAACATACAATTATTCAAATGACTGGTTTCATCATGTGTCAGTTGTCCATTTATTTGCACAATGGCCACGGCATTAAAATAAAGACCAAAGATTATTTACAGAAAATTAGAAATAAAAAAGATTTCTGGTTTAGATATAAGAGAGAGACATAAATTTATGCAAATATCATTGCAATGTGCCAACTACTTAATTGAATTAATTACAATACAGCTTAGTTATACATAATGGCAGATGGTTGTTTAGTGTGTCTATAAAAGAAAATTTTATTAAACTTTCATTAAAAAGAAATAATAGAATTATAATAATAATAGTAATAATTCTACAGGATTTATTTTTCAAGCATTTTTGTTTTAGAAATCAAATAGTAGGAATGTAACATTTTTTTAATAATGTTAAAGCATATATTACTTCAAAATCAATTTTTGAAGGAATATATGAAAGAAAGCAAATAAATTTATCACTAGTTTGGTTTCATATAATACATATTTAAATTTATATACAATATATGAACAATTTTATAATCAACAAAATACTACCTTTGTCCCATAATAGTTATTACATTTAGTTCATGAAATTTATATGCAAATATAACTATTATGGAATGGAGGTAGTGTTCATTTTTTTTCGAACTAGCATTTTTATTCTCATAATATTATCAGTCTTTTTTGGAAGAAATAAATGATACTTAACATCTAATTGTAGATTGGATGTTGCAGGTTTTCAACAGCCAATCCAATGCGAGGAAACAGTCTAGATTAGTCCAACTTTTATAAAAGTCAGTTTGATAGTGTTGAACCATGGAGTTTGCATCAGAACTTGAATTTTCCTGATGAGGTCAACTTAACAATAAGAAGTATACTGATCAAAGACCTGAAACTTGCTGACGACCCAAGTCAATTTATATAACTGACCACATCCTTCTACCCCAGGTACCCTAGTTATGGGCGTATATTCAAAAATTAATACTCTTTGTTTAGTTATTTTTTTATTTTTTACATAATACCTGTCCTATCATAGTGGTTACATTAACAGTATGAATTTTATCTGAAAACATAACTTATGGGACAGAGATAGTATAAAACATGAAAAATGTACAATTTCAAGTTATATGTAATTATGAAATAACCTTCTTTAGTTTCTCAGAATAAAAAGATAAATTGTTTAAAATTAAGAGAATTATTGAATCTTATACTTATCTTTTGTAATTTAATTTCAAAATTGTAAAATGATATATCAAGCAGATCAGCATAAAGTGGTCATTATGGTGTTTATTTTTTATTAAAGAATTTGTGATCATAATTAAAAAAAACAATAAAAATGAACTTAATTTTTGCAACTGTTTTTTTTAATGGTTCCTGGCATATTATCTAAAAAAAATTTTTTTTTAAGTGAAAGCACAAAAAAAAAAAAAAAAAAAAAAAAAAGAAGCAATTATTATTAATCTGGAAATTAGAGGAAGAATTGAGACCATCCAGATAACAGCATTGTTGAAATCGCCAGAGAGCCCTATATATATATATATATATATATATTATATATATATATATCCCACTGCCTGTCTCATTATAGTTGTTACATTTACATAGATATTTCATATATTAAATGTAACAATCATTATGGGACACCAGGTAGTAAATTAATTTGTAATATACTCTTTAATCAGCAGTGATTTTGCTTTTAATTTGAACATTTACTAAACTTAGTTTGGCACAAGGCCAGAGCAGTGGGTCAAGATCAAGTGTACTACACTAGGAAATTGGTTCTTGAGATCACTTTGCCAACTAATGTGTCATGGGAAGAGGGCAATTCATCATGGTGTAATGGTTAGCAAGCTAGTCTCACAGATCAATCACTACCAAATAGTGAGTGTGATCCTCACTGGGTGCCTTATTCTTGTTCACAAATCTAAGTTATGTCTAATAAATAACTATTGTATCATGGCAGATGCCCAAGTTCCTTGGTAAAAATTTGAAGGGCGAGGGTTAAGTTTATAATTTTGGTGTTTCAATATTTGATAAGATTTAAAAATTAGCAAATGAAATTGATTTTATTAAGATCAATTCTGTTCATTTATTTTTAAATAAAAATAACAAGGGAGGCACTTGTGGCGTAACAGTTATTGTCATAGAAAATGGATTCAACAACCAGAGTTTAAATACTGAACAAAGCCATTTGCATTTCACATATGCTAATACCCATTAGAAAGGTATGAATCTAACTATTCTCCCATCAGCTATGGATAAAATAGTAGAGCAGACTGTGCTGTTTAACCTAGGTATAGCAATGGGCCTAGAAGAAAATAAATTCAAACCAGTTGTAGACCCGGAGAGGGATAGGCCCCACCCGGTTATTCCTGCCCAAAACTCACTACAGGAGTAGCATTCCACAACCAAAACCAGGTTATGGGACAAGTGATAAGGAAAGACATATTTAAAAGTTCCCCTTACCAAAATTATTTCCACTCAAATGCTTATGGACATCTTATAAATGTCATTTATATATAAATATTTTTTTCCAATATTTACTAAATATCTAAATCTTTAAAATCCACTACAAAGTAGGTATTTACCCAACCAGTTTGCCAGAAGTAGAATGTAACACAAGGTCACAAGTATGGGGCATCCAGTAAGGATCGAACAAATCCACCTCAAAGTATGTTGACATTTAAAATCAAGGAGAAGGGGAAGGAGGAGAGTATTACATTTGTATTCTTTCCACTTATAAACTGTTACATTTAAACAGAAATGTTTGGAAGACTTTAAGAATGTTTTATCAACATTCTGAATCTCAACATTTTACTTTTGCATTTATAAGATTAATATTCTAGGGAAATCCCGAATGCCTCTTAATACTTTCTTGATTGAATTTGTCTCTAAATTTTACCAGTTTTGTGTTATTCTAAATTTAAATTTGAAACAAATGTCTATAGTGATACCTCCCCTATGGCCAATTGGTATTATCAGATTAGATTGTAAACAAACATATCTAGCCATTTTATTTACCTATCTCATATATACAGGGTGTCCAGAAAAAATTGACATCATTTAAAATGTGAATATCTAAGTAATTACAAGTTCTAAGCAAACTAAATTAAATAGGCTTCATGTTAAATAATAAAAGATTTATCAAAATTTAAACAAGATACTTCAAGGGATGAAGAATTTATAACCAATTTCTCAAAGCCTCACACTTTTGTTTGACTGATAATATTCTAACATACAAAATGCCTTTTCATTGCTAGTGAATGTCATCATTACCCCTGGGAGAAAAATAGATAAATAAATAAAACCTTAAACTTAGTTTTTACACACTTTGTTAGAATTTGAAATCATTTAAGTGAGAATTGGCTATATTATTAGACTAAGTCAATTTTTTTGAGACACCCCGTATTTTTTTTTTTATTGGAAAGATAAGTACATATGTAAAAATGTATAATTATTTAAATGTGAATACTGTCAGAAAAGTTATTAGAATTAGTTATCCAATTATAAAATGGCTGAAAATCACACTAATTGGCAAATCATTAGAAGTTTAATGATTTAATTCAACATTTAAACAAAGAATCTAAATTGCAAATAACTTTTTAAATGGCAGAATTCCACTCTCTGCAATTAAATATGGTCAAGAATTCTTAAAACAATGTAAACTTAGAAATATTGTAGAGATTTTACTTTGAATCACACCTATAAGTAGAAAAATGTTTATAAACTTGCATGTTTAAAATCTAATAAGTAAAGATTTATACTTTATCAATTCCATATACAAACTGTAGTAAGAAAAATATCAAACAATTAAAATAATCGAATTAATTTTTTTTTTTAAATTGTATATAATAATGAACAGTAAGTTTTTTCTGTGTGCTCCTTAGTTTAAATATCATTATCTATACTAGCAAATATATGCACCCTCCGGGTGCAAGTATTTAAGTTTTGATATAATAAAATATATTAAATTAGAAAGGCTAATGAAACTGACTAAGAATGCAGATAAAAAGATCTGCAACAGAGGGGGTATAATCGAAAAATAGAACAACTTTGAAACTAACTATTCCATCATTTTCCATTACTCCCCTCTTTCATTGGTAAATTTTCCTAATTTAACTATTTAGTTAAAATAGGAAGTAAAGGATAATATTACAGTTATTTCTTCTTGTAAATAAATTTCTTTTAAGATTTATCCACGAGATTTTTGTTTATATTTCTTAAGATAAAACCAAACAATTAGAAATCAATAATACCAAGCACATATTTATTAAAATAAAATTTTAAATATCAATATGCAAATTAGCCTTCTCGTTCAAACTGTAAACCGTTATTTTGTTGTATATATAAATACAATTGCATGTTATTAGTACGTAGATATGGTCAACAGTATTAATAACGTAAAACAATTTTTATTAATATAACTGAAGGTTTAAAAAAATGAAATCATGGAGAATTTGACGTAAATAATTAAGGGAATTGTGACTTGAGTAGTAATATAGTTTCGGTTACAGACAGAAAAACACACAATCTCCATTATAATAAGATATATATATAAGTTAAAGTTGGTTGAGTGTCAGTATCAGCTGGACAGAGAGGGAGTCTATCACCTTTTTGCTAGCACTAAACTTGGGAGATTTTTTGCTGTCATAACCCAACAAGCAGAAGCTTAATATCTCCACACAAAATTTCACATGTCCTGAAGGTTGTAAAAACTGAAACGTTATAGCATAGATATTACCATCAAGAATAAATATTCATCTTTGAGAACACTTCCTTTTTTTCTATATTTTTGCACATACTGTCAGATTGATTTCCCCCATTTTACTCCCATATATTATATATATATATATATATATATATATATATATATATATATAATTAACAAGTGAAGCAAGCAGCATGTCCACTATGCCAGGGTTTAAAGAGCATGGGAAAATTAATTTAAATATAACTTAAGCAGAGTGCACCGTTACAACAGTAATTCTAGGCAGAGGTGTGACACTGATCCCAAGATGAACACAGGATACAACAATGATCTTAGGCAGAAGCGCCGATTCATAGGTAAATAATCCCATTATTTTAACCCCAGGTAACATGTTAGTAAATAAATAAAAACATATCTAAGAAACATTTTAAGCTATATCAATATTTCTTCCTTCTGCAATGAGAATTTTGGGAAGGGAGAGAATGCTCTTCACCTTCATATTACTGGAAAAAAAATTTTAAAAAAAAAGAAAAAATGAATACAATAAAATATCTTAAATATTTCACTGAGTAAGTTTTCTTTATTCTCTCCCCACAAGACTTTAAATTACAAAAACATTGAGAAATTTGTTATCTAACATCCATTAATTATCCATTAAAAATTTACATAATCATGAAATTGAATAATTTTCATGTTTCGGAATGTTGTCCTCATCTTTATTGTGGTATGTACGAACACCACTTTTCAGACGCTGTATTCTCCGGCCTTCCTAGGGTGTTCCCTGTGTATGATTTCCCAGGTTGGGTCATTACTATTACAGAGAATACAGCGGCCAAAGCATTATGTTTCTACATACCACAATAAAGATGAGGACAACAGTCAGAAACATCAAAATTATTCACATCGAGCCTCATCCTAAAAATACAGACAATTAATAAGGATGAAATTGTTCTTTAAACTGTATGTGGAAAGTTTATAATCTTAAAGATTTTAATCAATAATTTAATAGTTTTAATTAATAATTAATTGAATAATTAATTTAATAGTTTTGCCAGGAATCATTTTTTATATTTATCAACCATTAAATTTTTGTTTAATATAGAAATTAAAAATGAATGCATAGCTGAAAATGCATTCTCTGGTGTAGGCACTCAAGAAAAAAAATAAAGGAAAATGAAGAAAAATAAACAAAAACAATTTTTTTCCACAAACATTTAACAGTTGCTTTCATATATTATATTGTGTGTGTGTGAAAGATTATCAATGATAATTTGAAAATACATAACTAATCTCCTTTCCATATTGTTAAAGAAAAGGACACTTAAAACAGAAGAACCTAAATATATTTTCCTTCTTTAAAAGTAAAGAAAAGTCCATCACTTAAAATCAATTGCACTGTACAGCCACACACTGATTTCAAAGTGTGACCATTTATTTGCCTTTCTTTTTTTTTCAATTCTTTCTTTTTTTTACCCCAAGTTTGGAGATAAATAGCTAAATCAAATGGTCACTACTATTTGCTGGTTGGTCAGGAGGGTGAATATTACTATTAGTGCTGTATAGATTATTAATGGACTAGATGGGATTTTTTTTTTTTAATAGAAAATATAAAATGTAACTAGAATTCAGTTTCATCACAATGCTTCAAGGTCCACATGTCGAAGGTCGGGATGTTTGGTCTGTAAAAAAAAAAAGGAAGAATTAAAAACTAACATTTGCATTAAAGCATTTAAATTATTTCTACACAAGGAAAATTACAATACAGAAGATTACTATAGTAATACGATTCATTCTCACTGGGTGGCTTACATTTATATCATAATGAATTTTAATAATCATTTTATGCAGGATTACATGTAAAATATTTATATGCTTCCTGTAATTCAACAACACTATACCTGATACACCCCTCCAGACACATATGCAAGCACATACACACATACATGTATATTATGACTGTAAGCTATTCATTTTCCTGACATTGGTACATTATTCTATGTAATATACATGAGCCTTTGATGAGTTGGGGTGCACTTAAGCACTGTACACAAAAATTTCATTATTATTATTATTATATTAAAACTTAATAAATTTGTATTTAGATTTTTCGGACTGTTGCTTTGTTATATAAACAATGTTTTGGCCGATGTGCCCTCCGGCTTTCTTCAGCTGTTTCTTGTCAAACTCGGGAGCCTTCATAAAACTTGGAACAGAGTTCAACAAGAAGGTTCCAAAGTTTGACTAGAAACACCTGAAGAAAGCCGGAGTGCACATCAGCCAAAATGTGTATATAACAATAAAGATGAGGACACCTGTCTAAAACATCTAATACAAATTATCAAGCTTTATCCCAAAAACTCAAACAACTAATAGTAAAAATTTAAATTTTATGAATTGCATAAACAAAATGGGATTGAAAAGTATTGAGATTTTGAAGCTTTAAATTTTAAGTTGGATGTGTAGCTGAGTAATTTATATAAAAATGATGATATCTAAACTTTCTCTAAGTCAGTGCTTCTCAAACTTTTGGAAGTTGCAAACCGGTTGACATTTTTTTTTATCTATGTACAGACCAGTGTATAAAAATTAAAGAATTTATTAAACTTTAAATAAAATGTATTTATGCAGGCATGTTAAAACTAGCTTTATTTATACAGAAATCTATCATCAATATAAACTAACCCCTAGTGTACAGTCAATGGTTTGATAGAAGAGAGTGCCACATGCAATTTTTCTAAAATATCCAAATTGTTCCTGTACTTCATTTCTATCACACCCATTGTTGAGAAAGAGCCTTGCATTGGAATGTTAATGGAAATGGGAGAAGCATATTAAGACTTCTACAAATATATTTCCAATTTTAGTTTATATATACAGTTGCCATACTTTAAAACTATACAAATGTTTAAAAATCATGTGTGGCACCTGTGGACTGACAGGTAGTGCTCCATGGACTGGCCCCGGTCCAGCTATGAGAAGTACTGCTCTAGACGAGTCAGTACAATTTTTTTTTAAATCATGAATCCAGATTCAATATTATTTGAACAAAATGTTTTTGGTGAAACACAGGAATATGTAATTGCAACACTTTCCATACAACTTTTCCTGGTTTCCTAAATTTAAAATTCATCTTAAGAGTAGGTTTGAGGACATTGGAAGAACTGCAACAATGCAGCTTGCATCCCATATCAAAAGTTTCAGAGGTGCTTCAACCAATGGAAAACTCACTGGAATAAGTGTGTTGAATGTCAAGGGGACTATTTTGAAGAAATTTAATATTACATTCATTGTTCATTTCTATCATAGTAAATATAGCTTTAGTCTAGATACTTTTTGAACACCTTGTATTCTGCCATTTTTACAGCATGGGTATAAGAGGATTACAAGACTTATCTAAAATATTAAATATTACAGAGCCATTTGGATTATTGTCCTCATGTTTATCATTATATACACAACGTTTTGGATGATGTGCCTTCTGGCTTTCCTCAGGTGTTTGTCAAACTTGAGAATTTTCGTGTCAAATTCTGGAACCTTCACAGAACTTTGAACCGAACCCTTTATTCAATTTACAGAGGTAACCTACTCTCATTCCATTAACCAGTTGAACACATGGCGCAATGGATATAAGGGTTGAGTTAATATAGTTCTAAGTGACAATCATCTATAGGTTGCAGGTTCAATCCTGGCCAAGGGCGATAATAACACAGAATACTTAACATAGCTAAACACTTATACCCAGTCATGGTTAACCAAATGAGAGCAGTCTACTCCAGTGGATTGAATAAAGAGTTCAGTTCGAAGTTCTGTAAAGGCTCCCAATTATGACATGAAGGCTCCTGAATTGGAAGAGAAGGTTCCCAAATTCGACAAGAAACAGCTGAAGAAGGCTGGAGGGCACATCGCCTGAAACATTGTGTATATAACAATAAAGATGAGGACAATAGTTCAAATAAAACAAATTATCAAACCTCATCACAAAATTTCAGAGAAATAATTACAGTGCCAGTTAGAATTTTCCATTTTTTAAATTTTTATTACCTGAATCAGTTAAAGGGATGCATTTTTTTTTTTTCATTTGACTTAATTTTTTCAGTGCCCCACCCCCACTCACCATCAGAAGAGAAAATGTATATGTACCTTCAATACTTTCTCAATTCTGTCCACTTCTTCCCCTAATGTATCTATGATCCTTTCTCCATGAATCAACATAAACTTTTCTGCATCATCAGCTTTCTTCAAATTCTGCATTTCCTGAAAATAACAATTCAAAATACAAACATTATATTTTCAATGAATACAAAAACTATACCTTATTATAATAGAGATTCAGTGTCTGTCTGTAACTGAAACTATGTCACTGCTTACATCACAATACCCTCAGAATTAGTGTGAGTTTATCGATGAGTATTTAATTTATAGTCAAAATCATTAATACATAGAACAGAATAAATCTTATTAACAACATCTATGAAAATCTGAGTTAGATTTGCCTCAGAACAACCCATGTTATTAGCACATTTAAAATCCTGCAATGTATCTTATATATCAATAAGAAATAAAGGTTTATATAATATATGGTGTGGTCAATTTGCATACTGGTTTTAACAAAACCGAGTTTGATATATAATTACTTGGTGTTATTGATCTCTAATATTATTGTTTCATTCTCCAACATATTAAAATCAATCCTATGAATGATTTTATATAGAAACCAATCAAAATATAATAAAAATAAGTGTAATCTTTTTATATGTGTTGTTATTTCATTTTCCTTTCTAATTTGATATATTTCATTACATAAAAACTTAAATACTTATGCCCAGAAGACATATTCTTGCTATTGAACACTAAAAGGTTTTGTATAATCTTTTAAAAATCCAATATAATCAAAAAATAAATAAATAACATAAGTTTTTTGGTTTTTTTTTTAACATTTTAATCTTTCAATAAAAAAAAAAATTATTCGAATCAATCATCAGCAGGGTGACCTATTGTCAGCATCAGCTGGTGTGAGTGAGTGAGTCTACCCCTTTTCATTAGTGCTAGACCAGAGAGATTGTTTTTGCGTCTGAAGTGGAGTGCCACTCCTACTATCAGCTCCCCACTTTACCGCATAGATCCAAGCTATGTTACTCATGCACCAAGTTGGCTAGGGCTGGTATCGAACCTGGCACCTTGTGGTTCCTAGGCGGATGCTCTACCAACTGAGCCAAAACAACCCTAATGAGCTAAACCAAAACTCATAAAATATACACATGTACTTATGTACGCATGCTTTCAAAATTCATTATTAAAATGTTTAATAATTTGTCTACTTACAGTTAAAAGATTTTCAAGGTCAACTTTGAGAAGATAAGCTCTTGTAATCTCTAATCCATCAAAATCCACTTCAGCTTTGAATCGAACTTCACCACCAATTTCTGTGGCTTTCACATCATGGAGAGATCTGACAAAAAATAAATAAATTATACACTTCATTTTATAAATTAATGCAAATGAAAATTGACTGAAATCAAATGACTGATACTAAAATTGGCTACCCAGCATCACCTGGGTAGATGGAAAAAAAAAAAAAAAAAACCCTGGTGTATTGATTTGTTTATTTTTGAGATTCACAAATGCTGGACATTTTTAAGTAGAATTTTAATGCTATTTTTATGTATATTTTAATTTCTAAATATCTTCAAATATAAATCAAATCTTAATTTTTGCACAAAAAGCAAGAACCAGTGATATTTAATGTGTGTGTGTGTATATATATATATATATATATATATATATATATATATATTTCCAACTTGGATGTTTGTTATTTTTGTTTAAAATATTTGAATTTAATTTATAGAAAGATCAGTGTTTCTTGCTTAATGCAACCTTAATTCACACAGCAAGCAATTTATAATTCATCCATCAGATATAAAGTTGTTTTTTTCTTGAGGGGGGCAAGGTATAGTAACTATTGGATATTCTCTTATACTGACAATATTAAAGACCAGCAAGACCTGTAGATATACCACATTATGATAATTTAATTATTACATTTGATATGTTTATCTAAGAGCAATTGACAAATAGTTCAATATGTAAATAGTATAATAATCTTGATTTAACTCACTTTTTTCTTTCTTTCTTTTCATCATGTTTGAATGAAACAGATCAGCATTATCACTTCTGCATGCTCACCCCCTCTCTCTATCCTTCTATCATCTTTCTTTTCCCTACTCTATATACGATATTTTTTGTGTAGCATGCCCTTTTTCTTCCCTTTCTTTATAATAAAAACTGAATGGTCAATTATTTAGCTGAAAGGACTACGCTCATAAGAAATCGGCAAATAAGCAACACGAAATAATCAGGATTTACATTTTTTAATTTCATCTTGGACAGTCTCATTTTTAACCAGAGCGTGTTGCAAGATGATAACAATCAGAAGATTAAGGAACAAGTATATTAATATATAGATTGTTTTGTGTTAGAGGTGTATGGTTTTAAGCATTCATTCATGTCATAACAACATAGAAGACCCTTACCTGATCATTCGGTCTTTCTCCAGTTCTTGGCTAATCAACAACTTCTTTTCCATTGGTATAGATCTGAAATACATTTGAAGGGTTTAGTAAAAAAAAAAAAAAAAAATAAATGATAATATTTTGCTATCATTGAATATTAGTATTTGAGTTACTGCTGTGCTAATCATTGCCAAGTTGGCAAGGACTGATATTGAACCGGGAACCTTGTGGTTCCTAGGCAGATGCTCTACCAACTGAGCTAAACCGGACCCTCACATAAATACCATTTCAGCTAATTTTAGAACATTAACAAATAAAAATGAGAGTTTAATATTAAATAAATTGAAAACTTTGAATATGAAAATAGATTAACGTTCCATCTTATTTTTTAACAGCAAGTCTACCAATATGAAAAACTTAGATCAAAAGTGAATCAATTAGAAATAGTTTAAAAGGAAACATTCAAGAAAAAAAAGACATATCATAATCTGAAAAATATCAAAATTTCATAAATATTACAATCTTGACATCAGAAAATGTGTGACAAAGACCCTAAAAATTATTTTCAGGATATATTTTTCAGAATATGATATGTCTTTTTTTTTTCTTGACTGTTTACTTGGATTGTTTTTACAGAAAATGCTTCAATTTGATACCCATTTTGTTGTTCTATCCCAATTGTAACAAAAGTTTCAGGTGAAAAACTGTCTGGCAGAAGGCAAAATTTGGCACTTTTCGACTATCGCGGGCTTAATATCTTGAGGTCCAATGAGGCAAAGGTTCCTGACATTTTACCTCAAAATGGTTGTGATTTTCGGCTTTTCCAGGTCAAAAAGCATGGGAAACCGTGCAGGAGGGTATGAAAAAAGGAAAAAGTTGATTTTTGAACAGGTCTAATGAGTCAGTTGTGTAATATGCAAAAAAATAATAAATAAAAAATAATGACTGAAAATTTTTTTTTAAATGGGTGAGGGGAGGTATAATAACTAAAATATAACAGCTTAGTTGGTTGGTTTTTATGGCATGTAAAACCCTATTGAGTCATTTTATGCTGAAGACATTTTGTTTTGTTCATTTTTGATGGGTACTCAATTTTTTTAGAAACTTTCT
Source organism: Doryteuthis pealeii (assembly GCA_023376005.1). Lineage (NCBI taxonomy): Eukaryota > Metazoa > Mollusca > Cephalopoda > Myopsida > Loliginidae > Doryteuthis > Doryteuthis pealeii. The sequence goes on along the minus strand of CM042137.1, from coordinate 36,590,907 downwards.
TTTAAACTCGTTTTTTTCTATTTAACCCATAGATGGGCCCCTAACAGGTACTACCACTCCAGATCAGAACAGAAAGTAATGGTGGTCAAGGGGTACTCCACATTCCCAGAGTTCCAGAATTGGAACCTCACCTTCAGATAGAGTTTAAACTCATACTCAGGACATTAAGACCCTCAGCCACACTTTCTAGCACATATATGATAAAAAGGATTGGGGATTTGCCATAAGGGCAATAGGGTTGGACAATCATATAGGTGCTAGGGCTTGACGTGACTAGCTGATTGTTTGGAGGGGGACTATCCAACTGCCTGTCTAGCCTAAGTAAAGGTGAAAGTTGACTGCTCAGCCACCAGGGTTCCATCCTTAAGCATCAGAGGTCACCACCCATGGCTAACAGGTGGACTCATTATGGGGAGATGGGGTTTTATCTCCTTGCAGAGGTACAGTCAGTGTATTCTAAAGCCCCAGCCGACAGGGCTGAAAATATAAAAGATATGTTATATTAATTAGGTAAAAAGAAGAAACAACCTACAAAAAGGTAAAAGGTTCTTACTTTCCAACAAGAATTTCTGTGTTGCTGTAGATAATAAAACTGGCTACGCTTCCTAAGATGCCGCCTACCAGCAGAGAACCGACAGCATCTGCAAAAGGGTTTCCAGTGTAATGAGTGACTGCCAAGCAGGATGCAGCAATACTCACGCCCAAAACTGCTGCTAAATCTTCTAGAAGAACTACACTTACATTTGGATCATTGCCTCGGTTTACTACAAACAGAAAAAAAAAAGGAAGGTAGATTCTATTAATTATCAATTAAACATAAATCAAACAAAATGACAAAAATAATGAAAAAAAAAAATTCCTTTAAATGTATCAAAAGTAAATGTGAAAAAGAAAAAGTTAATATTTCTCACATAAACACTAAAAAGTATCACAAAATTACATTCAAAATTTATTAAATGAGGTGAATTCCTAATATATAGTTCTACATGAGCAAAATAAAACTCTTAGATGCTCAAGGATAATGTTTACCTATTTTCTTTTCATCTCATAAAAAACATATAATCATTTATTATATATATATATATATATATATATATATATATATAAAAAATGATCTAACTTAGATCACCTTAGTGACAAAAACAAAACAATAATTTAGTCAAATAAAATAGCCTTGATAATGGTTCAAAAAAGAACTGAAAGTACTTGGTTTACTAATGGAAACACTTTCGGACAACTGATTAACACCTTTCAAGATGATAACATCAAAAAATTGTTAGAAAAAATGAGAGAAAAAAGAAAAAAAAAACTTGAAACAATAAGGATTCTATTATTTTTAACCAAATCTATTTGAATATATATATATATATAAGGTATTTACAAAAATTGGATTTGAGATGTACAGGATGTTTCAGAAAAAGTGATACAATTTCATAATCTAATAACTTGACCAATTCTCATTCAAACCATCTCAAAATCTTTCACACATGTGAAAAAACAAGTTGAAATTCTATGTTTAATGGGTTTTTTTTTTTCCTGTGAATGGCATTTCTATATCTGAAAAGAAAAAAACCAACATTAAACAGAATTTTGAGTTTTTCCTACACATGCTGTGAAAATTTGAGATCATAGGAATGAGAATTGCTCAAGTTATTAGATTATGAAATGATAGCAATTTTTCTGAAATAGCACATTTTTTTCTCCCCTGTACACCTATCTTCAGAATTTGCCTTCTAAAGACATGAGACTGTTTGATCAAGTTTACTCAATAACACAACACACTATTTTCATCATTTTCTTTCTAATTCATCAAAAATAATCAAAGTTACTATAAAGAACAAAAAAATTTCAATGGGGGGGGCATTCATGTTTTGTTAATTGACATTTTAATTAATTGAACTATAAACTTACCATATTCCCAGAATTTCATATTCTTTGCTCTAGAACTTTTCCTGACCTCAGCAATGGCAACAATTAATGTGGCTGTTTTAGGAAAAGAAAAAAAAGAAGAAATAGAATAAAAACAGTTTTATATATATATATGTATTTATATATCAGTGGGGATAGGAAAAAATAATCTTTCTTGACCACCCAAAAGGCATCACAGATTTGTTTTGAGATCACTAATGCAAACAACTGGGCTACTAACAGATTTATCTTTAAAAACCACAGTAAGCGATAAAAAAAATAATGAGAAATGCAGACATAAACCAAAAAGAAACTCATTATGGATGAACAAAATAGACATATATAAACTGGGATTATATACACGCATTCATTCACCTAATAAGTGCACACAAACACGCACACAAAAAAAAAAAGGGGTGAGTGATACAATCAACATGTGCATGTATAAATATATTAGAGATAAGGAATTCTATCAGGAATGTAAAGTGATGTACTAGAATTCTTTTTAGATATCAGGCACCGGATATGAAAAAAAGAGATATCCAGTTTTGTGAATGGTGAATAGAGAAAATATGTAACATAATAAGGTGGAAACAAAAATCCAAGAAGTTATGTGTAGATAATAGTGGAAAGATTTTTTTTGGAGGAGTCAGCTGTCGATTTTTTATTGATCAATAAATATCACCTGGCGAAGTGTGGAAGAGAGGTAGTGAGAGGAGAAGATGAAAGCGAGTTGGAACTAAGCAGTTGGATGGAGCAAACACAAGATGTGTGTCTATTCTCCAAGGCATTTTGACTTGGAAATAAAATAAATCAGCTCATGAGAAAAAACAAGAATGCCTTGTGTTGTTATTTAAAAACTATAAACGATATAAGGCAAGATATCCTCAAGTGAATCCAAAGTTGTTCCAGACTCTAACAGCAAGAATGCAATCCAGCTCAACAACCAGATACCAGCAACTCTGATCTAGCCTCAAGAAGTAAAACAGGAGAATAGAAGATAAGTATATTACGAATACTATTAACACATCATCCCTCCTTTCAATTAGAGCCTCTACGCTACAATTATACATCCAACTACACATCAGGATTTAGCTCTTGTGTAAAACTGATATTGTATCAAAAATTCAATGTCGGGGAAGCATGATGTTAATTAGCCATTATTGAATCTAATTTAATCCTTTATGGGTGATTTGTATAGATCTAATCTATAATCAAGTGATAGATTCTTAGAAATAAACATTAAAGATATGTTTGTAGCAATAAATTTAATATTTATTTCACCCATCAGATAATACTTTATGCTATCAAAAAGTTTAAATTAAAAGCCTGGCCCCATTACCAAAATTTATCTCATTCTCCAATGATACCTGCAGCAGAAAAATAAGTTCTAAAAACGTTTACCTTTACTGTGCATTTAACCTGGACTAACCTGACAACAAAATGAGATAGTAATATTAACTGGGCACAGGTAAACAAATTCACCTAATTTTTCATCTCCTCCAACTTTTATTATAAAAATAAATTTATCACCACCTTATTTTACTACTAGCACCATATTTTATTATAATCCCTAAATATTAGTTCTCTTAGCATCTATCTGATGGTTGAAATAAATATCAGAAATAAGTTGATACAAACATCTTATAATAATGGATTTTCAGTGTGTCTGTAACTGAAACTACATCACTGGTTACATCACAATACCCTCAGGAATTTCATAAGTTTACCAATGAGTATTTAATTCATAATCAAAATAATTAATACATCAAATTAGAATAAATCTTATTTATTAACAATGTCTCTATGAAAATCTGAGTTAGATTTGCCTCAAAACAGACCATGTTATAAGTGCATTTAAAATCCTGCAATGTGTCTTATATATCACTAAGGAATAAAGGTTTATATAATATATGGCGTGGTTAAGTTGCATAAAAGGTTTAATAAATAATTAATTGGTATTATTGATCTCTAATATTATTGTTTTATTCTCAAACGTATTAAAATCAATTCTATGAATGATTTTATATGAAATATAATTAAAATAAGTAATCTTTTTATATATATATATTCCTATTTAATTTTGTTAGTCTTTCTAATATATTTCATTACGTTAAAACTTAAATGTAACAGAGTAGTGACTTTGGTAGTGGCATATAATATTGCATGTGTGTGCAGTTGGAGGTCTGGAGCAGTGGACAATGTCAGATTTCAAGACACAAGAAATCCAGTAGTTCAAATAAGTATCAAGAAAAATCAAAGATTGAAAAAAGGTCCATAGAAATCGATTTGAAATTGTGAAATACGCTGGGTGGAATTGAACTCAAAAGTTAACCAAGTAAGATTGCATAAATGTCGGTTTAACAGAAGTCACTCCTCTGACATATTTGTCAAATCTGATTCTGGATTCACTCCTTATCAGATGCTTAGAAAACCTTATCACCTTTGGTAATAATATGTTGACATTGGAAAAATTGCAACATAGAAGCATGGTATAAACTGTCTGCATCCATTGTTGGTTGCCAAAACACTGCATCTTTCAAAACTTCCATGCTTTCTGTAATCCAACAACAATATACCCAATATCCTCCCTCCATATGCACACGCACACACATGTATATATGACTGTACACTATTCATTTTCCTGACATTAGTACATTATTCTATGTACTATACATGAGACTATGATGAGTTGTGGTGCACCTAAGCACTGTATGCAATAATTTTATTATTATTATTCTTAGAGGTAATGGATTTGTTTTGTTAAAAAATAATTACGAATAGATTTGTGAATTTAAAAAGGTACAAGTTTGGGTGTGCCAATATCAAAATGTTCCAGATGGGTTTATTTTGTTTTAGGCTAGAAACGGGGACAAATGGGTCATTGTTTTGTTAAAAAATAATCTTGAATACATTTGATATCAGAATATTTATTGTTTTTAGTCCAGAAAATGGGATCAATGAGAGTCAATGTTTTGTTAAAAAATATAATTATGAATAATTTTGCAAATTGAGAACGATACATAAGAAGCGGTCTTCAAGTGAAAGGTTGAAACAGGGGATCAGCTTCCAACCAGATGGATACACAAATCTCATGAGCAACTGCTGGCTGAATCTTTACTCAGTCACTTATAAAGCCACCAGATTTAGAGGGAAGTGACCCACTGCTGTTATTAGGAGTTAAAAGGCATTCACTGTTCCAAGCTACAAACCCTAGCACCTATATGATTGTCACAACCCTACTTTCCTTATGGCAAGCCTCAACCATTTTTATCAGATGTGCTACAAGGTGGTGGCTGAGGATCTTTAGTGTCTTGGGTATGACAAACTATCTGATGGTGAAGTTCCAATTCTGGAGCTCTAGGAAATATGTAGTACCCCTTCATCACCATTACTCTCAGGTCCACTCTGACCTAGAGTAGTAGTACCTGTTAGGGTTCCATCTATTGGTTAAATAGAAAAAAATGAGTTTTTAAAAAATGTGTTAAAAAAATTGAGTACTTATCAAGAATGTATTAAAAAAAAAAAAAAAAATTAAAAAACGTCTTTGGCATAAAATAACCCAACAAAGGTTGACATGCCATAAAATCCAACTAAGCAAGCTACAAACCCACAAAATAATTGTACATTTTAATTATATTAACTTGTAGATTACCATCAATAGTTTTGTTGTCTTCCTTTTCAACCCTAGTCAGCTTTCGGATTTAAATACTGAGATTTTGCCAGCATGTACATAACGCCAATCAGTTGAGACACCACACTCCTCAGATATCCACACACAATAAGTTCTTAGCTAGGTGGCCGAATGCTCATTATTCTCCAGTTTTTTCACTTAGGACATATCCAGGACCACCGAGCCCGTTCATTTTTGCCTTGTACTCATACCTTAGGATTATGGTCCTGTAGAGTTAATAGAATTTTTTGCTAGTCCAATACCATCCATCCCACAATCACTACATTTTTCTCCCGCTCATTAAGGACACCCATCTCTGACAGAGGGACAGATCAGCTTGCTTTTAGTCATTAAAAACCAGAACACACTCAGCAGCCCTACATGTAGCAGAGGGTAAGGACACAACCAAATGGCCCAAGTTTTATTTTGTTTCTCTTTTTGTTGGGGATTTTCTTTTTCTCCAACCCCTTTCTACCTCATCGTTTTTGGCATTTCACTTTTAAGTAGGTTAGCTATCATGGAGTGCTTGAGGTATTATAGCGAAAGTTGGATGCAGAAGGCGACAGATGACTATTTATTGGCATGAATTGGTCGCTAAGTGAAACTAGCTAAGAAAGCAGCAGGATCAGTTTTGTTACCCCAAATAAATCTTCAGACCTTGTGCCCAGGTTCGCTGTAGCATTACTGTAGCCACTCTTTTTGTAAATAAATGCAGGCGACAGATTTTATGAGGGAGCTGGTTACAATGGTGCAGCCAACAACCAAATAAACTCCCCAGATATCCAGAACTTGAAAACTTTGCACCAGATGCAGTTTAGTGTCATACCTTGGACACTCCTTTTTTCTGCAGAAAATAAGTCCCCACCAAAAAGACAAGAGAAACAAACCTTATTGGTTGAATGGTTGGGTTTTATGGCATGTCAACCCTTGTTGGATTATTTTATGCCAAAGACATTTTTGTTTTATTCATTCTTAATCGGTATTCAATTTTTATTTTTTAACTCAATTTTTTCAACGTTTTTTTTTAAATTCACTTTCATCTATTTAACCTAAAGATGGACCCTGCAGGTACCACAACTCTAGATCAGTGGACCTGAGAGTAATGGTGATCAAGGGGTACTCCACATTCCGCAGAGCTCCAGAATTGGAACTTCACCATCAGATAGAGTTCAACATCATAACCAGGACATTAAGACCCTCAGCCACCACCTTCTAACAAGATAAAAAGGGTTGGTGCTTGCCATAAGGGCAATAGGGTTGGGACAATCATATACAGGGTGAGTCAAAATGCACGCAAATTATAAAGTCTTTATTAAATGTATATTAAATCATATTAAATGAAATTAAATGTAATCAAAAGAAAGCAGAGTTAATGGGGTTTGTAACATTACAACAAATGTTCAATTATACCGCGCCTTCTTCAATCACCAGCTCTGCTCGTTTCACCAAATTATTCACAGCACGACCAAGTTCATCACAGGAAACTTTATTTACCTCTGAAATGATAAGATTGTTGGGCGAAATTGATGGAATACGCGGGCCTTCAGCATGCCCCAAAAATAGAAGTCCAGTGGGCTGAGATCAGGCGACCTTGGTGGCCACGGTGTTCCGTATCCTCAGCCAATCACACGATGTTCTTGAAATTTTGAAGCCAGAAAATCTCAAACCAACAACGAATAGTGGGGAGGAGCTCCATCGTGTTGAAAGACAACAGTCCTCATTTTACGCTTTATATTGTTTCTATAACATATATAAAAGTAATGTTAACTAATATATGATTGGTGGAATAATTTTGAACAATATAAATTTGCGTGCATTTTGACTCACCCTGTAGGTGTAAGGGCTTGACTTGATTAGCTGATTGATCACAGAGGGCCTCTCTGACGACCCGTCTAGCCCAAGTAAGGGCCTAAGCGGAGTGTTGTTCAGCCACCAGGGTTCAATCCTTAAGCATCACAGGTTGCCACCCACAGCCAATGGGTGGCTCATAGAGAGGTGGAGGGGTCTTACCCTTCTGCAGAGGTGCAGTTGGTGTATTCTAAAGCCCCAGCAGACAGGTCTAAAACTTATTTGTGGTCTTTAACAAAAGACTTGTTTACAAAAAGGATTATGTGGAGGCGTGTGGTGTAATAGTTAAAGTTGTAGAAAATGGACTCGTCAAAGCGAGTTCAAATCCTAGACAAGGCTGTTTACATTTCACTAATATCCTTGGGAAAGGTATGCATCCAACTACTCTCCTTCAGCTATGGGTAAATAGTAGGGCAGAATGGGATCTAAGCCTTGGCTAGATAACCAGTTTAGGAGAAGGAAAACTCTGAATGTTAAACCTGTTAAACTCTGCTTAAGAAATTTGACTTGTATCACATCAACTCATGCGGAGGGTTGGTAAATATATACAAGATTACTGCCAAAATATTACTTATATGAAATGTCTCTTTACATTATGGTCATAACATGGGAATGCTGCAGCATTTATACAGAAACTCGGTTAAACAAGACACTACAATACAAACAAATTTTCCTACTACAATACAGCTAATAATTAACACATAAAAACCTTCTACATTAGAATGTAGAGGTAACAACAAGGAATAGACAAAAAAAAAAAAAAAAAAAGCAAAACAAAGCAAGCCAAAGAAAAAAAGCAGATTGAAATGAATCCATGAGAAATCTTGGGCGTATGCCAACAACACAATGTTATGCTTTTAATAGACAAAAACTCTAAATATAGTAATCGAGTGCATAGAAAGGAAGTTTGCTTGTTGTTTAACTACAATTATCTTGTCATCAGGGTCACAAAGAAAACCAGTTCCCACCAAAAAGAGATACAAACAAGAGTACAAAAGAAAAAAGAAGAATAAGAAATGAGGAATACTTACCACCTTCGGAAACCATGGTACCTATTAAGGCAGCAATGGCCTGCAGGTTAAAAAAGAATTAAAATACCATGCATAAAATTCAAATGAAGAACATTTAGTACAATAAAAGAAATTTTTTTTAAATAATTGATAAATTTAAGGAAGATATTTTGATTGATCTTATCAAATGTCCCATCAATTTCTTGCAACATTCATGAGAAGTTCTAAATTATTCTACTTTGTAAAGTTTTATCATTTTTAGAGTTTAAATAAACCAGCAAGAACATGCGCTCTTCAGGTGCAAATATTTAAGTTTGAGCATAATGAAATATATTAAATTAGAAAGACTAACGAAATTAAATAAGAACGATTATAAAAACATTACACTTATTTTAATTATATCTTATTTTACATAAAATCATTCATAGGATGATTTTAATATGTTAGCAAATAAAACAATAATATTAGAGATAAATAACTTTTGTCTTCTTTGAAGATCGATATCAACAGGTGCAGCCTGGAAGTCGTGGAGAGTTTCAAGTACCTCGGGTCCACCATTGCTAACTCAGTCTCTACTGATAATAAAGTCAACAGCAGAATCGCGAGACCAGTGGCAGTTATGGCCAAACTGAGCCAGTGAGTCTGGAAAAATGCCAGCCTTACAAAAAAAAAAAAAAAAAAAAAAAAAAAAAAAATGGGTGTCCACAAAGCGTGCATTCTCAGAACACTCCTCTACAGTAGTGAAACCTGGACCACATACTCAAGCCATGAGAGGAAACTGGACCATTTCCACCTCAGATGCCTACGCTTCATCCTACGCATTTGCTGGCAAAACAAAGTGCTCAACACAAAAATGCTGGACTGAGCAAATATGAACAGCATGTTTACCATCATCTGCGAGAGATGCTTGTGCTGGCTTGGCCATGTCAGGAGGATGGACAAACCAGGGAGACCACGCCTACACTTTAAAAATGTCTGCAAGGACATGAAGACATGCCACATCAACACATGGGAGATTGGTGCAGAAAACCGAGCGGCCTGGCACCTCCTTGTCAAACAAGGCATGAAAGGAAGTAAAAAAAAAGAGAGGAAAAAAGAGAGAAAAGAGAGCCAGAAGGAAGGAGACAATGGTAACTCCAGCAAGCAACACTTTTAGTTTGCAGTCACTGCACCAGAGATTGCCATTCAAAAATCAGCTTGTTCAGCCACTCACACAGATGCAGTTAAATAAAAATAAATTTAAAAAATATTTTAAAAAATGGACACTACGTCGTCTCTAGCAGATGGAAGGATGCCAATACAGAGATAAATAACACCAAGTAATTATTTATTAATCCCGGTTTTGTTAAAATCAGTATGCAAATTAACCGCACTATATATTATGTAAAACTTTGTCTTAGTGATATATAAGACACATTGCAGGATTTTAAACGCACTAATAACATGGGCTGTTTTGAGGCAAATCTAATTTAGATTTTCATAGACATTGTTAATAAGATTTATTCTATGTATTAGTGATTTTTGACTATGAATTAAATACTCATTGATAAACTTACAAATTTCCTGGGGGTATTGTGACATAAGCAGTGACGTAGTTTCAGTTAGAGACAGACACCAAATCTCAATTATAATAAGATTTTTATTTTTAAAACGATATCACAACTAAGATGTACAGATTGATTGATTTTAATGGCATGTCAATCCATCTATGGTGATTTTGTGTCTAGAAGTTAGGGAATTGCATTCATTGTACATTTATATTTACATTTTTTGTGTAGTTTTTTCTTAAAAGGTTTTTTCACACAGTTATATGATTTCAAAAGTATTCCTATCTGATACTAATAATTATAGGATTTCAAGTAAACAATTATAGCTTCAACTAACTATTTTTAATGCAAATAATTCACTTATACGACATCAAGTGTTTCTATTGATACAAATAATTTTTAAATAGATCTATTTCAACCACAGGACTAACAGGTACTACCACTCCAAGTCAGAGTGGACCTGGGAGTAATGACAATGAAGGGGTACTCCAGATCTCCAGAACTGGAGCCTCACAATTAGATTTAGTTTAGTGTCATACCCAGGGTGCCTCATTTTTAGGAGGATGAGGGGTCTTACACCTCTGTAGGGGATATAGCCAGTATATTATAAGCCCCACCAACATGGTGAGAGATCAACTGAGATGTACAGAATTTATTTTTAACCCTTTCATTTTACTAATCTATCCAATCTTTACTTAACCAGATCATTAAATAACTTGGTTACTAAAGAAGGATATTCTCATACAGGATGTACATCAAGCATCTAAGCATAAGTGTCTGTCAGGTATGTTAAATAGAGTAGCACCCTAGGGCTGCATGGATTACATGTCTGTCACGAGGGCCGCACATGACATCTACGTCTTTAAAACCTTTTATATTAACAGATAAAAGTGATGATTGCTATCATTAATTTTTATTATTATTAACTAAAAGCCAGTGAATACATATCTAAATATCATTTTTGTTAAAAAGAAAGGAAAAAAGAATATTACTGACAGTTCAAATAATAAAACTTACAAGTGTCACTGTTACTTTCAATTACAGCCATGTGTTGATTGAAAGCAGGAGAAGGCAAGAGGAAAGACTGACTCCTTTTCATTGACTGAGTTAGCCTCCTGCTTCTGCAGCTCAAAGGAAGGGGTGAGAGACAATGCATGTTTGACATACCTGGTCTAATTATTTAGTCTATCTTTTGATATGGTTTATTCTGCCACCATTACAACATTTATCATATTCTTAGAACATTTCCTAATTGCAGCAACCCGTGATGCTTAAGGACGGATTCTTGGTGGCTGAGCAGTCCATGACATGCAATACTCCACTTTGGCCCTTACCTGAGTGAGACGGGTGATCGGAGGGGCCTCCTTCGATCAATCAGCTGGTCAAGTCAAGCCCTAATGTCCAAATTATTGCCCATATGGTGATCTCCAATCCTTTTTATCTAGAAGCTAGAGGTGGTGGCTGAGGGTCATAAAGTTCTGGGTATGACATTAAACTTCACTACTAGATGCAGTTTAACGTCATACCTAGGACATTAAGACCCTCAGCCACTGCCTTCTAGCACATATGATAAAAAGGACTGAGGCTTGCCATAAGGACAATAGGGTTGGGACAATCATATAGGTGCTATTACTTGATATGACCAGCCAACTGATTGGAGGGGGCCTCTCTGACCACCCATCTAGCCTAAGTCCCAAAGTGGAGTGCTACAAGTCATGAACTGCTCAGCCACCAGGATTCCGTCCTTAAGCATCACGTCTCACTACCCACGGCCTACAGATAATCCTATTGGGGGGATCTTACTCCTCTGCAGAGGTGCAGTTGGTGTATTCTACAGCTCTATTCCCAACAAGACGAATTCAATGATGATTAAAAGAAATGATGACACAACATCACACCATATTGAAAGAACTTTTAGAGGTGCTTCAACCAATGAAAAACTCACTGGAATAAGTGTGCTGAATGCCATTTTTTTTTAAAGAAAATTAACATTTTATTTATTGTTCATTTCTGTCTTGGTAAATACAGCTTCAGTCTGCGTACACATGGTATATAGGGATTGTTTGAAAAGAATTAAGTTTGTTCAAAAAGTTTTAAATTCGAAGGGAGGTAACTCTAAAAAGGCAGTAAAATAAAAAAAAGTAAAAGTAATAGTAAACAAAGTTTATTTTAATAGTCTGATATTATAATTAAACAAAACTTTAAAATGGTAACTCCGATATTAAAAACTTCTGAATCAAAGATGCCAATAGATTTAATTTTGATGAGAGAATGCATATATAAAAATATATTTAATGTACTTATACAGTATCATTCCTAATCATTCATCTATTTTCAAAATCCAATATTAAAATGGTTAGTGAAAACAATATGGTTAAAAATATTAAGATTTGGTTTCAAAGTTAATTTTCAAATCTCAGTATGATAACATCTATATATTACAATGATGTAAGATAAGTAAAACTCTTCCTGGGTCAGCTTGTATCAATTGGTAAATACATTCAAAATCCCAGTATCTTGATTGAGGAAGCTACTACTAAACTTTGGAGTTGTTAATTTTAATAAAGGCTTCAACAATCTGAATTTGAAGTTAATAATAACATGTATTATTAAAAAAACTAGCGGCACCTGTGGATATACCACAGTGTGATAATTATCACTACGTTTGATATGTTTACTTAAGAGCTATTGCATAATTCTTCAATATGTAAAAAGTATAAAAATCTTCATTTAACTCTTACTCTTTTTTCTTTCTTTTCATATTTTCATTATATTCAATCGAAAAAGATAAGCGTTATTGCTTCCATGCGCTCAACCCCTTTCTCTTTCCCTTACTCTTTCTTTCTTATATTTTTTTTTGTGTAGCATGTACTTTTTCTTCCCTTTCTTTATAATAAAAACGGAATGGCCCATTATTTGGCAGAAGTGACAGCACTCGTAAGAAATAAGAATTAGGTGGATAAGCGACATCAGATACTCAGTGTAACTCTCTAAAGAAATACCAATAACATTTGAATAGTAACCAAATATATTTTAATTATGAATTTTATACAAAAATTACTTTTAATACAAATCCTTCAGAATACATCTTATTATAATGGAAATTTGGTGTGTCTTTCTAATTGAAATTATGTCACTGTTTATATAATTGTCATAAGTTTATCAATGAATATTTAATTTATAGTCAAAATCATTAATACATAGAATAAATCTTATTTATTAACGATGTCTATGAGGTAAATCTGAATCGGATTTTCATAATAGACATCGTTAATAAATAAGATTTATTCTATGTATTAATGATTTTGACTATAAATTAAATATTCATTGATAAACTTATGACAATTATATAAACAGTGACATAATTATGAAAATCCGATTCAGATTTACCTCAAAACAACCCATGTTATTAGTACATTTACAATCCTGCAATGTGTCTTATATATCACTAAGAAATAAAAGGTTTACATAATATATCAATACTAATCTTACCTCAGAAAATATATGGGTCAAAGTTTTAAAATAGTATATAATTTTTTTTTAAATTTAAAAAAGAAAGAAAAACTACTCACCCAACCAAGGGACTCCATATGCTGAGGGTGTAACAAACCCTGAATTCCATGGTAAACAGAAAGCCCGGTGCCAAAACAAAAAATGCCAACACCGCTGATAAGAGAACTTATATGCCGTAAGTTTCGATAACCATACCTGTAAAATAATTTTAAAATATATTTATTTTCTTTAGAATAGTAGCAATATGTAAATAATACAAAAACTCTTTAAAGAACTATGATAATTTCAAAGAATTCAGTTTTGAAGATAATCAGAATTTTTTAAACAATAAATTTGTAGATATTGTTTTAAATCTTAAAATCCCAGATATTTTTCAGTGACCACAAGACCTCACACAGCTCTAATAACTATCTGTATTAAAGTCAAAATATATTGGCATTTTAAGGGTTTAAAAAAAAAATGTCCAATCCCAAAGCATGTAACTTAGAATATTGTAGCAAGATTGAATTGAGCGAGAACTACTATATTAGAAAAGGAGGAAGAAGAATTAAGTGAGAGAGTAAAGGTTTAAAAAATAGTGATGAGCACAAAACAGGATGAACGATGATTTGACCGGGGCGTGACCTTCGAATGGAGAATTGAGTGTCAACCGGAAGTTTCGGGTGTTGACCGGAACCAGAAGTCACGTGGTGACGTGGAATAACGAAGAAAGGTACCGACCTCTTTTTGCTTTCGGACGCGTAGGGGAACGGACGGGCCTCTGGTGCCTAGTATGGGGTCACAGTAATTTAACAGTGTTCTCTCTCTCTCTTTGCTTTTCCTCCTGTCTGATACGAACCCATGAGACGAGCACGATAATAAAGGCTAGCAGTTGTGACTACATATTTCTCGCGTTGTAATTTTTATCAACAAGATGACCGCCACGTGCAGAAGACATTTTTAGTACCGTGAAAATACGTTATAAACAAATTGAAAGATTTTTCCCATTTTGATTATATTTCTATAATGTTACATATTTTTTTCTTAAACATTTATAATTCAATAGTCACGCTAGTAGCATGGATATCCACAACAATCTCTTGACAACTGTCCATATACTTTATTGGTCTCAAGAGTTCCTCTGCGCAGCATCCATTATCCACATAGAATTGGTCAATGTAGGTTTTTGATGAAAGGGCAAGATTAATGCACCCATGTGCTGCTTTCCATAGGAAAACATCACTTACGAGTTCGTCCTTGCTTCTCCAACAGTGTCCAGCATGTCTTGTTCATCTTACTCAGAAGGTTTGTATGATAGAGGGCAAGTGGCTGTACATTCTTGTGGAGTGTTGTTTCCACGATTTGTTTAAGATCACGCGCAGCATTCTTGCGTAGCTCCCGTCTACCTTATTCTCTAGACACTTTAAGGTCCTAGTGGTGTAGCCATATAGTAGCACTGATACAGCTTGGAAGAATTGTCGCTTTAACTTGTCAGTAAAGCAAATTGAAATCATAACATTTTGTGAGCATAGTTTTGTAAATTTTACAAGAATAAACAGGAAGATATCACAATTGTCAAAAAGATATCAATAATTTTACCAATATTCAAAATTATTTAACCTAAATGATTAATAATTAAAATAATAATAATAAATTTCAAGCTCCTAATGTTATAAATTCCTTCTTTAAAGCCCATATAAACACTCATAACAGAGAAAGAAATATAAGTTATTAGTATAAATAAAAATTTTTAAAAATTTTTAAATAGAAAATAAGAATTATAAATGATAGAAACTCACGGATGTTCACCATCAGGTTTCTTTGTAGAGTGATAAAGGCCAATTCCAAGTAAAATCTGAACAGAAAATTTTCAGAAAATAAATAAAATTAGATGAAGTCTATTTGCTAAAACGTTTAAAATTTCACAAAAAAATTACCAATTTCATTTATTCAGACTATTGACCTCATATTTATTATTATATACACGTTTCAGCCGATGTGCCTTCCGGCCTTCAGGTTTTTCTTGTCTAATTTGGGAACCTTCTTGTTGAACTTGTGAGCCTTCATGTCATAATCGGGAGCATTCACAGAACTTCACGGCTGAGAAGGTTCCTAGAGTTCAACAAGAAACGCCTGAAGAAGGCCGAAGGATACATTGGTCGAAATGTTGTGTATATAACAATAAAGATGAGGACAATAGTTCACATAATACAAATTATCAAACCTCATCTAAAAAATTCAGAGAAATAAAATCACTAATGTTCATTTATATAATCTAGAATTATTTTTTAATTAAAAAAATAAGATTAAAGTATGTATGGTGCCAACACAGATGCTTCTTATTCTATATTGTACAAATGTATTCAAATAAGTGTGAAAGATTATGTACTCAATCAAAATTTTAAAAATACATTTTTTTAACAATGGAACCCATTTTTTGTTTTCTTTTAACCTCTTACCTACCAATCATGAGAATATTCACTTTCACATATTGGTGAAAAAAAATCTATGATAAATAGATCTGCTGTATCTATGTTCAAATGAGGGATTCATTGATTTTAATTTCATGACAACTTTTCTGGGGTTATTTTATTAGAGAATCACATTCATTGTATTTCCTATTCACATTTTTCATATAGTTGTCTCTTGTATAGTTTTTTTTGCAGTCCTATCAAATATGAATAATTTTTAAACAGATCTAGTTGATCCATAGATGGGACCATAACAGGTACCACCACTCTGAGGAGAGTGTGTACCTGGTAGTAATGGTAATGAATAGGTACTCTACACTCTTTAGATCTGAAGCCTCAACATCTGATGCCGTTTAGTGTCATACTCAGAACACCTGGGGGGCACACCTCTGTAGGAAATAGTGTATTCTATGCTGCAACTATCTTCACATGAAACTTTTTTATCATTCATAATTTGATGTATCCTTTCCTTTATATATAAGTATGGTTTATAAGTATGGTTTATCAGTTTGCATATCTGGTTGTGGGGGTGAATTTGACACCCATACACTTGATAAGAGGTTAAGAGATAATTGAACTAACCTTCTACCTTAAATTATAAGTACAGGTAAAAAAATTAGATTAAAAATGCTGATTTTCAATGCTGTATTCGCAAAACTATGTGCCCCCTGCGCGCAAGTATTTAAGTTTTAATGAAATAAAATATTATATTAGAAAGACTAACAAAACAAATATAAAAATATTACATTTATTTTAATGTTATTTTAATTGATTTCTATATAAAATTATATATAAGATTGCTTTTAATACGTTTGAGAATAACAAGCCAGCCAATTGTGATTGATTCTGTTATATAATTATCCATAGAGAAAACTATGAAATGCTAATTAGAATTATTCATTCCTTCCCAAATAGAATCATAAATATCATCACAGACTGATGTTACAACAGGAAACTAACACATTCATGGGTCATCTAATATCCTCCAAAGATGCTTACCCTTTAAGTGAATCTCGTTTCTACAAAACAATTGTTCAAGTGCATTATGACCCTATTTACCTAAACATTAAAAATTATTAAATTTTACTTTGTCCATTACACTGGTCTGCAATGTTTTCAAGGTCAAATATATAATAGCTGATTTTAAGGCAGTTTCTTTATGCTGAATCCAAAATTCATACTCATTTTTCTAATCAGATCAAATTTTTAACATACAAGCTCTTACTTAAAATGTATAGAACAGTATTATAACAGTGAAAAGTAGAGTCCACGGGCTTTTGAATAAGTGTTATTATTATGTACACCTTATTCAAGCACATCTTAAAAACCAGACCTGACTAAACACAATGAATGGTATTTATGAATTCAGCATAAAATGGTGATCATATATCACTTGATAAACCTTTGACCTTTGAAAAAAGAATGTTGTTGTTACAATCATGTTTTCTAACAATAAATTTCTAAATAAAAATATCATTTTTTATTCCAGGAATAGCACTTGAAAAAAACATAAATAAATATTAACTTTTTTCACGAATATCTTTACAATTAAACAAGTTTTATTTAAAATATGTATTAACTTACCTGATTTAAGGTATCAGCCAATGAATGTATACATTCAGAAAACATACTATGAGATCCTGTATATAACCAAGCCACCAACTTTACAGCTGTATTTATTGCATTACTATAAATAAAAAGATTTTGAAACATATTTTATAATTGAATAAGTAGGCCACAGTCCCAAGCCGATTTTCGTTCAGTTCTGTCGGATGTAAAAAAAAGATCTAAATAAGTTGTCCTTAATTAGTAAAATAAAATCACCCCAAAAGTCCAATTTTTTTTCACGCATAGGTTTCTTGCATCTATAATTAATCAAATAAGTTTTAAATGAGTAAAATATGTATAAAAAGGAAATAGCTCTGAATTCAAATTAGCCAATGAGATTACAGATTTTATCTGGAATGTAACTATCAGCTAATGTTATCTGTGTTTATGAAATAAAAATGTAGAGTGACCCTCAAAACAACAACAAAAAAAAAAAAAAAAACCCCTTTACTAAACCAAACAATTTTTTTTCTTCAGGAAAAATTTCAAAATATCATAATATTCAATTAAAAGAGAACTGGCTTTTTAGAAAATCAGAAGAAAAAAAAATGAATAGTATTTCGTATATATGTAACAACAAGTCACATCTTAAAAACGTAAATGCTTATTCTATATCCAAGAATTGTTTACACACATATGAACATACACACTATTATATGTAATATAAAAAAATTGAAAAACACAATTTCATAAACACCTACAATGAAAAACACAATTTCATAAACGCATACGCGATCGAAGCACTAGATTGTTTAAACAATAAATATTTACGTTTTTTAGAAGTGTGACTTGTCACATGTATGCGAAATACTATTTTTTATTTGTTCTAAAAGCCAGTTCATTTTTTTAATTGAAAATTATTCATTCTAAATGTTGTTTTTTTTTATTTAAATTATTCATTTATATTTAAATTTAATTATATTTATATATATCAGGGAGGAATCTCAGTAATACAGGTATATAATTTTTATCATCTAGTCAACAGTTATTCAGCCAATGTTTCTCAGTAATTTTATTCATCAATTCATTGGTAAAAGTATATTTTAAATAAAATAAAACAAACACATATGTACAAAAAATAATTGTTTATTATTATTTATGTTCAGATGTTGCTTTTTGGAGATAATTTTTCGCAATTAATGCTTGTGTACTGTCCAAATTCTTCCATTTATGGACATATTCTAAAAAGCGAGTTCACGTTTTCTTAGAAAATGATGCAATTTTATCCTTTTTTGAAGGTAAAATGCACATAAAACATGTTTTTCTTTTCGTTAAGTACTGTTGCTTCTCTTCAATAGAAATCGCCATTTTTACTTTGTTTATATATTGAATACACGATTCTCATTGGCTAATTCTCATTTCAGAGCTACTTAGTTTTTTATACGTATTTTACTACGAATTAATCCATTTAAATGGTAATTTGTGCATAATTTTAATGAATAGGCCTATTTGCAAAAATTGAGTAAAAATCTTTTTTGATTTTTTATTAATAATAATATTAAAATTATTTTGATAGGTGTTTCGGCTATGGATTTCGAAAACTAAGCCTCTTTTGATGCCTGGGACTGTAGCCTAAAGGCAAAAAACAAAGCCAACAAAAAAAGTTACAAGAGATTAAAAAGAATATTTGCTTTTCAATGTTAAGTACTGTTCAAATACTTTTAAATATTTTATAAGACATTTAATATTGTAAATAACTGAAAAAAGAATTCAGAAAAAAAATGATCATTTGAAAAATATTCAATTCAATTCTGAAAGTTTTTTTTTGTTTTTTCTTACATATATAGCAAATATTCTCAGGAAGATCCTTTGTATTTTAGTAAAAACAGAAATGTAGTTGAACTCTTAAAAAGCAAGTGTAAAATTTCTATCAATTAACCTAGCAAAATATTGTAGAAATTAATTTTAAAATAATATTAAGAAAACATCCAGATTTTTTTAAATAAGGAATATTTAACCCTCTATCAGAGTGCCCCAAACTGTCTGACAATCAAAATTCTGGACCACCCAAAATCACCAGAGATTGTCAGCTCTTAGAAAATGGTTTAGAGTTTAAAAAAAAGATAAACAAATTAAATGAATACATTTCTATTCTGTAGTAAAGGATCAGCGATACGATAATAGTTTGTCAACCCTTTGGGATACGGCAACTGAGGATGGCAGTGGTAGATAGAGGGTTAAACAAAATATGGATTAGTTAGTGTAGCTTTTAATTTGATATTTCAAGTGAAATATTTTCAACTAGCAGGACCTGTGAATATATGACAGTATGATAGTCTAATTATTAAAATGTTTGATATGTTTACTTAAGAGCTAAATAGAGCTAATATGTAAAAAGCATAATAATTTTGATTTAACTCTGTCTTTTTTTTTTTCTTTCTTTTAATCTTTCATTATATTCGATTGAAATAGATTGTATAATTACCCTCACCCCCTCTACACTTTCTTGACACTCATAAGATATAAGAATTTGGTGGATAAGCAACACCAGATAATCAGGATTTACATTTATGCATTTCATCTTGAATGATTTGGACAGTCATTTTTAACCAGAGGGTGTTGCAAGATAATGGTGGGAAGGTTAAGAAACAAGAGTATTATTATGAGGGCGAGTCAAAAAGTAATGCCATTTTCTTTATTTCATGTGAAGTTTTCTTTATAAAACTAAGACCTACAATCTGACGAGTAAGACTCCTACTTGCCAATCGACAATGTCCTCCTTCTGCATGACAATGCTCGACTATACACAAGCATCAGGACAAGGGAGAAAATCGCCTCATTCGGGTGGACAACTTTACCGCATTCTCCATACTTGCCAGATTTAGCGCCTTCAGACTATCATCTTTTCGGGCTCTTGAAAGAGGGTTTGAAAGGCAAACATTATTCCTATGACAAAGAAGTGAAATCTGTAGTGAAGAAGTGGCTCAAAGAACAGTCAACAGAATTTTACAGGGTAGGGATACATGCTCTCATTCAAAGGTAGAACATTACTATTGAGAGAAATTGTGACTATGTGGAGAAGTAAGGATGTGATTCACAGAGGACCAGTTTCATTTTGATGTATGATACAGGTTCATGTGTTGGTAAATACCTGTCCTAAACAAAATGGCATTACTTTTTCTTTTTTTACTTACCTTCATACATAAATAATAAGCATAAAAATCTGGATATGTTATTTTGAGTTAAGTAAAGATTTTTGTTTCCTAACATTCCAATTCACTTTCCATTTGTATTAATTTATTGTTTTGAGAGATGGACTATTTCTTATTGGTTTTGTTAGAATAATATATTTCAATACATTTCAAATGAATAAATTTACCAATCTAAGACAATAAATAACAAGAGATAATTTTCATTGAGAAATAAAGATAAGTTTACTTAAAAGCAATAATGACCATAAAATAGAACAGATAGTCTGCCAGAAATTCAGACAAACTACCAGAAATACTTACATACATATTGCTGACACAACCACACTTCCAGAACCAGATTTCCAGAATTTTTCAGGTACTTCCTGAAATTAGGAATTAGTTATATCTTTTTTAATGTTCTACAACTAATTCAAAATACAAAAATATTTTACCAAGAGTTGCTGAAAAGTTCTCATCTTAACCAAAAAGAAAGTTAGCCCCTATTTTTTTTTTTTTTGTGGAAGAGTTAAAGAAACTATATGGAAGCGCATGGTGTAATGGTTAGAGTCATAAGAAATGGACTCTTCAACCCGAGTTCAAATCCTGGACAAGGCTGTTTGCATTTCATATAGCACTAATACCCTTGGGAAAGGTATGCATCAAACTACTCTCTACAGTAAATAGTAGGGCAGACTAGGTAACCAGTCTAGGAGAAGGAAAACTGAATTCAAACCTGTTAAACTCCATTTAACAAATTGACCTTGTGTCACATCCTGCTCATACAGAGGGGTTGGTATATATATATATATATATATATATATATATATATATATATATATATATATATATATATGCCAAGTATGTTGGACTGTTATATGAATGTAGAATAGGATGTGCATTTCATGACTCTAGGTCATTCCCTTCTTGGTTAAGCCAAGAACTTTTCAGTATATTGAATTTAAAACTTCTGTATAAAAAAAAAAAAAACTAAAAAAAAAAAAACTTATTCCTCATTCTCTATTGAAATGGATAAATCAGGAAAAAAAAAGGGGGGGCGAGGAATGATACTGTTTCTGGTCTTCATTTTTAAAATTTAGTTATGTTATGATATCCATTAGTCTCATGAGACTATGGATCTTTGCCCATATCATAACACAGGCCTAAGTAAGATTATATGGATAACCAGCAGTTGCTCATGCTACAGGTCTCCTCTTTTCACAACACCAATGTTTATCTAAGAAAAGGATAAGGTGATATACTGTTTGGCTTCAGTTTCACCACAGGAGTTATCAGAAAGAGGTTGATCACAATATTGTTAGTTGGTTGATTAAGTTTTACAGCATGTCAACCATTTTTGGGTCACTTTATGCTGAAGATGTCTTGTTTTATTCATTCTTGATGAATACTCAATTTTTTCTAATTCATGTTTTTCTATTTAACCCATAGATGGGACCCGAACAGGTACTATCGCTCTGAGTCAGAATGGACCTGGGAGTAATGGTGATAAAGGGGTACCCCACATTCCCCAGAGCTCTAGAATTGGAACCTCACCATCAGATAGTTTAACATCATACACAAGACAATAAGACACTCAGCCACCGCCTTCTAGCACATATATGATAAAAAGGGTTGGGGGTTTGCCATAAGGGCAATAGGAGTGGGATAATCATATGCTTAAGCATCACAGTTGCCACCCACAGCCAACTGGTGGCCCCATTAAGGGGGGGGGTCTTACCCCTCTGCAAAGTGCGGTCAGTCTATTCTAAAGCCCCAGCCGAAAGGGCTAGACAATATAATCTTCAACCTCTTTCTGGTAATTCTTCAATGCCTGAAGACTAGCTCTTGGCTATAAATTCAGACTTTTCTCCCCTTCTAGGCTGATTTGCTAATCTACAAGGTGAGAGAGCCCAGTCTACCCTACTATTTACCCATTGATGCTGGGAGAAGAGATGGATTCATGCCTTTCCCAAAAAGTATTAGCTTGAAGTGAAACAAATCTTGTCCAGGATTTGAACCTTGCTTGCAGAGTCCATTTCATTTAATGATAATCATTACACTACCTCTGCCTCCAACACAATGAAGAAAAGTTAAAACAAGAAGCCATTCAAAATAATGGATTTAAGTTTTATAAATTACTCTCTGTTTATATATATATATATTCGCAGTGATTTTTGGAAACATTGTACATTTTCAGAAAAACCTTAAATTTATCTTAAAGCAAGTTTACTAGTCACAAAGAAATGAAAATACAGGTGGTAGAGGGCATAACAATTATCAGTAGGGAAACAGAATTGTCAAACCATTCTCTCTGTTTCTGTGACGCCAGTCAGTTGAGCCAGCTCCAAGGAGTAACAAAGAAATAGGAAATTCACATGCAGTACCCAAACACTGCATGATTATCCCAGTCAGGGGAAGAAGCAGCCCTTGTTTGCCGCAGATTTTCCACAGACACAGTGACAAGTACACCAAAAGCTGTTGATTCCTGAAGGTGATGGAGACGCCCTTTGGATTTTCCCCAGAGACCCTTTTTTGCTTTTTTTTTTTTTTTTTTTTTTCACACATAGTATACACATGATTTTTAAATATATCTATTTGACTCTAAAATGGAACCCAAACTACTCCAGAACAGGTTGAACTTGGGAGTAATGGCTATGAAGGGGTACTCCACATTTTCCAGAACTGGAGCCTCAGTATCAAATGCAGTTTCTCAGGACACTTTTTTCTTCTCTTTTTTTTTTTTTTTTTTTTTTTTTTTTTAGAGTGGGGGTCTTAACCCCTCTACAGTGAGATACATTCAGTGTATTCTGAGCCCTGTTGATAGACCAAAAACTATCAATGTTTTAACAGGAAACAATTCCACTATTCTACCCAAGAACAAACATATTAATGTATAATTTACTGATAAAGGAAGTTGTAGATAGCCATGATCACCAACATCTGGAAGGGACATAGCATATTACATTTTACTTTAGATAACACTAGTCATGATACTAGTAGAATAATGGTAACCAAATATGTTTTATACAAAGAGAAGATATTTCATGGAAAAAGACTAAAACCTACTTGCTGCTCTTCTTGTTCCTCAGATAATTCAAATTTTTTGAGAACTTCTCCAGTTTGTTGTTTATGTTGTTCAATGGCAGTTTTTAATTGAAAAAGGTCCACTGGCGAGAGGAAAAAGAAAATAAATCAGTGATATGAAAATATAAAGTTTTCTGATAATTGTTATTTATAAAAACTAGCAAAAGTATGCACCCCCTGGGCGCAAATATTTAAGTTCTAATGTAATAAAATATTATGTTAAATTAAAAAGATTAACAAAACTAAATAAGAATGAATATAAAAATATCATTTTAATGTTATTTTAATTGATTACTATATAGAATTATATATAGGATTGATTTTAATACGTTTGAGAATATTATTTGCCTTTATTTCATTGAAATATGAAGAAAATATCATGCTAAATGTTAAGACAACTTCAAAATATTTTCTCAGTATTTTCCCAGCATTTGTAGGTTAGTAGTAATTTAGGCCATGACATGTCCACCTCACCCCACCCCCAATCAAAAACTCCTGCTACAATTTTGCCAGGCCTTTATACTTGGGTTAACATGAAAAAGTCATTCTGAAAATGTTTATAAATTCACCAAGACAATATTCAGGAGCACAAAACAGTTATCTCCCTTGAGACGCCATTAGTCAAGTGGCATAAACTATAAGAGTTTTCCAAATTCTCATCAATAATCTAACTACCAATTCTTTAATTATTTTCATTGACTTATTTCTTTTTATATACATTCTGAATTATATTTTTCTAACCAAACTTAATACAAATAATGTGTTGCAGATAATCTTGGATTTCAAAAAGCGAGATACTAACAAAAGTTTGAAAGATTTTGGCATAGAGAAAGAAAATATTTGAAACAATAACATCTTTCAAGTATCCAACCTCTTGATATGAATTTTACTTTTAGACTAATCAAAAATAAAACAAAAATACTTAGAATATTATTTAAAATGACCAAAAAGCCGAATGCTAAAGATTGAGATTACTGTTTAATCAATTCTTTGCATACATCATTTTTAGAATGCTTATAAGATGCATTTTACAAAATTTAGAAAGGTCTAGTCCAGGCATGTCAAACCAAGTAGCCCCCTAGGGCCACATGGATTACATATGTATGTCATGAGGGCCACGCATGACAACTAGTCAACCAAAATATAACCCAATGAAGCATTTTGATAAAAATTATTGCACAATCTTTTTTATTGCATAAAAGGTGCAAATGAATGTTTTATAAGCATTCATAAATGTAAGTTAATGACAAAAAATGAAATTGTAAGTAACATACATGTATATTTGCAATTGAAACAAATGCATTATGTACAAAAATCATAACAGTTTTAAAAAATAAGATTTATTAGCAACAATTCAATAATTTCTAATTTTTTGTTGTGAATTTTGACACCTCTTCTGCTTGACAATTTTTTGTATGTCTGGTTTTAATGTCTGTGCAGTTCCGACTTAGATCAAAGATGACAAGTGCTGATCTGTCAGCCATGTTCTATAAGAAGTTTTAGTAAATTTTACAAACAAAAATAACTGATCCTAGACAAGTAGAATCAAACATTGCCATGATACTTGGGGCAAATTTTCTGAAGTTTTTTTTAATTTTTTTGGAAGGTATGTAGAGAAATCAGGTATCCCCACTTGAAGATACTTTCTTTTGAGAGCGGAATCTGACTGCATTTCAAACAGTTCTATCAACAGGTTTTCTTCTGCATTGGTGTGGGCTGTACTTATGCTTGCTGAGGGCTGCATGCGGCCCACAGGTTTAACATGCCTGGTCAGGACAATTTTGAAAAATTAGAGCCTCAGACTAAACTATCAAAACAATCATTATCTTTGCTTGTTTTCTAAAGACATTAGTGATGAGAGGTCAGCTAAATTTGCAATGTTCAACATTAATCTAGATATAAAAATAATTTTAATATAATAATGAAATTTATTGTGTACAGTGCTCAGGTGCACCACAATTCATCAAAGTCTCATGTCAAGTATACAGAATAATGTATTAGTGTCAGGAACATGAACAGTTTAAAGTAGTAATATGCATGTATGTGTGTGCGTGTGTGCATATGTATGTGGAGAGTGGCATCAGGTATATTGTCGGTGGACTACAGGAAGATATAGTTAATAGTCAAAGCAAATGAAATTACTTACATCGACCAAAACGTGCTTTTTCCATTTGGATGATTTTCTGTTTTTCTTTAACAATATTGGTCATGCTTCCCCATTTCTTCATGGCACTAAAAAGATAAAAAATTGTGAAAATCAACAAAAAAAATTGGATATATTATAATAAATAAAAGTAGAATATATTAATACAAGCCTAGAGAACATTTTCAATTAGAATGTTCATATTTTCATTCTTTTTGAATAAAAATATGAACAAACTTATTTATTTGTATTTTTCAGATGAGGCTTGATATGAATAAATTTGATTTTTCAGACTTAAAAACTTTGATCGATTAAAAAAAATTTTTTTTTTTTTAAATTTAAAAAAAAAAACACCAATAGATTTATTTTTATTTTTTAAATGATCGGGATTCTTCTCATGAGACAGGTCTGATAAATAGATGTGCAAAAAAAAAAAACAAAAAAAAAAAACGTCATCTTTTGAATAGATCTATAAAAAAAAAAATTTTTTTAAATTTCTTTGACACCTGTTTGATCAACTGTCAAGCTATTAAAAATGATTTCTACAGTTGTATCATCACTAAACTTGGATAAACTGAAAACACCTGAGGAAGGCCGGAGGATACAGTGGCCAAAACGTTGTGTTAATAACTACCACAATAAAGATGCAGACAATAGTCCGAAAAATCAAAATTATGAACAAACTTGTAAACCAGGCTTGTATACTGTAAGTAAAAATAAAATGTCATTTAACAAGTAGTTTAATTGAATATCAAAAAAAAGTTTTAAAAGGAAACTTATAAAATGAAACTAAAAAACATTTTTATTCCTTTTCAAAAATTAAGGGAAATGCTTGCTTATACCTTAAACTCTAAATACTAATTTTAACAATGATGAACTGAAGTTGGAAAAAGAGAAAATACAAAGGGATGCAGAGAAAAAAATACAGAATGTTAGAGAAAAAAAAAAGGATATGTGTGTGTGTGTGTGTGTGTGTGTGTGTGTGTGTGTGTGTGTGCATAATTACCTATGAGAAAAAAAATCATGGGTATATTTAGATTTTTTTAAATTATTTCAGAGCAGATAAAAAGATCATGTTTTTTCCTGCATTCTTATGAGATAAAATGGCAACATTGCTATAAATTGTTAATAGGCTTTAAAATCATCACCACTTAATAATATTGCTAAGTGAATGAAAAAATAATATAATAGCAACTTACAGTTTTTCAGTATCTGATCTTAAAAACATTAAAATAGGCATCTCCTTTCCATAGGGACTTCTTCGTGTGTACTTTGGTAGAACGGACAAATCTCTAAATAAATAAAAAAAGAGAGAAAAATAGTTTTAACAAACTGATAGTTTCAGAATACAATGCAATTTTGACAATATTAAATCAAAAAATAAAGTTTTTTTTATAGACAGTGATAGTCTAATATATAACAAAAATAAATATCACACAGATTAAACTTTTGAACCCATAAGCCCAGGCTGAGGGCTATTTTACTATACACCATAAGTCCCAGCTAAGTGCTATACTAATAATAATAGGCTTAATATAATGACTATTCCCAGCCTTTCATTTACTGGAACAATGGAATAGCTCTAAATAATAAACTGACTGCTTTCAATATAAAGTTTGTATGTGTTTTGTGCTTTACTTTTTTTATGAATTCTGTGAGCTAGTTATATATAGTTTGCTATATCAATAAAGTAAAGAGTGCTCAATATCATTGATACAGCATGTATATCTAAGTTGGGCAAGGAACGGACTGTTGACTTTGTATCTTCACTACCCTAATTTAGATATATATATTTGTATTTAACTGAAAAAGAATTCAAAATCTCACAGCAAGTGCTAATGCAAGAGAATATATTGACTAAGTAATTCCATAAATAAAACAAAAAGATTAATAATTCAGGAATTTACTTTGGTGTTAGAAGAAATTCATTCATTGCCCGGACAGGTAAAATGAAGATATTTCCTGTGTAACTGTAGTCAATGGCTTTCTTTTTTATTTGCATTACTGAAAAGAAAAAAAAAAAAAAAGAAAGAAAGAAATTAATATGAAGCATGAATCAAAAGACATACACAGTATTATTCTTTTAATAAAAAAAAAAATGTTGCAAAATTATCACACCACAAAAAATCTAAAAGATAGATAAACAGAATACAGAATTGGTTGATGAATTTTAATGGCATATCAACCCATCTGGTGTTATTTTATACCTAGAAGGTTAGGGAATAATATTCACTAGTGTAACACCTACGCCAGGCCGGGGGCTATTGCACGTCATTACTGCAGTTCTGCACTGTTCTCTCTGGCCATTAATCTTGTGTTGTCTGCTCGCTTCACCTAGGACCTCCACTCGTTGTGATCGTGATAAAGCACTCCAGTGGACCCCCTACCATGAGGTAAACAATTAATAAACCAAGAGAGAAAGAGAGGAACAAACAACAAAGACAAAGTCAAATTCAGGTGAACATCAAAATATGGCAGATAGGTACACAGCTCACATTCATTCAGTCTTTAGACATCCTTCCAATCTTCTACTCTGTACTGTTGCCCGAGAGGGGGGCACACACACCCCTCTCCATCCACTCACGACTCCTGCTAAGTTGTATTCTCTGGTCTAAGACTAAGGGTGATTTTATTCGTCCGCTGCCCAAGAACTAACAGTCTAACTCACACTGACTTTTTCAAATCTCCCAGAATTCTTTCCCAACACTCATTCTCCGAGATTCCACACGAGATTTCGAAATCTTTTGTTCTAAATAGGTCAAATTTTATTACTGATCTGAACTCCTGTTAACTTTCAAAGTGGTCAAAAACAAGACTTCTGGTTTCTACCTTGGAGAGTTATCACAGCTCTTAATCTTTTCTCTATAGGATTTCTCTTTATTACTTCTATAACCTTTGTTTGACCAACACCAGCCAAACCTTCTATGGCATGATTATTACACACATACACTTATCCATACATGTATACACATATAAATATATACACATATACACACACATGAACACACACACACACACACACACCATCTGTGGGTGGTCCCACTCCATCCCCAATGAACACACACACACACACACATTTATCTTATACTAGCTAAAGTACCCGATCCATGACCGGACTAAAAAAATTAGGAACACCAGAGAGTGTTTTCAGACATATTTACATCCAAGGGTAAATATTTATGGAAATTTTCGTGAAAATCGGACCATTAATTGATTTTTCATAGAAATTTAAAAAAAAAAAAAAAAAAAAACTTCTTGTCGTAACTTGTTTTTGGCTACGTTAAATTTTAGTTGATTTAACGGTGCAAATATGAAAACTTTTTTTTTCAGTCATAATTTTCATTATTTCCGTAAGCTTAAATTTTTAAAAATCATCAGGAGTTTGTTTAATGTTTCTTCTTTCAAATGGAAAAAGTTTTTTCAAGATAATATTAATTTTCATGAAAGTTTCATCGTGTTAAATATGGGGGGGTGTAAATCTCACAGGGAAAATTGGTAGTACCTAAATAAGCCCTTTTATCTTAACGGTTTTTAGAAAAAAAAATAGAAGTGGTGACTTAATTTTTTTAAATCTGTCTATTTATTTATTATTAGAATTATATTTTCAAGTTACATACATTAGAATCATGATTATTTTATGTTTGTTTAATGTTTAGTGTTTAAACACTAAACCTTATATAAGTTATTCAACTACCTCGTATTTTTACTTTTAAAATTTTATATCGTTTTATACATTTACTTGTTATTGCAATTTTAAAAACAATTATATAAAAAGATGTTTGTTTATTATTAAAACATTGTAACAATTGCCGTAGATTGTATTTTACATTTAAATGTTAAGCTAGGTATACAAAAAAAAATCATTTGCTACGTTTTTAAAAACGAATTAAAATTAATTAAATCTATTATTTAAGTTCAAACTTTTGTCTAAATCGATACGTAGTAACATAATAACCATCATTAAAAAAAGAAAAATATTATATATGCAGTTTATTTTTAATACATTCAAAAAGAAATTGTTTTGGTCAATTTTGACGTGATCCGCCATTCTGTCTCTTTTTCAAAGGTTTTAAGCGTTTGTTTACAATTTTAATGTATTTTTGCGATAGCAAAATATTTACCAAAAGATCAGATTTTAATGAAATTTTCAGTATTGATTTATCAATTAATGAATTTTTAGTGCTTTTTTTTTTTTGCTATGAAAAATTAATATATAAAATTCATTTAAAATATGAAAAGCGTGATGTTAAGTTTAAAATGTTATATTTTTAGATTCTAGAAATAAATATCTACTTAATGCTAACCTTATTTTAGTACTTCAAAGTATATGTTTTGAAGAAATTATTGAAAATGTACCCCACTTTTTAAGCAGAAAAAAATATTGATGCATAATTTTTTCTTTTATAAGATAATAGCCAATTAAATAATTATCGAAATGAGTAAAAAAGAAATCTCCAAAAAATTAATTATTTATTATTTTCTTACATTTAATTCTTCGATATTCGGTACTTATTTTCTCATAGAAAAGCCACCGTAATTTTTTTTTCTATTCATAACTTTGGTCTTTTATCTCTTTATTTCTACTGTAATTAGTAAACTATAAGACCAACTCGAAAAAATGTTACGCCCCCAACATAAGAGGGGGGGGGGGCAAAATTAAGTGACCTGAAAAAAAATGAAAAAGTTTTGAAATAAAATAAGTAATGTATTATAAAGATCATACATTGATAAATAAACACTGAAAAATTAGTTAAAATCCGATAATTCCCTGATTTTTGGTAAATTACTTTCTGGGGGGGGGACTAAAGTCATTTTGTCAAAAATGCATTTTAGGCCAATTTTGGGTCTACCTATGTTAAGCTAAGTGTTACTAAAAAAAACTTTCGACAACTATATGTATGTATTTAGATATTTCTTTTTTACTGTTTGACAAAAAAGAATTTTGTAAATAACTTACGAAATTCACACAAACACTTATTCAAAATAAGTAAACAAACAGTGTTTGTGTGAATTTCGTAATTTTGAACATAATATTAACCTTTATTCAAGTTTCATTGTGTTAAATACCCCCCCCCCTTTTTAAGCGCTAATCATTTGCAATTTTTTTTTTTTTTGTTTTGAGAATAATATTCTAACTTTTTCGTACGGAAGACAGTTTTAAATTCAGTTTTTAATTGCTTGTTAGAAATAAAATGTAACATTGTAATTCATTTATTTATTTGAGCAACAAAAATAACAAAGACAACTAAACGTTATATTTCGCGTTAAAATTTTGTTATTCTTCTTTCAAAAACGTTTTGAGTTTCACTGGATATATTTAATCATATTATATCCTAAGATATCCTCTTTATTTAATCACTTGAAGGATTTTTTTCAAAAACTTTTTCGTACATAAGACAATTTTAAATTCAGTTTTTGTAATTGCTAATTTGCATATTAATTCAAATTTGATTCGCTGATTAAAAATGGATATATTTTATTCTAAGAAATATGAAAGTATTCGTAAAAATATTAATAAAAAGGTTTTCATTTTTCTTTTTTAAATATAAACAAACGCATTCAACAATGCAGTAGAAATAGAGCCTACATACGAAAACAAGCAGCAGGGTGGGGCGTGCGTGCTGATTGTAGCTGGAATATCAGCAGTAGCAGCTATGTGATAGCTTTCAAAAAATCGTTTGATTTTTGTTTAATTAATTAATTATATCCTTAATCAGTAAAAATCAATAACCAAATTTGGAGTGTTTCTTAGAACGATATCAATGTGTATGCAAGATTTTCAATCTGAGTGACCTCCCGTTTTGGGGTTATACGTCGACACGTACATACCAAAATATCTCCTTTATATATTTAGATGTGGGATTTCTTACTACTTATATTTGATATAACCTATACAGTTACATACATATGCATACAACTGCACCTATGCATTGTATGACTCTAGCAGGATCTGTGGATATAACATACTAAGCTCTGTCAACTGGGGCTTTAGAATACACCGACTGCACCTCTGCAGAGGAGTAAGACCCCTCCCCAATGGGACCACCCATGATACTTAACATGCCATGCAACACTCCACACCCTTATGTTAGGTGGGCATTTGGAGAGGCCCCCTCCGATCAATTGGCTGGTTATGTCAAGCCATAGCACCTATACGATTGTCCCAGCCCTATTGCCCTTATGGCAAGACCCAACCCTTTTTATATCGGTGCTAGAAGGTGGAGGCTGAGGATCTTAATTTTTCTGCGTATAACATTAAACTATCTGATGGTGAGGTTCCAGTTCTGGAAGTCTGGGGAATGCGGAGCATCCCCTTCATCACCATTGCTCCCAGGTCCACTCTGACCCTGAGTAGTAGTACCTGTTAGGGTCCCATCTATGGGTAAAATAGAAAATATGTGTTTAAAACTAACTGAGAACCCATCAAGAAAGATTGAATAAAACAAAAACATTTTCGGCATAAAATGAACCAATGGGTTGACATGCCATAAAACCCAACCAACCAAAATATACCACGGTATGATGATAATTTAATTAGTACATTTTATATGTTTACTTAAGAGCTATTGCAAATTACTTCAATATGTAAAAAGTATAATAATCTTGATTTAACTCTCTCACTCTTTTTTTCTTCCTTCTTTTCATCTTTTCATTATGTTCAATTGAAACAGATTAGCACTATTGCTTCCGTGCGTTCACTCCCTCTCTATATCTTTCCCCTACTCTTCCTTATATTTTTTCTGTGTAGCATGTCCTTTTTCTTCCTTTATAATAAAAACGGAATGGTCCATTATTTAGCAGAGGTGATGACAACTCATTTGGATGGTCTCATTAACTAGAGTGTTGCAAGATGATAACAGCCATACAATTTAGGAACATGAGTATTAACATATAGATTGTATGTCTATATTTACACTTTTGTAATTATTAAAGGTCACAAGTGTTGTAAATTCAGCACATGACTTATGAAACCAATAAACTTAAAACAAAGACTTCTTTATTAACAAGAAAGCATGGGCGTCATTCATTACCTTTTAATTAACAAACTTAGAGTGAAAATTCTTTTTGATTGTTATAAATAATAAAGTTTAGAAAATAAAAACCACTAAAGAAACAAACATGAAACTTTAGGGATAAATAATTAGAGAAATATTTTCAAAAGTAAAAACCAATTAAGAAATACTAAAGAACCAAAAATACATTAAAAGAAACAAAATTATGCACTGCATTATAAAAGACAGCAGAATGCATCTAATAACTGCTAAAATGTTCATTTAGAATATAAGTTACAAGCTCTAAAGGTAATAAATTTATATTAGAAGCCCCCTGTGGTAATGATTTCAGCTCTGAAACCATGTTTGAATTTATAGGCAATTCTCTGAAGATGACTTATTTTAAGGTAATTTTAAAAAAAAAAAAAAAACACATGAATAGAACCGAAGGCTACTGTGGCCTGAATGTTGTTTTTTTACACAATAAAGATGAGGACAACAGTCCGAAATATTAAAATTATTCATATCAAACCTTATCTCATAAATACATACAAGTATAAAAATTTGAGACAGACCTGATACATTAAAAAATAGAAATAATCTCCAAGAATATAATAAACTCTCTTCTAATCTATGTTCAACTTATACAAAATATTCTTTAATTTTATTTCTTTTTGCAGGAACACATGTATGGGGGGGGGTCTCTTATATTAAATGTGTCCATTTACAGTCACAACCCTTGGCCTCTACCCTCGCTCCCATTTCCTATCGACTATAAGAAGAAAAAAAATATAATTCTTGTGTTGAGTATAAATTCAGTAAATGTTAAAACCTCTCAGATGCTTTAGTGGACTTGTGGACTTATACTAAATTAAAACTTAGATATTTAACAAATACTCCCATAAATCCCCAAAGAAGTTATAAGGTGCTCCTTAGCCTTGGTCAGTAACCCATCTACGACAAGGAAAGTCCGATATAAAACCTCTGCTGCCTAGTGGCTTTACCTCCTCTCAAGGAAAAGCTGGGGAGTAAACCCTGAAAACAAATCCAGAGCCGGAGTCCCTAAGGTAGTGTGATGCTGAACTCCAGTCTTACTTAGCAACTCCTGTTACACTACTGCTGCCAAACTGCATTGGCTTCTTACCTTTCCTTTGAATCACAGCAACAGTGTGGAGAGGAGGGATTTGCTCTTAGCGTGAAGAAATGTTTCCAAAAGTCATGTGAACTATGCTGTTTTCCGACTTTGTAGGCATGCCCACATGTGTTAGAAATATGGAAATCAAAAAGGTACTAAAGTTTTCTGTTGGTAAAATGAGTGTTTATCAAGTCAGTTGTTATGACCAGTACTTTCTATAACCCTTATGAACAATGCCCTATAGAAAGTACTGCTCATAAGTATTTGAACAATAACAAAATCAGTTTTTCTATTCCCTATGATTTCTGTATGCTTTCCTGTATAAACAAAAATGACATAGCAAAATAAAACAAATGCTCTAACTTAAAATAAAAACTAATTCCAATTTAATTTGCAACTTAATAGTATGGGGGTCTGCATTAATGCTCACCCAGAAAATTATAATTTCTCAAGGGAGATAACTATTTAAAAATAGAATACTTCCCCTTACATATTTATTAATTCGCAACTGAATTCTATAAGATACAACTTTATTTAATTTTTATCCCTTCAACTTAAAATCCAAAATGGTTCCTGCAATTTCGAGCAACAGAAAAACAGATTTTGTCCTTGTTCAAATAGTTAGGATCAGTACTTTCTATAACCCTTATGAGCAGCACACTATAGAATGTACTACTCACATAAGTATTTGAACAAAAACAAAAAAAAACTGTTTTTCTGTTCTCTATGATTTTTGTATGCTTTCATGTATAAACAAAAATGACATCATAAAAAGAGTAAGAAAGAAAAAAGAAAAGATGCTGCTCTAACTTGGAAAATAAAGCAAATTCCAATCTAATTCGCAACTTAATGAAGGGGGGGGGTCTATATTCATGCTAACCCCCAAAATTATTTCTCAAGGGAGATAACTATTAAAAACTATAGAATACTTATTAATTCATTATTGAATTCTAGAAATAATATGCAACTCAAATAATGGTTGCTAACGATGGCCTTTAAGAGAGCTAATTTTAAATTAGCTTCCTTTTAACCCTTTATCTACCAGAGTGCCCAAAGTCGCCCAATGAGCAAAGTGCCGGACCCCCCAAAAAAATGCCTGAGATCTTAGAAAATGGTTTAGAGTAAAAAAAAAAATTTTAAAAAAGAGGAATGAATTAAATGAATACATTTCTATTCAATTGTAATGGATCAGTGATACAATACTAGCTTGTCAACCATTTCACCACACTATTGTGGATGGCAGTGGTAAATAAAGGGCTAATATGTACCTTTATACCTCTTGGCTACCAGTGAACACATTTTACAGATATGTCAGTATCTCACAATGAGGAAAAACTTTAAAATTTAATTTACTTTATTTGGTATGACTAATAGCAAACTCTGAAGACAACAAATTCAAATATACAATATGAATTTTATAAAAATAATTTTTTTTGTTTCAAAAGCTTACCTTTAACAATTTTGCCACTGCTTTTGGCAGCTGTTGTGGGTGGAGTTGCAGAATCCTTCTCTGCTGGTTTGGGACCAGAAGGATTACTGTCATCAGGGCCATTACTAAGATAACGGGAAATCTGAAAATGTC
The DNA here is from genome assembly GCA_023376005.1 of Doryteuthis pealeii. Lineage (NCBI taxonomy): Eukaryota > Metazoa > Mollusca > Cephalopoda > Myopsida > Loliginidae > Doryteuthis > Doryteuthis pealeii. Next base: position 36,555,286 of record CM042137.1, on the reverse strand, counting down.
TGTTGGTCTTTGAGAACTGGAGACCGGCTCCAAATAGTCGAGCAGTAGATTTCTTACTACTACCTACAATAGATAAACACATGTAGAGCATATCATATAAGGGGTAAAATTATTTTTAAGTCACATAAAAAAAAATACAAATAGATAAATATACAGGATAGCAAAGTTGTCTCCCTTTGGCTAGAGTGAACTACCATGCATTAGTGATGCAATACACAGGGAGTAGTTAAGAGATACTACACAGAATAACCATGTGATCTCTGATATAAACACAATGCCAAATTCAAACTCTTCCTGGACTCAAGCTCATTAAAAGTAGGACAATTTTCCTTGGGCAGAGTTTTCCTTTTCTGAGATTGGTTGCCTTACCATGACTAAAAGACCCACTCTGCTCTATTATTTACTCATAGCCTGAAGGAGAACAGATGGATTCCTGCCTTTCCCAAGGGTATTAGTGCAAAGTGAAATGCAAACAGCCACATCTAGGATTTGAACTCTGGTCAGCAATTCCATTTACTACAACACTCATTACACTAAGAACACCTTATGGAGGTGAAAGTATTGCATCATTTGTTTCTGCTAGACAACCAGTTAAATTTATAAAAGAGAAATAGTACTAAAGATCACGGATAAGCAACGCCAGATAATCAGGATTTATATTTTTGCATTTCATCTTGGACGGTCTCATTTTTAATCAGAGGGTGTTGCCAGATGATAACGGTTGTACAATTAAAGAACATGAGTATTAATATATAGATAATAAATAAAAATTGATCCTTATTTTTTTCTATCTTCAGTCAGTATTAGAATCAATAAACAGAAATACAATTTCAACAATTTACAACAAAAATGTTAACCAACAACAGTTGTTACAATACAATTGAAAATTATCTTTTTAAATGAAGTTGATTAAAACTAGACACTCTTAACACTAATGACAAAAATGTTCTTAAGCTCTCTCTCTCTCTCTCTCATATATGTAAGTTAGTATAAGATACAGTTAACAAGGCTTAGCAACAGTCAGTTTCTTGCCTATGTGTTCATCAGACCAAGTTTGGCAAGAAACCGACAGTCACCAAGTGCTGTTGGCTGTGTTTACACTATCCTAAATTCAATCTATACATGCTTTACATTATCTTATCTTATTATAATGGAGATTATGTATTTGTTTGTCTGTAACCGAAACTATATCACTGCTCACGTCACTATCCATTTTGTTATTATACATCACATTCTCCATGAATCATTTTTATTCAAGCCTCAATTATTAATAAAATTGTTTTTCACTATTAATACTGCTGGCCATATCTACGTACTAATAACATGCAATTGTATTTATATATACAATAAAATAACAGTTTACAGTGTGAACGGCAAACCTAATTTACATATAGATATTAAAAATTTGATTTTAATAAATATGTGTTTAGTACTATTGATTTCTAATTATTTGATTTTATCTTAATGAATATGAGCAAAAATCTCGGAGATAAATCTTAAAAGAAATCAATTAACAAAAAGAAATAACTGTAATTTTATTCTTTACTTCCCGATTTAACTAAATAGTTAAATTAGAAAAAATTAGCAAGGAAAGACGGAGGTGATGGAAGAGGAAGCTACAGCTGTTATATTTTTCGATTATACCCCTCTCTGTTTCAAATCCTTTTATCTGCATTCTTATTTAGTTTCTTTAGACTTTCTAATTTAATATAATATTTTATGACATTAATACTTGCACCCGGAGGGTGCATATATTTGCTAGTTATTATAATGGAGATTTGGTGTGTCTGTAACCGAAACCATGGCATTACTTACACTATTATATATACCCTCAGGAATTGCGTGAGTTTATCGATGAGTATTCAATTTATAGTCAAAATCATTAATACATATAATAAATCATTTATCAATAAGATCTCTATGAAAATATGCGTCAAAGGCATTTGATTTAAATCTTATTAAAATGGATATTTGGTGTCTGTCTGTAACTGAAACTATGTCACTGCTTAGGTCACAATACCCTTGAGGAATTGCACAAGTTTATCAATGAGTATTTAATTTATAGTCAAAATTATTAATACATAGAATAAATCTAATTTATTAATGAAAATTTGATTTGCCTCAAAACAGCCCATGTTATTAGTGAATTTAAAATCCTCCAATGTGTCTTATATATCACTAAGAAATAAAGGTTTTTTATTATATATGGTGTTGTTAATTTGCATACTGGTTTTAACAAAACAGGGTTTAATAAATAATTACTTGGTGTTATTGATCTCTAATACTATTGTTGTATCCTCTAGTGTATTAAAATAAATCCTATAAATGATTTTATATAGAAACCAATAAAAATATAATTAAAATAAGTGATCTTTTTATATGCATTCTTATTTAGTTTTGTTGGTCTTTCTAATCTATTTCCTTAAATTAAAACTTAAATACTTATGCCTGAAGGGCACATATTCTTGCTAGTATATAATACACACACACACACACACACACAAGCAAGAACCTACATCAATTAGCTCTGTGTTGATTCTGGATGCTGTGCAGGACTTCCTAGGGTCAATGACTGATGTTGATGGTTGGAGACTCATAGATATCCGTGCTGTCAGCATGACACGATGATACACAGAGAAATTGCCAGCCAATAGGATGACACAATGACATCAATCAAATTAAGAATGTGTATAAATGTAACTATATGTAGCAACTGAATAAACTCGACATATAAATACCTGAATGAAATTTCCTACAGGTCAAGAGAGCCAGTTGCATAATTTGTGGAGGTCCTGGTCCAGAAAGACTGTGGCTCAAATTCAACATTGCGTTGCAACAGTGGACACCTTTGCCAATGTGAGATAGCAAAAGCATCTTGCTTTATTTATCTGAAATGAGAAGAAAAAAAATATATTTAAAGTGCATCCAAAGTAAAAAATTTAAAAAATTTTAAATATTAAAAAAAAAAAAAAAAAAAAAAAAAAAAAAAAAAAAACCAGAAAAAATTATATTTAAACTGCATCCAAAGTAAAAAATTTAAAAAAATTTTTTAAATATTTAAAAAAAAAAAAAAAAAAAAAAAAAAAAAACGGAAAAAATTAAAGAATGTATAAATACTGCTTTGAACTTTTTGACAACAGTTGAATCGTAACATTTAAATAACAACCCGAACATATTTCTTATCAAAACCAAACATAAACCAAAAAAATATTTAAACTAGATATTCATGTGAATATATTGTAATGATAAATAGGGTTTGTTTGTCTTGAAAGTTTTATATTTTTGCTTAAGAAACTAGTGTCAAAATGACCTGGGCTATGTCTTTTTCTGTCAAAATGACCTAGAGATATAAGTCTTTATCTCTAAAAATGACTAGTGTCAAAATGACCGAGATCTATAAGTTTTTCTCTAAAATACCTAGCACCAAAATATCCAGTTCTTATATCATAGTTTATAAATTCTTGTTTTTCAAAATCTTTCATTAGTGAACCTTGAATAATTTGTGTAAATTACACCCATAATTTGGCAGAAATTTGTTCAGGTATTTCAGATAAATATAAATATATATATATATATTATATATATATATTATATATATATACATATATATAGGTTTGGTGGTTGGTTTTGAAGTCTATCACAATGCAAGTGTAAAGAAAAAGGAGGTAAACTATGATGTTTGTTTACCTTTAATTTATTCTTAATATTTCGAGATAAAGAGCCTTTCATCAGAAATCTTCTGATGAAGGAATCTATCTCGAAATATCAAGAATAAATCAAAGGTAAACAAACAACATTATAGTTACCTCATTTTTCTTTACACTTGCATTGTGATAGCCTTCATTCATTAAATTGTATACTTAGCATTTACCACTAAAAAAGTTTCTTAAAAAATTATCATTCTTCTAGTATTTAAAAACTAGGAAATAGAATTCATATTTCACATAGCATTACAATCTAATGATCGAATATAATAGTGTAATTGTTTGAAGGTCCTCAATGAAGTATGCCAACACTATATCCACACACACACACACACACACAATCATGACTATACACTGTTCCTGACATTTGTACATTATTCTATGTACTATACATGCACTTTTGATGAGTTGAAGTGCATCAGAGCTCTCTATACAATAATTTAATTATATTATATATAGTTTCAGTTTAGAGTTAGCAATGATGAATACCAAGAGGAAGAGGCTGTTGTTTAAGTGCAATGTAATATTGGCTTGCTGACAGGAAACTAATAATATAGATTCAGGTTTAATACTTTTTTGTTCCAATGTGGATGATATTGTATAGACTGATACAATCTTGTCATATATATATATATATATATATATATATATATATATATATATATGTAGATAATATGGGTGGTATATTTGTAAGTAGGCAGTGCTGAATATCATTTATAGAGCATTTATAATTAAATAACTGTATCTGGGTAAACTTTGTACTATACATATCAGCTGACCAATCAAAATCCAGTTCCCTCCTCCCTCATTAAAGGACCAAACCACAGCATATATAAACAAACTGCTAAACCAATTTCCCCATTTAGTCTAAGGATCACATAGATGAGAAACTGTCAGTAACCAAGTGTTGATTCTATATCCATGCTACCTAAACTCTCTCTCTCATATATATATATATATATATATATGTTGTAAACACGGTTTGTTTTGGAATGGCTTTTTGCCGATAATTTTTGGGAGAATAAGTGCTTAATTGGAGTCGTACCTAATTTTGAAAATTAATTAATTAATAATGAATTAGGCGGGAATACCTATTAAATGTATGGCTAAACAAATCGAGAAAAATTTTTGATTTTTGATTTTTCTCGATTTGTTTAGCCATACATTTAATAGGTATTCCCGCCTAATTCATTATTAATTAATTTTCAAAATTAGGTACGACTCCAATTAAGCATATATA
>CM042137.1:36462842-36545342 GCA_023376005.1 Doryteuthis pealeii | reverse complement strand
ATAAAGATAGCAAACGCAACAGGAAAATGACAGGTGAGTTAAGAATTGCAGTTAACTGCGACTGAGAAGATGTACTAAAAATAGAAAAAAGGTACCAGAAGATTACACACAGGTCTATGAATGCTTGGGTTGACAGGCACCAAAAGCCAATACAGCCCAAAATAAACCAGCAACTGTATATACTTTGGTATATTCATAGAACCAGAAACTGAAGGTGATTCTGAGGAACAGTCTTGATAATAATCAAAATTATTAATATAATATTAATTATTTCATTATTAATATTTCAACTAATTTTTTTTTTTCTAGAATAAAATCAAAACAATTGGTATCTCATAGTTAATTTTTTAATAAAGAAAATGACCAAGGATTCAATATTTTTAATTAAAGAAATAAAAAGAAAATCAATAATAGAAAACTAGCAGAATGCCACAGAATAATCTAAGAAAGCCAAGTAGAGATGAGAAACAGAAAATAGAAAGTAAATGGCATCTCTGTTTCCCCCCAAAAAAAATAAACATATGTAGTGATATATTCATTTAAATCTTTTTTAAAATAGTGGTGTGACACTATAAGCTCTTCCGCTCTTGGGTTCAAATAGTTAGGTGCAATAATGCAAACTATCAGGACCTGTGGATATAGCACAGTACGATAATTTAATTATTACAACACTTGATATGTTACTTAAGAGCTATTGCTAAATAGATCAATATGTAAAAAGTATAATGATCTTGATTTAACTCTCTCTCTCTCTCACTTTTTCTTTTTTATCTTTTCATTATGTTCAATTGAAAAAGATTTGTGTTACTGCTTCTGCATGTTCATATCTTCTCTCTATCTTTCCCCTGCTCCCTCTCTTTCTTTCTTATATTTTTTGTAGCATGTCCTTTTTCTTCCCTTTCTTTATAATAAAAACGGAATGGTTCATTATTTATCTGAGGTGACGATACTCATAAGAAATAAGAATTCGGTAGACAAGCAACACCAGATAATCAGGATTTACATTTTTACATTTCATCTTGGATGATTTGGACGGTCTCATTTTTAACCAGAGCATTGCAAGATGATAACAGTTGTACTTTTAAGGAACATGAGTATTAATATATATAGATTAATATTTTTATTGTATTCGTGCTAAACAAACTGTGTCTCATATACACAAGTGTGTATATGTGTGTGTAACTACTGATAACAACATTATTAAGTTTCAATTCCACCAAAAGTAACAGAAATATAAAATTCAAAAAAGTCTTAGCAATTAATTTTTAATCATGAAATAAGATTGAACTAGGTGTAAATAGAAATACCTTAATTTTCTAATATGACAGTGCTTTCTACACTGTATAATATAACTTATATGGGGGGGGGGAGATTTTGAAAATGTTATAAGTAATTTTTATCTGTATTTCTTGGTTTCTACTTAATGCATTTCATTCAAAATCAACCCATTATAACACCACTCTTAAATCCCCCAAAATACTATAACAACAGTCTACAGCATAAATTATACATACACATTATATATATATATATATATATATATATATATATATATATATATAAAGTAAGTAAAGTCGTCGGGGCAGCCTAAAGTCGGTATCAGCCAATCAGCGAGGGAGTCTATCCCCTTTTCACTAGCGCTAGACCAAGGAGAATGTTTTTTTGGCATCTGAGGTGGAGCGCCACACCTACCATCAGCTCCTTACTTTACCGCACAGATCCCTGTGCTACTCATACGCTGAGTTGGCGAGGACCGGAATTGAACTAGGAACCTTGTGGTTTCTAGCCGAACGCTCTACCGACTGAGCTATCCCGGGAATATAGTGCTATTACTCTGAGTACAAGAAGGTTCCCGAGTCTGACAAGAAATACCTGAAGAAGGCCGAAACATTGTACAGATAACAATAAAGATGAGGACAGTAGTCCGAATAATCCAAATACTAATAGTGTACTGTATCTATAAGTAAATAGTGTATTGTAGATAGAGCATGGATATCTAAGTTAGGGTAGTGTTGACATGAAGTCAACAGCGCTTGATTACTGACAGTTTCTCGCCTATGAAATTCTCAAACCAAGGTGAGAAACTGTCAGTAATCAAGCGCCACCGACTTCATGTCCACACTACTCTAACTTAATATATATATTTACCAAACCCTCATCACGAGTAAGATGCAACACAAGGTCAATTTCTTAAGCAGAGTTTAACAGGTTTAAATTCAGAGTTTTCCTTCTCTAGACTGGTTGCCTAACCAAGGTTAAAGAGCCCATTCTGTCCTACTATTTACCCATAGCCAGAAGGAGAATAGTTCAATTCATACTTTTCCCAAGGGTATTAGTGCTATGTGAATTGCAAACAGCCTCAATCCAGGATTTTAACTCATCGTGTCCACTTCCTACAATGTTAACCATTACATAACACACCTCCATAATATATATATATATATATATATATATATAAATAAACAACTTTTAGCTATTTTCAGCCGACAGTATATTTGGGAGAATATGTGTTTTTAATTTTAGTCAGACCTAATTTTTTTTGAAAGTTAATTCATTTATGGTTTTTTGAAAGTTAATTCATTTATCGTTAAATCCCGCCTAATTAACCATAAATGAATTAACTTTCAAAAAAAAATTAGGTCTGACTAAAATTAAAAGCACATATTCTCCCAAATATATATATATATGTGTATACACACACACAGAGTGTGATGGGTAAATTGTCGCCATTTTAAATTATTAATCTATTTATTTCAGGTTTTGTCTACTATGCAGCAAACTAAAGTCAGTTGGACACTGTGAAGAAAGCAGCACCAAGATGTAATACGCTCCCCCAGTAAATTAGTAAACGATATGTTGTACTGCTTGGTATTCAAGCCGGAAGCTCCAATACAAAGATTTCAGAGTGTTCAGGAGTCAATCTGAGTACAGTGTTGAGGATTCAAAAATAATCAAATGAATCCAATTGCGATTACAAAAGGTACAGCAACTCAGAAGTCTCACACTAATCATTCTAATAAGCAAAAAACTCTGAATTTCTTGCTGAAATCCAGATCATGATTGCAAGTCAATCAGGTTGCTAGTCAGGGACAGAGAAATAAGAATTTGGTGATTAAGTGACACCAGCTAATCAGGATTTACATTTTTTGCATTTCATCTTGGATGGTTTCATTTTTATCCAGGAGGGTGTTGCAAGATGATAACGGTCAGAAAATAAAGGATAAAGAGTATTAATATATTAGATAGATCAATTACATTTTTAGTTATATATAAAATTCCATAGCTTTGATGCAACAACTATAATCAAAGAAAACAGCACAGCATCACCGATGCATCAGAAATAACACAAACCTATTTCTATCTCCTATGCAGTATATATATATATATATATATATATATATTATATATTATATATATATATACATACACACACACACGAAGGCATCTCTTATCTGGGATACAATACACAGAGTACAAAAACTTGGCAGGCATTACCCCATTAACCTAAGCAAGTAAGTAGTCATTAAGAAAAGGTATTTGGTTAAATGGGAACACGTTTATGTACAAATTAACTCTCAGCACAAAAATAACAACAAAAAAGTTAAATACATACACATGCAACATGAAAATAACTTGTTACTGGCCAGGAACCAATCAACTGACCAACTTATGTTTTATGACAAGAAAGCAAGCAAAATTCAGAATGCAATAGAAGTTTACTAGATAGTCTCCCGTTAAAAACATATCTGTTGACAGAACAATTTCAAAAGATTGGAAACCTAGACCATTTATAGATTTGAATGATTTCATATATTAAAAGGAAAATTCTAAACAAGATTAAATTTAAAGCCTTTGTAGGGCATGTAATTCTAAGTCCTATCTAAAGGAAATTGAAATTCAACCTACTTCAGTTTTTAAGTCATTCACAATATACTAGCAAGAATATGCACCCTCCGGACATAAGTATAAGTTTTAATTTAATGAAATATATTATATTAGAAAGACTAATAAAATTAAATAACACATAAAAAGATTACACTTCTTTTAACTATATTTTAATTGGTTTCTATATAAAATCATTCATAGGATTTATTTTAATACATTGGAGAATGAAACAATAATATTAGAGATCAATAACACAAAGTAATTATTTATTAAACCCGGTTTTGTTAAAACCAGTATGCAAATTAAGCACACCATATATTATGTAAATCTTTATTTCTTAGTGATATAAAAGACACATCAGAGGATTTTAAATTCACTAATAACATGGGCTGTTTTGAGGCAAATCAAATTTTCATTAATAAATTAGATTTATTCTATGTATTAATAATTTTGACTATAAATTAAATACTCATTGATAAACTTATGCAATTCCTCAAGGGTATTGCGACCTAAGCAGTGACATAGTTTCAGTTACAGACAGACACCAAATATCCATTTTAATAAGATTTAAATCAAATGCCTTTGATTTTTAAACAGTATGTTAACCAAATGTCTAGGGTTATTTTATGCCTTGAGGTTAGGATATTGTGCTCACTGTACATTCATATTTGTGTAGTTGTTAAGGTTTTTTTGTGCACACAGTCCTATCAAATACAATTCATTTTTAACCAATTCATTTTTGACACATATGAGACCCTAGCAGGTACTATCATTCTGGGCCAGAGTGGATCTGGAAGTAATGGTAATTAAGAGGTACTCCACAGATGTCCAGAACTGTAACCTCACCAACAAATGCAGTTTAGTGTCATATCCAGAACTATCAATATATTCAAGAATTTTCAAAATTCAAAAAGTTTGATTTGAAGATTACCTATAGCACTCTATACTATAAAATGCCATGAGACGATCCCAAATGTGGTAAAGTGTCTTAGTTGAATTTAACCCTTTTGCAGGTAGAAAAAGGGCAAAAAACATTGTTCTGCAAAACAAAAGGGTTAATTTTCTCTGAAGCAGTTAAATCCAGAGATGCTGATAGGGACGCAGGACACGTACCTGATGCATAAGAATCTAAAAGGACGCAGTAAAATCATATCCATGCGTCCCAATATTTTTCTTTTTTCTTCCCACACCATTTCAAGCAAACTGTAAATACATTTCAATAGTTTCTTAGAAACAAATTACACAGGATAGGTTACAAGGTAGGAGTTAGCCGGCTTTAGTTAGAACCCATAAATTTTCCCAGGGACTCATTCAAAGCAAATATGTGCATCCCAGCTATCAGCATCATTGTATATCTATATATTAATACTCTTGTTCCTTAATCGTATGACCGTTATCATTTTTCAACACCCTCTGGTTAAAAATGAGACCATCCAAATCGTCCAAGATGAAATGCAAAAATGTAAATCCTGATTATTTGGTGCTGCTTACCTGCCAAATTCTTATTCCTTATGAGTGTCATCACCTTAGCTAAATAATGGACCATTCTATTTTCATTATAAAGAAAGGGGAGAAAAAGGACATGCTACACAGAAAAAATATCATAAGAAAGAGAAGGGGAAAGATAGAGAGAGGGTTGAGTGCACGGAAGCGGTAACGCTAATCTGTTTCAATCAAATAACACATTACTCAATATGTCCCGGGCCTGACATATAGATGGCGCTACTAATGAAAAGTCCATATGAATTTTATAAAGTACTAACCTTCAAATGGCACATGTCAAAATTTGAACCCAATCGGATTATTAGTTTGCAAATTACAGTTATCTAAGTGAAGCTACTGTTGCAAATTTTCAAAACAATGGAAAAATCTGAATTTCATGGCCCATAGCAACTACTGGCTATTTACAGACCTCAAAAGAATGCTCCAGGGAAAGAGATTTGGCTCCAATGAAGAAGTGATATCAGAAACTAGGCGTATTTTCAGGCCAAAGACAAATCGTTCTACAAAAAAGGTATTGAATTGTTAGAGAAGCATTTGCTTAAAAGTGGTTGCTTTATGAGTTAGGCCTGGGACTTATTGAGTGATGTATTATAATTAAAAGATGAAAAGAAAGACAGAAATAAAGAGTGTGAGAGAGTTGAATAAAGATCACTATACTTTTTACATATTGAATAAATTGCAATAGCTCTTAAGTAAATATATCAAACGTAATAATCAAATTATCATATAGTGGTATATCCACTTCATATGCAAGTACTTCATAACCATCCTAAAGTCCAGCCCCTCCTCATCATGGCAGGATGGTGACAACGCAGTAATGTTAGAGCTATGCCATCCGGAACTCAAGTTCCTGGTAATGCCTCCCAAGGTGGATTGGTCTGTCACCCAGTGGTATTAGGGACACAACCCAGTTAAAGGGGCTCTGGTGAAAATCCAAAGGACAAATCGATTATCATCAGGAATCAAACGCTTTTGGCATACTTACCCCTGCATCTGTGGAAAATTTGCGTCAAACAAGGGAATTTCCTTCACCTGACCAGGATATGCATGTGGTGTCTGGGGACTACTTGTGAAGTCCCTATTCCCTTGTTACTCTTTTCATGAAATTATTATCTCATTCATTTAGGATATGGTGAATTTGTTGGATGGAGCCGAATCAACTGACCCAGGGTGAATGCCATCACAACAACAACATAAACAATCAGCTGCAAGAACAACAACTATGCTAACAAGGTCTTTATCAGATGCTAACCCTGGGGTCAGAGATGAAGCATCATTTCCACTAACCCAGAGTGCCCCAGTAATACTACCTGATACTACCGGATTCACAGCTTTACAGTCATTTCATTCATGAACTGAGAAATCAAATAACTTATCATAATAGAGATTCGGTGTCTGTCTGTGTAACCGAAATTACACTACTGAGATAAGTATGTGTATTAGTCACATAGCAATATTTGATGATTATGTGGGTTGATTATCCAGCAGTTGGGAAAAGCATAGATAGGACCCTAACAGATACTACCACATGTTAGAGTGGACCTGGGAGTAATGGTGATGAAGGGGTGTTCCACATTCCCCAGAGCTGGAACTTCACTATCAGAGTTTAACATACCCAGGACAATAAGACCCTAAGCCACCACCTTCTAGCACATATATGATAAAAAGGGTTGGAGCTTGTCATAAGGGCAATATGGTTGGGATAATCATCTAAGTGCTATGGCTTAATGCGATCAGTCAATTGATCGGAGGAGGCCTCTCCAACCGCCTGTCTAGCCCTAGTAAAGGCCTAAGTGGAGTGTTGCATGTTATGGACTGCTCATCCACCAAGGTTCCATCCTTAAGCATCATGGGTCACAACCCACAGCCAACAGGTGGCTCCACTCGGGGGGGGGCTTACCCCCCTGCAGAGGTGTAGTTAGTCTATTCTAAAGCCCCAGTTGATAGAGCTCAGTGGAATCTGGAAGTTACTGATCACTTATCAAATGATATAATAAAGCTATGTCTGGCTGAAACCTGAACCCCCCTCCACCCCACTCACTTCAAGTTAATTTGTCTACAGGTGTACAACTACTTGCCAAGCAGCAACCTTTCTCTGCCAGCCCATTTACACAAACATTCTGCGGCTGACACACAGTATTCAATTGGCGGATATTAATTAGAATTTGTCAGTTTCAATTAATAACTCACTTTTACAAAATTAGCTGCCGACTTCATTAAATCCTTATATATATATATATATATATATATATATAATATATATATATATAATGAACAAAGAATAATAAGAAAAACAGGAATATTTCTTTTATGTTATTTATTTTTTGATTGTTCTCAACTAGTTTGTTTTGTTTTAGGACATATCAACCTCAGTGGGTCATTTAATGCTGACAAAGTTTTGAAATAAATTCATTCTTAATGGATACTCAATTTTTTTTTATAAACACATTTTTCTATTTAATCCATAGATGGGATCTTAACAGGTACTACCACTCCGGATCAGAGTAGACCTGAGAGCAATGGTGATGAAGGGGTGCTCCACATTCCCCAGACTTCCAGAACTGGAACCTCACCATCACAGAGTTTAACATGCCCAGGACAATAAGACCCTCAGCCATTGCCCTTCTAGTACATATATGATAAAAAGGGTTGGGGGTTTGTCATAAGGGCAATAGGGTTGGGACAATCATATAGGTAATGGTTGGAGTCCCCACCTGTCAGCTTGACAGGGTTCGAATCACACACAAAGCAGTCTTCTTGTCTATAGCTCTGCTGATGAGGCCTAATAGGCCGAAATGTACATACAGAGATTGATTTTCTCGATTTGTTTAGCCTTACATTTGAATAGGTATGCCCACCTAATTCATTAATTATTAATTTTCAAAATTAGGTACGACTTCAATTAAGCACATATTCTCCCAAAAATTGTCGGCTAAAAAAAGCCATATCAAAACACATTGTTTACTTCTCATATATATATATATATATATATATATATATATATATATATATATATATATAACATTTTCTTTGTTGTTAATAGACAGGTAATATTTAAAGGAATTATTTTGAAAAATTAAAAAGATTTTAGTGAAATAACACATACAGGCAATATTTAAGGGAATCTTATATTAAAATTACAAACATTTTTTTGTGAAATAACATCCCTTTCTTTTCTTCCTTAATTTAACTAAAAAGGAAAAATTTGAGTTTATATCAATCTGTACAATTTAAGTCTAAAATATTCTTTTTAAACAAAGGAGGGGGTGGTAATGAATTAAAATGGAAAAAATGAATAACATCATTGTCATTATAGTAGTAGTAAAAAAATTAAAATGAAAAAATATTAGATTACACAGTTGCCAGTGTAGTAAACAAACTTTAATCCAATATAAATTTTATAATATTTAAAATTACAAGGCCCTTTTTTAAGGCCAACACTCTTGATTGTTTATCCTACTTATGGTGTTTTTCCCCTAAAGAAAGGAAAATAATTTGCTCTGTCTTCCCAATAAGTCTTCTACTAAAGAATTTATTTACCCAACTCCACTACAAGTAGGATGTGACCCATGGTCAATTTTTAAGCAAAGTTTGAATTCAGATTTTCTTTCTAGACTGGTTGTTTTACCAAGGCCACAAAAAAAAAAAAAAAAAAAAAAAAAAAATCTGCCCTACTATTTACCCATAGGTGAAGTATTACAGACAGATTTATGCCTTTATCAAGGGCATTAGCACAAAGTGAAATGCACACAGCCTCATCCAGGATTTGAACTCTGGTTGCCAATCACATTTCCTATGAAAATAACAGTTATGCTAAACACACCCCTGTTTCTACTAAATTGTAGTTTAATAAAAATTTAGAAAATAAAGTTGAAGGATTCAAGTGTTCTTCTGCCATTTTGAATTTTACCAAAATAAATTCATGTCTGCTGATATCTTACTATAATGGAGATTCAGTGTCTGTCTGTAACCGAAACTATGTCAATGCTTATGTCATAATACCCCCAGGAACTGCATGAGTTTATCAATGAGCATTTAATTTATAGTCAAAATCATTAATACATAGAATAAATCTTATGTATTAATGATGTCTGTGAAAATCTGAGATTTGCCTCAAAACAGCCCATGCTATTTATGTTTAAAATCCTGCAATGTGTTATATATATCACTAAGAAATAAAGATTTACATAATATAGGGTGTGATTAATTTGCATACTGGTTTTAACAAAACTGGGTTTAATAAATAATTACTTGGTGTTATTGGGTCTCTAACATTGTTTTATTCTCCAACATAATAAAATCAATCCTATGAATGATTCTATATAGAAAACAATTAAAATATAATTAAAATAAGTAATCTTTTTATATGCGTTCTTATTTAATTTCGTTAGACTTTCTAATTTAATATATTTCATTACATTAAAACTTGAATACTTACACCCGGGAGAGCGTATGTTATTGTTAGTGAGTATTAATGTTAGGCATGCAGGACACTATTGGAGAAGCACGGATGAGCTCATAAGTGACGTTCTCCTGTGGAAGCCAACACATGGACATGCTAATGTGGGCCGCCCAGCAAGCACCTACATTGACCAACTATGCAAGGATGCTGGTTGCTGCACAGAAGACCTCCCAGGGGCAATGAATGATAGGAAAGGTTGGCAAGAGATTGTCATGGATATCCATGCTGCTTGCGCGACATGATGATGATGAATGTTAGGTAGACCAAAAAAATGTGACTATATTCATATACTAAAAATTTTCTCTCTCTCTCTCTTTGTAAGCAACATGAAACACAATAACCACTTCTGACAGAGGATCATAATACTCATAGCAATTACTTTAGTATCTGTGTCATGTCAATTTAAAAACTTTCATTTTTAAGTTTTCTGAAATATAAAACACCAGGAGAGTGTTGCCTAAGAAACAAAGAAATTCTATCTAAAAAAATTTTTTTTTTCTAAAGATATACATACTAGCAAAAAAAAAAAAAAAAATGCAACCTCTGGGCACAAGCATTTATGTTTTAATATTATTCAATATAATATTGAATTAGAAAAACTAATGAAATTAAACATGAACAAAAAAAAAAGATTACTTATTTTTACTTTATTCTACTTGATTTCAATATAAAATTATACATAGGATTGCTTTTAATAAGTTTGAGAATAAAACTTTAATATTAGAAATCAATAACACCAAGTAATTATTTATTAAACTCAGTTTTGTTAAAACCGGTATGCAAATTATCTACACCATATACTATGTAAACATTTATTTCTTTGTGATATAAAACACACTTTGCAGGATTTTAAACACATATATAACATTGGCTGTTTTGGAGCAAATATATCTCAGCTAGACCTTAATAGAGACATTGTTGATAAATAAGATGATTATCTAATAACCATTGAGAATATATCATAAAAAATAAGGGAATGGTGACATAGTTTCAGTTAGACAGTTACATAATCTCCATTGTAATAAGATTCGGCTATCATTGTTGATCTAATAAGATTTACCAACCCCTCCACATGAGGACGTGATACATGGTCAAATTATTAAGTGGAGTTTAACAGGTTTGAATTCAGAGTTTCCCTTCTCCTAGACTGGTTGCCCAACCTAGGTTAAAGAGCCTAGTCTTGCCTACTATTTACCCAAAGCTGGAGGGAGAATAGTTGGATGTATAGCTTTTCCTCAAAGGTATTAGCACCATGTAAAATACAAACAGCAACATCCAGGATTTGAACTCGTCTTGCAGAGTCCATTTCATACAGCAATAACCATTATACCACCATGCACCTCCATTGAAAAAATATACTGCACATGTATTTAACATACTTTTTGTGAATCTTAATATGAGGGGGGATTTTTTTACATTTTCAACTTTAAGACACTGCTAACTGGAGGGGATCGGACCACTGTATCTTCATTGTCCCTATTTTCTTTGAAAAGGAAAAAATGTGTAGAAACAGAAACTAAGTATATATTTACCCCTCTGCCATAGACAGAGTGCGACACACAAGGTAATTTTAAGTGAGGTAAAGTTGGTTTGAATTCAGAGTTTTCCTTCTCCTAGACGGGTTGACTTACCAAGGCTAAATATTTACCAACTATATGCCCAACTATTTACTTATAGCAAAAGGGATAGATTCAGGCCTTTTCCAAGGGCATTAGCACAAAGTGAAATGCAAACAGCGTCGGCCAGGATTTAAAACTAAGCATCCAATGACCCTAAATCCTGCTATTACAAATATCAGTACCATTATAGTATGTGGCCTACCTTTTGAATGTGTCCTATGAAATCATGTCTCTCTTATATGTGGCCTACCATAAAAAGCATATTATAAGGTTATAATAATAACTGCTAACCCTAACCCCTAACCCTATTTAAGAATTTTAGAATTAAATAGATCTCTGATTCATGTAAATTATGGATAAATTCTTTTTTAATTATTCTTAATTACTATATAAAGCTGATGACTGAATTGCATTTCTTGAAATTGAATATATGTGAAAAATAATTAGTTTCAATAAATTGCCTACTACTTATATCTATAAATATATTCTTACTGAGGTAGGACACATTCAAACCGGGTAGGCCACATACTATAACAATCAAAAAGGTAGACCACATACTATAACAGCACCAAAATATCAATTGGATACAATGGTACTACTGTTATCCCATTTTTTATTTGTTATTTATTATTTACAGGCACCTCACCATGCTAGTCAAACACAAGGATCATTAACATGGGGACTACGCACAAACCGAAGCTCATGCATGACCAATTAAAAAATTGCATGGATCCCATCAGCATTCTTCTATTGAGGTGCCTCAGATACTGGGCAATAAACCCAGTCCTGCCCCTTTAAATCAAGGGGGCTGGTGTTGCCTGGGGGGATGGCCCCTTGCGATCCCGCTGTTATTAATATCTTACCAGTCCAGTGGCCAAAGCTACTGGACACAGGTCCCAAGGGTCAGGTAAGAATTTTTTTCTTAAATGTCATAGATTTGTTTCTCTTCCACCCAACTCCTTTCACTGCCGCTGACCACCCGAAACTGTCTCCAACCCCACACCATTTGTTTTTTCTAATAATTAATAAATAAAAAATTGGACACTTTACTTCATGACTTTCCTTATTGATTTAATAATTTCTTCCCTTTAATAGTTGTACTCCTAGCAGTGCATGTGATAAAGTTGCTTATAAGTAAATTAACATTTTATAATACTATATACTAACTCATATTCCTTAATTGTATGACCATTATTACCTTGCAACACCTGGTTAAAAATGAGACTGTCCAAATCATCCAAGATGAAAAAAAAATGTAGACCATGATTATCTGGTGTTGCTTATCCACTGAATTATTTCTTAAGAGTGTTGTCACCTCAGCTAAATAATAGACCATTCCATTTTCATTGTAAAGAAAGAAAGGGAAGAAAAAGAACATGCTACACAAAAAGAAAGAAAGAGAATAGAGGAAAGATAGAAAGAGGAAGTGGGCGCGCAGAAGCGATAACGCTATTCTGTTTCAATCGAACATAATGACAAGGAAAAAAAAGAAAAAAAGTGAGCTAAATCATTATTATCATACTTTTTACATATTGAACTATTTGTAATAGCTCTTATCAAATGTTGTAATAATTACATTATCATGCTGTGGTATATCTATAGGTCTTGCTAGTAATAAATCATTTTATAATGATTGAATAAATCAAAGGGTTATATCTCTATTGGTAACCCGAAGCCGAACATTTTAGACCTTATTTTTCCAATGCAGGTATCAATGGGGAACGAGAAGTTTTTGTAAACAGGCCAAAGCCTATATTGGAAAAATAAGGTTTCAAAAAAGGTTTGGCCTCCGGTTACCTTAACATTGCTTTTACTTGGACTATCAAGGTTCCCTTGGGGATTGGTAGCAACAGGTAAAGATGATTGGGGTTGACCTCACAAAAATCGATGACGTAACGTAAAATATGGGACCACAACTATACTATTGTTCAAATAATTGGTGTATAAAAGATTTTAAACAATTATCTAAATAAAAGAAAATGTTATGGACAAATGCAATACAATTATATCCTGTATTATTAGATATTCAGAAAACTAGACAGAAAGATGTATAATTCGTCTTTGTTGTTTACGAAGATTTGATTATGTTTTAAGTCCAATCAATAATTTATGGCAAGAAATATATCTTAATGTCATAATCTATGAAAATTAAAAAGTTATTTTCTATAACTTTTGAATATTATTTTCAAACAAAATAAAAGAAATTTCAAGTGAATATATGAAAACTTGAATGACCAAAGCTTAAGTAAAATAATCTCTTGGTTATAAAAGATCTTTACTACAAAAATAATGGTACTTTAAAATGAGCGTGGCCCCTTCTGGAATGTGCTTTAAAGCAGAAAGTTTTGACGTCATGAATATGTGACGTGTTGCAGTTTCTTTAGAGTTAAAGAATATTCTTTTTGAAAAAAAAAATCTAAAAATAAAAAAATGAAAAATAAAAAATAATTTCAATTTGATAATAAAAATGAATGAATCTTGTTTTCGCAGAAAAAAATTCTGAACCGGATTATTTCGATTTAAACGAACACCTTTCGTTTTTGGGGAAAAACTGGCTAATACATCACATATCCGTTACGTAAAAACATTCCTAAAAGGAGTGCTCCTGTTTAAAAGTATCAATATAATCACATAACAAAACAAACAAAAAATGATAATTAATTAAGAAATAATAAATGATGGGTTATAGCAAGAGCTAAATTTATTACTTCTACTGAAATGAATTAAAAAAAAAAAAAAAAACAATGTCATATGAATTCACATGGCATACATACGGTGAAGATCGTTTTATTTATTTATTTATTTTAACTACTATTACTACCCAATTAATTACGATTTGTGAAAAAAGGTCAACGAATATTTGTGAATGTCAAATTCACTTAAATGTCATGATTTGCGAATAAGTAAAATAGATAGATAAAAAATAAAAATAAATAGGTGCTTGAAACTGAGAAAAAAAGTCAAGATATACAACTACTTTATTTATTCTTTCTTTAAACAGATGATTAAAAGCTAACAAAACATTAAGAATAATCTTCTTTCTTTGAAAAACAGTCGTTAAAATATTCATGTTTACTACATTTCTATTTTTAAACAAATATTCAAAATTAAAACAGTTTAAATTTAAAGACTAGCCGACACTCACAATGATGAAGTCTTCGGGACTTCTGTCGTCAATTTTGCGACGGGTGCGTGCGTGGTCATTGATAATTCTTGAGTAAAAAAAGATTAATTAAACCTTTTTGGAGGAGGAGAGGACAGGAAGGAAATAAGTAACTTTTTAAAGAGAAAAGGCCTCAATGTATGCAGTTATTTCTTTGATGACAACAAAAAGACTAAAAATATTCAACTGTAAAAGAAAATATTGTCGATTATTCCAGTTTTAAAATCACTTGGCAAAGTTTTTATCTTCATAAAAAGAAACTACACCTGTACCCTAACATCTAAACATCTAACTTCTTTTAAGTTTTCTAAGTAAGCTACGATTTTTTCCGTTAATCTATTATTAACTCTAATATAAATTAGGGGATTAATTTAAAGTAAGAAAATATAGTTAAGAACCTAAAACTAAACAAAATCGTAAAACTTTCTGGGGGAGAAAAAATGAAAATATATTTAACTGCGTATGCTTCTCATTCCCTTAAAATTCAAGTTTATAAGTTAAACTTTAAAATATTCGCCAAAAATTTTTCGAAAATTTACCATTTTTTTGGTAACCACGAAAAACTACGACTTTGTTTTGTAGCCAAAAATCATCAAATCAAAATCAATTCCATTCATTACTTTTTTATTCACTCTGCTTTTTTTTTTTTTTGTTGTCATTTTTTTTTTTTTTCGAAGATGTATTGGGGTGTATAAGTGAATGAGACGAAGTTACACCAGAAGAAAAGAAGGAGAAAAAATGACTGGACAAATTAATCGTAAAAGTCATTAGAGCAAGTACAAAGAAATATCACCTTCGAAAAGAAAGCCGTCCACTTCTGCTGATATAGGGTTAAAGTAAAGTAACGCACGAGTCCAGGAGATCGGCATATATAGCAGCCGCCATATTCAAGCACGAGATCGCGCGAGACTATAAACGTGATGTCCTTTTTACAGCGCGAAAACCTTCCTAATTTAACTAAGATGCAGACACATTGCGCCACTTTTCAGTCTGAAAATTATTATTATTTACCTTCAATGCCACATTCTGTTAACACTGATTAAATCATTATAACTTTAATTGCAATTGCAATTTCACTCTAACTATGTTTGAATCAGCAAAATTACGAGAACAAGCAAATTATGCCATAATGCAGAACTTTTTTTAATATATTATATTCAGATGAGAAAAAAATGTTTTTTTTTAAGTTTGTCTGTAAAAGCATATTTTTATTAAAGTTATAAAATTGTTTAGAAATAAGATTTAATAATTATTGAATATATCCTTGGAGCTAGAAGCTTATTTATTTATCTAATTAAGGATGGGCACTCTCCGTGAAGGGGGGGGGGTAATTAAAAAAATTATTTTTTTAATTTTCAAACTATTACCAAAAATCAGGGTATTGTCCGATTTTAATTAAATTTTCACAACTTTATTAATTGATGGCTTAATCTTATAATGAATAGTTTATTCTATATAATAAAAAAAATTGGAAAAAAATTTTTTTTTTTTTTTTTTAATTCAGAATGTAGGGGGTTTTGATCTTTGGTCATTTGAAGAAAAAAAATTTCCGGTCCCTAATTTTTAAATTTCTAGAAAGATCAAATCCTGAAAGATCAAATCCAAACATGAAAAAATAAAAATTCAAAACCCGAAAAATGATTTGAAAATTAAAAAGTTATTCTCTTATAACTCAAAAAATAATTTATGTAGCATATTTTTATTTTTGTCTTTTTTGCTTTTTTTTTTTAGTTTTAAAAACAATATTTTTCTTTTAATTGATGAAAAAAAAAAGGATTTTATCTGATTCAATTGGCTTCAATTCACTTAAAAATTTAGTTGTGAATTTTAAATTTCTTGAAGCAGCCATGCTGAAGTCAATATTTTCACCAGAGATAAAGCTCTATTTAATCTAAAAATGTACGTTTAAAAATGCACAATTTTGCGCAACATATTTTCTGAGATTTTTATATATTCAAAAAAATTATTACTAACTATAGTTATTTTTCTTTACAGAAGACTAAAGGGACATAAGTTGTTCTCTTCTTTTTTTCTTTTTTTTTTTATTCTTTTCAAATTATCGGGATTTTTACTTTGGGCCTGAACAACTGTTCTAGGCACGTATCCTTATTGTGTTGTTATTTTTTCTTACGTGTTTTGGCTACACTGTGTAGCTTTTTTGTAGGAAATTTTTAAACCTGTAGGTTTCCATAACTTTGCCTAAACTGTAAATCAATATTTATTGATATGTTTTGAAAAATTTCTAACATTTTTGTAACCCTTCCACATACTACTTGTTCATGGAACAATATGTGTATATTTCTAACTTAATACCATTGGTATGTATATTACGTATATAAAAGCTTAAATCTTGTATGTAAAAATGCATTTATCTTGTCTTTCTTTCCATTATTAGTATATCAAGGATATACTAATGCGAATATTGTCCTTGGTGAGTATGGATTTTATTGAATATATTCTCTAGTACCAAGCATACCAATAATATTAATTAACTAGCAGGATCTGTGGATATACCACAGTATGATAATTTAATTATTACAATGTTTGATATGTTTACTTAAGAGCTATTGCAAATACTTCAATATTTAAAAAGTATAATAATCTTGATTTAACTCTCTCTCTCTCTCTCTTTCTTTCTTTCCTTCTTTTCATTTTGTTAGACTGAAACAGATTAACGTTATCACTTCCACATGTTTACCCCTCTTTCTCTATTTCCCCTACTCTCTTTCTCATATTTTTTCTGTGTAGTCTGTCCTTTTTCTTACCTTTCTTTCTTTATAATAAAAATGGAATGGTCCTTTATTTAGCTGGTGACGATACTCATAAGTTAAGAAATAAGAATTCAGCAGATAAGCAACACCAGATAATCAAGATTTATATTTTTCATTTCATCTTGGACGATTTGAACAGTCTCATTTTTAATCAGAGGATGTTACAAGAGGATAACGGTCGGAAGATTAAGGAACAAGTGTATTAAATATAAAGTAAAGTCATTGGAGTGGCCTAAAGTTGGTATCAGCCAGACAGCGAGGGAGTCTATCCCCTTTTCACTTGTGCTAGACCAAGGAGATTGTTTTGGCGACTGAGGCTCCTAACTTTACCGCACAGATTCCTGTGCCATTCATATACTGAATTGGCGAGGGCCAGTTTCAAACCTTGAACCTTGTTGTTTCTGGTCGAACACTCTAACGACTGAGCTAAACTGGCTCTAGAACATGTATTAAGAGATTATGACAATTGTCAATATATGTCACTATCCCAAAAAGATCGACCTTTAACACTGAGTCCTTACAAAAGCTCTGTTTTGATCCTTTCAAGTCGCATAAGATTACATATGTGGGATTACCTCCCTTATCTGCCAAAGAATTTTGCTAATAGCCACTAAGGAAGTATTATCAAATCTGCATATAATGCAACCATGCAAAAGTAAAAACCCCAGTTTTACTTCAAGCAATGCCTTGAAACAGACCTGACTCTGGTCCCACAAGACAAGGACTTTTCACTTCCAACAAACCTCATGTCACATTGAGCACAACACCATAGAACAATACACTTCTTAAATATGTAAGTCTTTACCCAAAACTTCTATTTCTCTTATACGTATGTATGCAAAGGACTCTACAACCCATGCTAAGTACATTTCTTCACATACACTTGTAGGGATTACATCCCTTGCCTACCAAAAAGTTCTACTGCTTGGGCCTAGGTGACACTGATTAAATCATTAGCTCAGCCGGTAGAGCATTCGGCTAGAAACCACAAGGTTCCTAGTTCAATACCGGTCCTCGCCAACTCAGCGTATGAGTAGCACAGGGATCTGTGCGGTAAAGTGAGGAGCTGGTGGTAGGTGTGGCGCTCCACCTGAGATTCTAAAACAATCTCCTTGGTCTAGCGCTATTGGAAAAGGGATAGACTCCCTCGCTGACTGGCTGATACCGACTTTAGGCTGCCCCGTCAACGTTACTTACTTTTACTTATCTCCTGTATCTAATAAATGAAATTGTTAATGTCCACTAGGTGGTGTGGCTAAAGTAGCATAAAAAGAAGTGTGTGCCAAAATCAAAATCTTTTTGGCCTTGACAACAAATTAGCATGAACGTATGTATTCTTTCCTATCCATATTGACAGGGGCTTTGCACCACCAAGAATCTTGGGTAATTTTCACCTTTAGTTGTCAAAATTCCCAGCAAATAAGTCAATTATAGTAACCTCCCTTGACTTTCACTTTGAACCAAGCCGGTAACTATTTTGAAAGTCTCCGTGCGAAATAAACAAATCTCAGAAACTTTTTCGAAAGCAATACAACTGCATGCTTTAACACAAAAATATCATAAAATGTGTTCTTAATAACAATTAAGTTAATTTCTATAATTTTATGCTAGAAATTTAGCCAACTGACTTTCACTTTGAAACAAGCCGGTAGCCATTTTGAAAGTGTCCATGTGAAATACACAAATCTTAGAAACTTTTCCAAAACAATAAAACTGCATGCTTTAACCCAAAAATATCATAAAACATGTTCTTAATAACAATTATGTTCACTTCAGATAATGCGCACGCACAATTTTATGCTAGGAATTTTGACAACTAAAAGGTGAAAATTACCCTCATACATACATATATCAAGAACTCTACACCTTACTAAAGACTCTTTCAACCAAATTAGGACATTTCTCTATGTACACTCTCTTGGTATTTTATATCATTTTTGAATCCCTAACTTATATAAGTTTACTAAGACAATAAAATGTTAATTGATCGTGAGTTGTTTTTGATTTTGGTTTGAAAATTGCATACGCAAGTAACTGACAGTTACCAAGCACTGTTGACTACACTAACTTGCATAATGAATGAATAAATCTTGAAGGACAGAGGGCACATCCGCTGAAAAGTTGAGTAAATAACAATAAAGATGACGACAATAATCTAAACAATCCAAATTATCAAGCCTCATCTCAAATATCCAGAGAAATAGTATCTAATCAGTGAGATAATCCGTCAACAAAAAATTGATATACAATACTTTTTTTATTTTTTAACTTATGAAATCAAAGATAACATGTTATTATCAGAAGAAAAATCACAGTAAAAGTAGCAAAAACCAAAAATACAATTCAGTTTGAATAACATTTTTATTCTTGAAAAAAAAAAAAAAATATTTACATTTATGTATTTTTGTCAATCTAGAAACAACATGGCAATTTTTTTTTTTTTTTTTTTTACTTCAATTTATCATTGTTAAAATTTTTTATTCATTTTTTTTTTTATTCCCTTGATACTTTTGAGATTTTTTTTTTTTTCATCGATTTCTGTGAATCATAACAAATTTGACATTTTCTTCTTTTTTTTTTTCTTTTTGTTAGTAATTACAATATACAGCTGCTCTAGTCCAGTACATCAATCGAATGGGAGAAAGGAGAGGAACCGGATTGGATAGTCACTGGAAGTTTGTATGAGAGAGAGAAATATGGTAAACACAGCAACAACAATTGAAGAAAAAAAAAAAAAGATCATCCTCTGAACAATTGACTTCTTTTTGCAACAACACAATCAAGCATTCATGCAAATCCTTACACACATTATTTTTATAATCAATTTTGGGGGCAATGAACCAACAGGTTAGGCAAGTATAAAAATAACCTAACCAGTAAAAAAATGCACAACTCATTTTTTAAAGAATGAAACATGGGAGATGAGAAAGAGATGAAGATTAATGAGGCAATGTTGATTAGGATGACAATTTTTCCTTAGATCTTTTTCTTTTTTTTTTTTTTTGACAATGAGATTTAATATTTTTTTCTCTTGAAAGAGTGTTTTTTACAAGTGTATCAAGCAGAAGACCATTCCTACTTGAACATTTTTTTTTTTTTTAAATAAAATAGAAAAAAAATAAGAGGTAATAAGATGAGAACCAACCAAAAACATTTAGTAGTTCTAATAACTTCACCAAATTTGTTTTAGCAGCTTTTTCAAAAGAGGAAGAGAAATTTCTTCAGTAATTATTATCAGTCAAGATAGTCTCAAATATTCAGAGCTGTTACAGATTATCTGAAAAATGTAATAATTAGATGTTTAACTTAAATAGAGTAAAGAAAAGCCATTTTTATCATAACTAGTCTTGGCCAATATGTAATAAATCTTATAATTTTCTAAATGTCCATCCGTCCATACAACAAAGGCTCCACCATTTTTAGCCTAATTTAAACCAAACTTTCAGGAAATGTTAATATCATAACTGAAAAGGGTTTAAACTATATTTGATCAAGATTATTTGATTTTTCATTCCCCAAAATGAAACTACTTTTCATACCAATAAAACTTTAAGTAATTGCAAGATAACCATGATTTGCAAAAGGGGGATAACTAAGTAAGATGTTTGACATTAATAGTGAATAGACATAATTTCCAAAGCTCTAAGAAAACAACTTATTTAACAAATACAAACGGAAAATGACGATCTATTCATTTATTTAGTATATTCGTTTTTTTATATTAATTGGTAAAAATATTTAACTTACATAAACTTAGAATATTTGTCAAGTTTAACACATTTACACAATTTATTTTTTATTATATTATTCTTTAAAATTTTATACATCACTATTACTATTTTCTCCTTAAAACCAATCTAAGAACCAGAAATATTTTTTATCTAAAGATTTGTTTACATGTAGAAACAACATGAAACCTTAAAATATTGTGTAAATTCTACAACATTTTGGACAAAGAAACTTAGTTTGCAGAATACATGCAGACATTTTTCTACAAAGTTAAAAACAGTTTATAGTGTAATGAGCGTACATGAACTAAAATAAAATAAAAATAAAAAAAACATTAAATCATCTTCATATGATGCTTACTTTATTTTTGGTAGATTTACCAATAAAAGTAAATATTGATTTTAAAACAGTCCAATTTTTTGTTAATTAATAAAAATTTGTTTTTCTTTTCTTATTTTTTTTTTTGTTTGTAATTTTGAGCTATTATCTTTCTAGTAAGACCAAGAAATTTTTGAAATTTTACTCATGTTTGTAAAATAGGTGTTGAATTTTCTTTTAAATTCTACATTCATAAACTAAACCAGTTTTTGTTTGCAGGTCAGTATTCCTCATCAAATTAATAATGAATGCTATGTAATTTTAAATCTTGAGTTTGAAACACAACCTATAAACCTATATGAATAGTTTAATTAGATATGAATATTTTAGTAAAACAACTAATCATTTCTTTTTTCTTTAGAGTTTTCATGTCTTTTATTATTAATTAAAAATGTACACACAGCCTATTCTTACAAACTATTATAAAAGATAAATCCACATAAAAAGAAAATTACCAATTATATCTTTCAGATTATGAATATCTTATGAAGTTAATATTCTTCTGTGAAAAGTTTCTGAGGTGTTTTTTAGAGAAATAATTTTTTATCTGATAGCAACTTTAAAAGATTTGTTTACATTTTTGTTTTGGTCCAGATTGTTCATTCCAAGTCATACTATCACTGCTAGTTGACAATATTATAATAAATACAAATTTTTATTCAACTATTTGAAAGTAATATTCATTCTGATCGAGATTAAAAGAGTAAATGAATAGACACTTAATCAGAGATGTTTTTCCAAAGAAATTCATGAATCCAAAAGTTATCTCCCTTTCAAACAGTTCCTAACCGACTTTCTCAAGTATTTTATGCTATTAAAATGCTGGATTTAATTTCTGTTTTAGATGTAAAAGTTAAGTAAAGTAGATGGAGTGGCCTATTGTCAGTATCAGCTGGACAGCGAGGGAGTCTATCCCCTTTTCACTAGCGCTAGACCAGGGAGACTGTTTTAGCGTCTGAGATAGAGTGCCACACTTACCATTAGCTCCCCACTTTACTGCTCAGATCTGAGTGGTGCTACTCATACACTGAGTTGGCGAGGGCTGGTATTGAACCAGAACCTTGTGGTTCTGAGCAAAACTGGAACCCTGACAATTTTCATATATATCTTTCCCATTCTACAGGAATGGTTGTCAATATGTTTATGTACTTATAAAATACACATTATGCAAGTTACATATATATATATTGGTTGGCATGTTCATGCATAATTCAGTAAAAAGATTTTAAAAATGATGATATTTTGTACTGTTGTCCTCATCTTTATTGTGTATAAACACAACATAGTGTTTACACAATAAAGATGAGGACAACAGTATAAAATAACATAATTACTCATATTAAGCCTTATCTCATAAATACATATACAAATATATTAAAATATCACTTTTCACCTTGGAAGAAAATTGGTCTCAACCCTAAAGTAATCTAAAAATAGCATCCAAACAAGTGTAAGCAATGTCCAAATCACTGCTGTCATATACAAAAGAGTATTACCTCTTTGATATATGATAGCAATGATTTGGCTTAAGGAATAGAAAGATGGATCTTACTAAGTTATATATAGATATATACAGGTCAATTGTCATTAACATTTATCTGGATATTTCTAGAAGTTAAGGGAACTTTTTTTCTTAGTTCTTTTTTTTTTATAAGACTAATTTCTATTCTATATAAACAAGAGTTGGATTTTTATTTCTAATATTAAAATTTTACCAATATTATTCTTTTGCAAGTTGAGCTAGCAAGAAAAAATACTTATAAGTATGATTAAATAAAAAAAAAAGAGCTTCTCAGATACAATTATATATTTACTAAATTCTCAATTAAAAAGGATTTTCTTATAGTTTATGATCAATTGATTTATTTTATAAGATGTATCTTTTATACACTGATAATCTATAACAAAACTTGTATATAATACAAGCAATGTATAATATTTGGATAAAAAATCATTTTCTCACATTGTATTATTTCTCACAATTTTCCTAATAGATTTAGTTTTCTGTTTATCTGTATATACAATATCTAAACATTTAATTAAATACATCAAGTGATGAAAATATAAAAAAAAAAAATTAGATCATTTGAGAATATAACTCTTGAAGTAATATAGCACATTCTATTATTTACTGTTAATTCTAATTGTAAAATCATAAGTTCCTTTATGAATTAAAGTTATATTCACTGCAAACAATTGTTTAAAAGTTTATAACCTTGACTGGAGTTTAAAAAGGGGTTGGGTAAATTTAGTAAGGTAATACTGATTGTGTTATATTTATCACAAGAACTGATAAGCAGTTGATGGTATTAGAAAACTAATTTTAATAAAATTTGTTTGGTTTTAATATTCCACATTAGGCTGGACTACACAGATAGTCAGAAGACAGACAATAACATTCACACATTGTAGAATAAAAGTTATAGAAAGACATTTTAAAATTCATTTTTGAACCATTTTTAAATATCATTAAAGAAATCCTTTTAAAAATAATTATTGATACAATATTTTTCTCTCTCTGAAAATATTGATATGATCAGGTCTGAAAGAAAATATTTTGGTAAACCAAGGCAGAAAATAAATCTTATATTGAAAGTTTTTTTTTTTTAAAAAAAGGTAAAATTCTTTAGCAGAAAAAAAATAAACTAAGGAAATAAAACTATACTAGACCCCATTTGATTATAAGAATCTAAAATAGCTTCCCCAGATGTCTTTTTTTTTTACGAGTGTATGAAAATAAAAGAATAAATGACAAATTGCTAATTCTAAAGAGAAAACTCACTTAGTAATAAAAAGAAAACTATTCTAAAACAATATTACAACTAAAGACGTAACTTAGCAATAATTTTCATAATATATATTAATATAACCAACTTATATCAATAAATATTCTTGAAAAAAAAAAAAAAATAAGGTTTTGTTACATAAAATTACTTACAAAAATTGAAAAATTTACAAAATCACATTCTAATTGTTTTTTGACAGTTTGAAAAAAAATTTACAAAAATTACTATCTAATATGATTTAGAAAAAATGATTAGTTTTAACTTGGACAAATAAAAAGGGGTTTTTGAAAAAATAATGTATTTTAAATAATATAAGGAATAAAAAATGTTAAATATTTTCTCTTTCAAATCTTTATGGAGGAATTATTGTATTCTTATTCAAATATACCCTTAGCCACATTTAGTCATTAGATTTTATTTTGTATGTGTATACATACATACGTATCAACTCAGATACAATCCCTGTATTTATATACATATACACAAATATATGAAGACATACACTCACATCCATTCACTGCATTAAACTGCTTTCAACTTATTCACTTCTCTCTGTAGACATTGTTCCCAATTTTATATATATATATATATATATATATATATATGTATATATCGAACACTTATTTTCAAACAAGAAAAATCACATGATGCACTTTTCTTTACATATCACCCTTTAAAAAAAAAAAAGAAAGGGATTTGTTGTTAAGTATATAAAATCCACACATTCTACAATCTGCAACACACTCAATTAAGTTAGCTGAGCAGATTCATAAATATGATTTATAAATTGATGCATTAACAAAACAAAAACACCACCATATGTGTATTCAATGTTTTTTTGTTGTTTTTTTTTTGGCGGGAAGGGGGATTTCATTTTTTTTTTAAGTTAGTAGTTTGTTGAGGTGGATTTTTGAGCTGTGTAAGGTTTTATTATGGTCCTTTCTCCCATCTCAGCATGCCAAAATCCAACAATGTGCACTTAACACTAGTGTCTATATCAAAGAGGGACAAAGAGAGGATGAGCAGGAAAACTAGAGGCAAAACGAGAAAAGAAAAATGGTCATTATTTTTGTTCCTCACTTTTAGTACTCCCACCGCCACTCCCGCTATTACCGCTGCTGTTGTTGATGATACTGCTGCTGCTGCTACTACTAATGGTAGTGGTAGTACTACTGCTACGTTCTTGCGACTTAACTGCCTGAGAAGAGACAGTAGCCGTAATGGCTGAGCTGGTTAGTTTGTTGGCTGCAGCTTGGATGACACTGACTCCCTGGGCTGTGAGAGCTTGACCAGAGGCCACTGTGGCTAACTTCATACCAGCTGTAGGAGTGAGGATGCGAGCATAAACAGGAGGAGGTTTCCCTTTTCCGGCCAATTTTGCTTGCATTTTTGCTGTTTGAAGTAACTGTGCTGATGGTAAAACAGTTGTACCAGATTGTTGCAGTGTTGGTTGTGAGATCAAAATCGTTGTCTGTCCAGGCTTGACATTTGAGGGTTGTGACAACACTGTCCGTACAACCTGAATGTTTTGAGTGGGCTTGCCACTGTTGCTGCTCACAATTATCGGGGTAGCTGAGAGAAAGAAAAAAAAAAAATATTATATATACATATATGTAACAAAATCAAGTTTAAATTTCATTCAATGCTAATTACTGAAAAAATTTCAATAACATTTCTTACAAGTCTTATTTTCATTTACATTTCTTTTTTAATCAATTTACAGTTTTGTCAAGTCAAGCAATGAAGTATTGTTGGTTGGTAGGTGGGTTGGATTTTACGGCATGTCAACCCTTGTTGGGTTATCTTATGCTGAAGAACTTTTGTTTTATTCATTCTTAATGGGGTACTCAATTTTTTTATTTTTTTTAAAACATTTTTTTTAATACACTTTGTTCTATTTAACCCATAGATGGGACACTAACAGGTACTACCACTCCAGGTCAGAGTGGACCCGGGAGTAATGGGGATTTAAGGGTACTCCACATTCCCAAGAGTTCCAGAACTGGAACTTCACCATCAGATAGAGTTTAACGTCATACCCAGAACAAAAAGACTCTCAGCCACCGCCTTCTAGCACATGATAAAAAGGGTTGAGGCTTGCCATAAGGGCAATAGTGTTGGGAGAATCATATAGGTGCTAGGGCTTGACATGACCAGCCGACTGATTGGAAGGGGCCTCTCCGACCGTCCATCTAGCTTAAGTTAAGGCCAAAGTGGAGTGTTGCATGTCATTGACTGCTCAGCCACCAGGGTTCCATCCTTAAGCATCACAGGTCGAAACCCACAGTCAATGGGTGGCCCCATTGGAGGGTGGGGGTCTTACTCTTCTGCAGAAGTGTAGTCCGTGTATTCTAATGTGCCAACTGACAGGGCTGATGAAGTATTGTGATTTCTCACTAATATTATTTAAACTAATGTCCTCATTTTCTTTTCACTAAAAATATAGTGATCAAAACAACAAAGATGAAGATAATATTCTAGATAGTTAATGAAACAACTGTAATTTCTCATCTCAAATACATATTTACCAACCCCTCCTCACAAGTAGGATGTGACACAAGGCCATTTTCTTAAGCAGAGTTTAACAGGTTTGAATTCAGAGTTTTCCTTCACCTTAACCAAGATTAAAGAGCCCAGTCTGCTCTACTATTTACCCATAGCTTGAGGGAGGATTGTTGGATGCATACCTTTCCCAAGGGTATTAGCACTATGTGAAATACAAACAGCTTCATCCAGGATTTGACCTTGTCTCACTATGTCCATTTCCTATGATGATAACCATTAAACTATGAGCCTCTAATCTAATCTCAAATAGTAACTAAACAATTCAGTCTTCAAGCATTTTTATTGATATTCTTAGAAATTACCTCTGGATTTAATAAATTAATCTTAATGCATTCAATCCTAATATGTTCTAAGTTTACCTTGAGTGACAGTCGGAGCAACTGTAGTATCACTACCTCCCACTTTTACGTTGCCTGTGGCTGGTTGGTGAAGTATG
This sequence comes from Doryteuthis pealeii, assembly GCA_023376005.1. NCBI lineage: Eukaryota > Metazoa > Mollusca > Cephalopoda > Myopsida > Loliginidae > Doryteuthis > Doryteuthis pealeii. The sequence continues at coordinate 36,518,045 of CM042137.1, read as the reverse complement.
AACTGAGCAGGAACCAGACTAGCTTGAGCAGCTGTGACAACCTTGGCTTGAGAAACACCCGATAAGCCTGAAGGGGAAAAAAAGAAAATAATTTCATTTAATTCTATAAATTATTACATTAATATGATATCAGTATCTATTCATATACCTCAATATATTAGATAAATAGATAGATACATACATTACCTCTTAAGTGAATATATCAAACATTGTAATAATTAAATTATCATACAGTGGCATATCCACAGGTTCTGCTAGTTCTATAAATATTACACTAATATGATATTAGTATCTAACACAAGATATCAGTATCTATTCATATATCACAATATACTAAATAAATAGATTGATATATACATTAGCTCTTAAGTGAATATATTAAATGTTGTAATAATTAAATTATCATACTGTGGTATATCAACAGGTCCTGCAAGTTTTTATATTAATTCTAGATAGTGTCAAATTATTATTTCATTATTGGGTATATTTACAAATGTCTAAAATTCATATATTTTATAGTTATATGTATATTTTCAAAGTTGAACATACCAGGCCGAAGAGTAATGTTTCCAGGTGCAAGATGCGTAACCACAATGCCTCCCTGTCCTGGAGAGACAACCTTTGGTTGGTTGACCATCTGTAGTGGTTGTTGGGTGAGTAAAGTGTTGCCACTGGTTGTAACAGTAACAGTCTTTAACTGAGACATAACTGTAGCAGACTGCAGGGCAGAACTGAGTACTGTAGTTGTTCCTGAGTCAGCAGTCACTAAATAAAGAACAAGATAAAATGAGTCAATTTGATCTACACAGAAATTTCAAGCACAAATTATTTCATCAAAAAAGGTTGAAGTAAAAAGTTAGTATATATAAAGAACAAAACCCAAAACAAAAGTGTATAAGGAAATTGTTTCAGTTTGAAAATACAACTTATTACATGTGTGTGTGTGTGTGTGTGTATATATATATATATATGAGTTAAGGTAGCATGGGCATGGGGTCAACACCTGGTTATTGACAGGTGTTGACTCCATATCCACGCTTTCTTAACTCAAATATAAATGCTCTATCAATAATATTGAGAACTATCTGCTTAGAATTATAGCACCCATATTATCTACATATATATATATATATATATATATATATATATATATGGTATGAGCTCTCTAATTGGTGATTTAAATTAACTTTCACTACTAAGCATATAAACAATGATCGTTTGCCCACAAACTAGATCTCTTTGTGATCATAAAAATATATAAACAAACCTATGTATTTAATAGTTTAAAAACACCAGTCCTGCTACAGCAGCTGTCAGTGGCCAAGGGGATAAGATATCAGGCTGGCAAATAGCCAGTCTGAGTTCGACCTTAGCCAAGGATAGTTGTTGTGTTTAGCCACACTGAAGAGGCATGAAACGCCGAAACATGTGTCTGTGGATGACTTATTAATATATATGTATATATATATATATATATATATATATATATATATATATGTGAAGTCGCCTGATGTAGATTTTTTTTATGTTAATGGATTTTTATTGGAAGATGGTTTGTATGTTGAAAAATATTTAGAAAATTATTAAGTGCTTTTGTAATATTTTAACCAAAAAGAAATTGGATAATTCTTAAATTGTGGCAAGTTGTAGGTAAATTGAATTTTTGTATTTTTTGTATGTTGAGTATTTAGGAGGGTTAGGTATAATGTTACTTGAGGGGTTTTGTATGTAATTTGGATTTGGGGGGGGGACCTGGGTGACGGAGTGATTAGGTAGGGGGTATCTCATTTCAATTGTGTTCACCTTGAACTTTTTAAACAATTAGAGCCTTCATCAGATGATGACCTTAGGGTCGAATGAGGTTTCGGGGCCTTATCAACCTTACTTTGGGTAGTGGTAATTATGCTTAAGGGCCCAAAACGTTCAGAAAAACAACCCTGAAAATGATAAGAAAAAGAATGGATTATTTGGACTATTGTCCTCATCTTTATTGTTATCTACACAACATTTCGGCTGATGTGCCCTCCAGCCTTCTTCAGGTATTTCTTGTCAAACTCAGGAACCTAAAGATGAGGACAATAGTCTGAATAATCTAAATAATACAAATTATCAAGCCTCATCTAAAAAAATTCAGAGAAAAAGAAAAGTAATGTTGCTTATGAAAAATTTAAAAAAATAAAAAAATATATTCAAATTTCATCTCTGTATGAGTGAGGCTTTCTTAAGGCGGTAAAAGTAGCAGTCTCAATTCGAGAATCAACTATAATTGACTGTGATGGTACCGAGAGGATGCGTATTAATCCACCTTTAACAAAATTGAATAAAAAAATGTATTCAAATATTTACCTGTTGAGCTGTTTGATTTGCTTGCTTGTACTGCCTCTGAAAGACTGACAACTGTTGCATTTCCACCCTGGGGTATAATATTTATTGTAGAGAGACCTCCCTGTGCTGTTTGAATAACATTGACTGATGGATGAGCTTTACCATCAATCTGAAGGATTCCTTTTGTTGCTTGCATAGCTTTACCAGTTAATTGCACCGGTTTGCCACCAGATATTGGCTGTAAAATATTGCTACCTAAAAGGAGGAAAAAAAACAAAAAAAACCAACAAACTGATTAATATACATCATCATCTTTATTGTGGTATGTATAAACACAATGTTCAGGCTGTTGTATCCTTGGGCCTTGTTCAGGTGTTCCTTATTTACCTTAGACTAAAGTTATTTTAAGACAATAACCCTGAATTCATGTGTAGTTTTGGAGCTTTATTTCAAACTTATTTATTTTGGACGATATTAAAACAAAGGACAACAGTCTGAAACATCAAAATTATTCACATCACAAAAATACAGAGAAATGATTAATATACATTTAAAATGCTGTAAATTGTTATTACTTTTATCTACGCTTGGAATGTATGTATTTACCCAACCCTTCCATCACAAGCAGGATGTGACACAAGGTTAATTTTTAGGTGGAGTACAACTAGTTTAAATGCTCCTAGACCAGTTGCTATACCAAGGTTAAAGAGCCCAGTCTCCCCTATTATTTATCCATAGCAGGAGGGGTGAAATAGTTGGATTCATACCTTTCCTAAAGGTTTTAGCACAATGTGAAATGCAAACAACCTTCAGAATTTGAACTCGGGTTAGCAGGTCCATTTCCAATGACAATAACCATTATGCCAAGGCTCGGAATGTACTTGAAGTTCTATTCAATATTTATTACAGTTTAGCTATGGATCATACCTTCAAGAGTTTAACTCTTATCTTACCCTAGAAATTTATTATTTTTTTTATGATCATATGACACATACAATCAAAAGGCTGCAACATTTCATATTCTGGTCATGATCAATTGAAATTATGGATGCAAAAAATCAAAAACAAATGACAATTTTTGTCCAAAGAATTTCAGTCTAAAACAGTGATTGGTCAAAAGAAGCCATAAAAATTCAGAATTAGTGGGATAAGGATTAAAACCAACATTTTATTAACATGCTTTTGATGGCGCATGTGAATAAATGTAAGTTCAAACCTTGATCAGAACTCGAATCTTATTCATATTTGTCTATAGTAAAATTCAGTTATTCCATTAAAGGTATCTTATTGTAATGGAGATTCGGTGTCTGTCTGCCTGTAATATTGTTTTATTATCCAACATATTAAAATCAATCCCATGATTGATTTTATATAGAAACCAATAAAAATAAGAGTAATCTTTTTATATGTGTTTACTTAATTTTGTAAGTCTTTCTAATTTAATATATTTCCTTACAGACCTACTATATATCCACACCAAACACCAGTGGCATCAATAACAGAACCTTACTAGCTACACCCCCCATCAGAAAAAAAAAAAATAGAACTCCACATATTTCCTTACATAAAAACTTAAATACTTACACCTGGAAGGCACATATTCTTGCTAGTTCATCTTAAGATGAACATCTGTAACATAATGAATAGGCATAGCCTATCATTTTTAGCAAACCCAGAGACCTCTGGAGTGGGTGTCTCATTGGCTTAGAGAGTCATGTGACCAGGTGATTCTCAGAAAATAGAATTAGAATTTAGTGGAGTTGAGTTCAGGAAGACCCTCAGGGCAGACATAGATTTACGTTTCTGCTTCTCCCCACGTGTGTACAGCAAAGAATGTATTCTGGGTTTGTCTCTGATAATCATGAAAATAAGTACAAAATTATACTTACAGAGAGATATCCGACCTGAAAGGAAAACTCAATACAAAGAAGAAAGATCAATATGACCTAATGGAAGATAGAAGACCAAGATGATAGAAGCAAACAATAGAAGAACTTAAGATACAGTATACAACACATCAATACTAATAAATCTTAATATCATTACCTTGAATCTTTATTGTTGTGGGACCAGGATTCCCAGAGGAATTTTTATGTGCAGGTCCTGGCAGTAAATTTCCAACTGAAACCATTTGTGGACCAGAAACAAGCCTTGCCACCATAGGTGTAGCCGTCGTTGCTGAGGACACAGCTGTACGATTGGCTGTACTAAGAATTGTCTGTCCGGCTACAAGAGACTTGCTACTATTGATGCTGCCTCCTGTGGAGACTATACTGTGCTGCTGAAAGGGAAACAACTCTGGCTTTGTGGTTATGACAACAGATTTTGTTACAAGGTGACTAGGCATGAGGTTTAGTGACAATGATTTTGCATTGGTTGTCGATGATCGTCCTTGACTGACAATTGTTGAGGAGCCACTCGTTCCAGTGGCTTGAGAAGGCATTATGGCAAGTGTGAAGGGCTTAGATAGGGTGGAGGGTGATGCTGAAATGGTAGTGTGCACCTGTGAGCCAGCAGCTGAGGTCTGTGCTTTTGTGATTTCTGATATTGGTATTGTAGTTACTGTGTTTCCACCACTGCCTATACTCGGTGCCTGTGCAAGGCTGAGATTGATGGTAGCTGGCTTGGTCCCACCTAGTCCTGATTTGGTATTTCCTTGTAAGGTCCTCGTTGTAGCAGTGATTACACAAGTGTTCTGAGTGGACAATTTGGGATTTGCAGAAATAACAGGACTAACAAGGCTGGCGCTTGTGACTGTTTCTGTTGTTACGTGCTTGTTCTCTGTGCTAGCTATGCTGACGGAAGCCACTGAGCGAGAACCTTGGTTGGATACTGAAGAATGGGCAGTAGATACAACTGCATTGCTGACAACTGCTTCTTTGGCTTTCTGTAAGCAAAAAAAAAAAAAAATTGAGTAAACATAAAATTATATATTTGTATGTGTATTTATGAAATGAGGTTTGATATGAATATTTATGATATTTCAGACTGTTGTCCTATTCTTTATTGTGTATAAACATAATGTTCAGGCCACTGTAACTTCGGACTCTGTTTTAGGTGTTTTTTTTATTTATTATCTTAATTACCTTAAAATAAGTCATCTTCAGACTATTACCCTGAAAATGACTTATTTTAAGGTAATTAAAATAATAAATAAAAAACACCTAAAACAGAGCCCGAGGTTACAGTGATCAAATAAATTATAACTATTTCGATAGTTTTAGATGGATAAACAATATAAAATAAACATTTTCCAGTCATAATTTAACATTCTTTCAATATCTGCTTCAATGTTTAAAAAAATTATAATTATATTAATTACTTTGAATTCTGTTAGCCTTATTATAAATAGATTTTTTGTTCAAGAAAAAAGGCAATAGGTGATACTTTATTTTTATTATTAAAAGAGCTGTGAACCAATTTAGTTCCCATTGTAACAGCAGTCTATAAGGATATTGATGCTTCTATTTAGGAAGGAGTGAAAAAATGATGTTCAACACAAAACCTTGGTATGATGTACCATTTTTACATATAATTTTTTTACTATTCTCCCATCTGAAGATTGTGCTATACACATGAAACTTGAGTAAGGTAGTATAGTATCTTTAATTCTATAATTGAGGTTTTATACCTGCTCTGCTATTATAGCATTGATCACTATTTCTATACATACACTTCTCTTATTTGCTGTCTTCAATATAAAGAGCTATATAGATGATTCGTCTATTTAGCAGTTTATATTGAGCACTTTTTAATCGATTTTAGTGAAAAAATCCCGAAGTAAATAAGATTGTATACTTATTTGCTGGGTGAATTTAATGGTAACTGCGGTATATTTGCTCCTATTTTTGTTGAGCACTTTAAAACAACAAAAATCAAACAGAATGGAGATTAAAACCATTCGATTTTAATTGTATATATATAGTTTTTTTAAATAATTTTCAACATACAAACCATCTACCAATAAAAATCCATTAACTTAAAAAGAATTACATCAAGTGACAAACAACAATTAGTATAAATATCTCTTGAGTCCAGTATCATTTACATTATTAATCTAAACATAACAGCTAAGTCAACTGTATTTCTTAAATATTTGTCTATTTGAACTCTTACATTTACCATTCATTCATGTTTAAAATAACCCAGATAATATATATATATATATATATATATATATATATATATATATATACAAACATAATGAGGTTATATATAAACTAGGGATACCCAATTTTGTTGTTTGCTAAGTTTTTAAAAACAAATTAAAATTAATTAAATCTATTATTTAAGGTCAAACTTTTGTCTAAAATGATAAGTAGTAACATAATGACCATCATTAAAAAAAGAAAAATATCATTACATATGCAGTTTTTTTTAATAGATTTAAAACGATTTGTTTTGGTCAATTTCGACGTGATCTGCCATTAACGCTATTTTTCAAGGTTTTTAAAGCGCTTGTTTACAATTTTAATGTAATATTCGCGATTAAAAAAAAATTACAAAAAATCAGGTAATTATCCGATTTTAATGAAATTTTCAGTATTAATTTATCAATTAATGAATTTTATAATGCATCAGTTATTTTATTTCAAAACTTTAATTTAGTATTTTTGTTATGAAAAATAAATATATAAAATTCATTTAAAATATGAAAAGCCTGATGTTAAGTTTAAAATGTTATATTTTTAGATTCTAAAAATAAATATCTATTTAATGCAAACCTTATTTTATTACATCAAAGTATACTTTTTGAAGAAAAACTCGATTGAAAATGTACCCCCCCTTTTTTAAGCAGAAAAAATATCGATGTATAATTTTTTCTTTTATAAGATAATAGCCAATTAAATAATTATCGAAATGAGTAAAAAAGAAATCTCCAAAAAATTAATTATTTATTATTTTTTACATTTTATTTTTCGATTTTCGGTACTTATTTTCTCATAGAAAAGCCACTGTAAAAAATTTTGTTCGTTTCTATTCATAACTTTGGTCTTTTATCTCTTTATTCATACTGTAATTAGAAAACTATAAGACCAACTCAAACAAAATGTTACACCCCCAACATATGGGGGGGTCAAACTTAAGTGACCTGAAAAAAATGAGAAAGTTTTGAAATAAAATAAATAGTGCATTATAAAGATCATTCATTGATAAATAAACACTGAAAATTTCATTAAAATCCGATAATTCCCTGATTTTTGGTAAATTATTTTCTGTAGGTGGGGGGGCTAAAGTCATTTTGTCAAAAACGCAGTTTAGCTTCATTTTGGGTATCCCTAATATAAACTTAGTAATTGTGAAAAGCACCTTAAATTGTACACTTGATAATTTATTCATAATTACAAGATTATCTTTTCACAAATGATACTTAAAAAATAATGTTTTAAAAATCCAAATAAAAAATTAGGCAATTTATTCTGATTATTTCTCTGAATGTTTGAGATGAGGCTTGAAGATTAGTATTATCTGCGTTATTCAGACTATTGTCCCCATCTTCATTGTTATTTGTACAGGGTCAGGTTCAAAGTTTCGTGATGGCTCCCAAATACGACAAGAAAGTTCCCAAGTTCGAAAAGAAGGTTCCCGAGTCCGAGAAGGTTCCCGAATCCGAGAAGGTTCCCGAGTCCGATAAGGCCGGAGGGTATATCGGCCGAAACGTTGTACAAATAAAAATGAAGATGGGGACAATAGTCCAAATAACGCGGATAATACTTATTCTGATTACTTTGGGTGAGGATTTAATTTGGATTAACCCCCCCACACACACACACACACTAAAGTAAGCTTATACTTACTGATTTACTAGATTTGGGTTTCTGAAGAGATTTCTTGGCTTTCACTGCTGCTCCCTGAGCTTGATGAATTTTTTCTGCAAAGATAAATTTAGGAGTAAATCAACAAAGGAAGTAAAAAAATAAAAAAATGAAAAACATTATTTTCCAGGTACAATACACACACACACACATATATATATGTATTTACCAACCCCTCCACACGAGCAGGATGTGACACAAGTCAATTCGTTAAGCAGAGTTTAACAGGTTTGAATTCAGAGTTTTACTTCTCGTAGACTGGTTGCCTAATCAAGGTTAAAGAGCCCAGTCTGCCCTACTATTTACCCATAGCTGAAGAGAGAGTAGCTGGATGCATAGCTTTCCCAAGGGTATTAGAGCTATGCAAACAGCTTCTTCCAGGATTTGTACTCATGTCAACAAACCCATTTCCTATGACTCTAACCATTACACCAGGTGCCTTCACTAAGCCATATAATAGTTTCAAAATATTCTATCTTTTGCCTTAAAAATATAATTTCAGTTTTATCAATAATTTACAGTCATTTAGTTACTTCTTATGATTCTGTAATTAATATACTAGGGTGAGTCAAAAGTTTTCTAATAATTTGATAAAGTCCTACATGAAGGCAAACTCAGACTAGTGACTGGAGTCTGGCAAGAAACTGCAAATTCTACAACTGCTGGTCATTTTTGTAAAAGTCACTTATACAAGCTAAAATTCAAGTTACAAGATACTTAGCCCTTTCACAATATGCAAACACCAAATTTTTAAATCACACCTTGTACACATCAATAAAAACATATTAGTTGATATCAATCATTTGTTTTTCAAGAACACAGTGTGTGTATGTGTGTGTGCGTTTATGATGAAAATGGGGTGGCGTAATGGAGGGGGGAAACAAAATTGAGCGGTTCACAATTTTGAGTCAATAAAAATAATTAATCAATAAGTCATAATTAGGAATGAATATAAAAGTTCTCAATACATTTGTAGAGCTGGTTTAGAAAACCAATATAATCAGAGTAAGCCTACTCAAGTTTCACTGTAGGATCGTCAAGGCTATTCTGTGTGGAATTATTTAAAACAAATGGATATAAACAAAATACACTATCATAGTTATGCAGTGAGTGGTATGAACACTGGGTTTGTTCTGATTTTAACTGTCACACCAGCTGCTTATTTTTAACTATTGAGATGCCATTTATGTTTGTGTCTACATATGTTCAAAATTTCCAATCTTTGGTTTAATAATTCTTTGGAATTGGAATATATATATATATATATATATATATATATATATTAGGGAAAAGATAATGGAGAATTAAGATGAGAGCATAATAGACTATTTCAGAAGACCTAGAGGAATTGTTACTCCAGCCACCATTATCAGATGCAGAATGGTGGCCATAGGAGTAACAATTCCTCTCGGTTCCTGAAATAGTCTATTATGCTTTCATTCTAAATCTTTTACATTATTTTTTCCCTAATATATTTTTTGCTCTGTGACTCTAACAATAGGAGGTCACATGGAGCTCTGTTATTACGACTATTGTAAAACTACTACATCGTAAGGGGGATTTCTTCACTCAATCTTTGGATTACATATATGTGTGTGTGTGTGTGGTGTGTGTGTTAGACAGAAAGTTAAGGTAGATTACCAAATTCCTCTTCTGTTCGACTTCGATGAAGATAAATCCACAATTTTCTATTCACATCATATTTTACACAAGGATCTTTCTCATAATGTAATCTATCTAGAGCTCCACTAACTACTGTGTTTATCTGAAAGAGAAAAAAGAAAAATGCAGTCAATATTATTTATCAAATGGTATAATTATCACATGCAGATACATTCTTGAGAGCAACCTTTAGCTTCTTAAATTTATCCAAAAATAACAAAAAGGTATAAGCAGTTTTCAATAGATTTATCTTAGATATTAAACTGCTGAAACTCAAATTTGTTTATCAGCATTTAAGTCAAAGGCGAGTCAAAAGTTTTGCAATATTTTTGGATTGGTTGGTTGGATTTTACGGCATGTCAACCCTTATAGGGTGATTTTATGCCAAAGACGTTTTGTTTTATTCATTCATGATGGGTATTCAAAAAAAAAATTTTTTAAATTCAATTTTTTTAAAAACACATTTTTTTCTATTCAACCCATAGATGGAACCCTAACAGCTACTACCACTATGGGCCAGAGTGGATCTGGGAATAATGGTGATGAAGAGGTACTTTCCAGAGCTCCAGAATCAGAATTTCACCATCAGATGCAGTTTAACGTCATACTCAGGACATGCAATATTTTGGTAACATGAGGCACAATTCGGCATCTCAGGGTGGCCTTTGCCAAGGTCATGAAGGTGACAAACCACACTGGGCTGCGATACTGAGCTTGAGTGCTATTTGCCAGATTTGCCTCAATGTCTTGGAGCCTGGCCTTCAATTCCACAGTTTTTGGTTGCTTCTACAGAGTTATGGCCTAGTTTGAACTTGTAAAGCATAAGTTCCCGAATTAGACTACATTGCACATTCATCTGTGCGGCTTTCAAATCAAACATGGTGTGAAATAATGCACTTGTCAGCACACCAACTACCACAATACTAGTAACCACCGTAGGTACCTTCCATAGCCTGTACTGCTTTGGTCATGTGATATATGCCTCACAAACGGGCACATACCAAAATATTGCAAGACTTTTGATTCAACCTAGTATTTAAAGATTATATAGTTAAATTCAATTTTTTGTAGAAAAAGCAATAAAGCAATTTAATAAAAAAATTCAGTGTCAGAGGGTTTGTATCATAAGTAAGTAAAATCATCAAATCTATTTGTAAAAAAATAAAACAATTTGAAATGAAAACCTAGTTCTGTTCCCCTCAAATAAAATGTCACGTGCATCTATTAATTATTAATTAAATAATTATTTTGAATATTTTACATACAAATTTTACACAAAATTGTAGGTATTATCTATTTGTAAACATTTAGTTAACTTTTTTGTTATAAATAAACTATGAAATTAATTAAAAAGTTCTATAATTACTTTAAATGGAAAAATTATTTGCAAAGTTTGTAAAAAAATAATTTTTTAAAAAATATTTTTTAATTGATTACAAACTTTGCAAATAATTTTTCCATTTAAAGTAATTATAGAACTTTTTAATTAATTTCATAGTTTATTTATTTAAATTGTCATTATTACAATGGAAGGATTCAATTGTTGAATTATAAGGAATATATTTTATTTATTTCATTAATATTAATATTGAATATTTAAAAAAGATAAATAAAAAGATATATAATACAGGGTTGTTCTTTATTCTATGTATTAACGATTTTGGGTATTGTGATATAGTTTCAGTTACAGACAGATAAACAGCGAATCTCCGTTGTTAATATATATATATATAGATGTCTTCTTACCTGAACATCAGTGATGGCTGGAGCCAAGAACTGGGAATCTTTTAATAATTCACAGATATCTCCTCGGGTTCCTTCTCCATTTGGAAGCCGTGCAGCAGCATCTCTGACTGTAAAATAATTGTTATTTTTCTCAAATTAATAAAACTGGCTCGTTCTTTTAAAAGAAATAGGAAAAACATATCCAAACACATCTTACTTTAATACAATCTAAAAATTAGGATCAACTAAATTATTTTTAAACTAATATTGTATTTGTACAAAATGACAGGATTATTTACACATTGTTTGGCACTACTAGTACCTGGTGTAGTATCTGTGTGTTCTGTTTAACTTAGTATTTCCAAGTTAATTTTACTGCATTGCTCAAGCAGCAAAATGCTACCATATTGGATGTGTCACTTGCCTGCTTATCTCCAGGTCAAATGTTCAAATCAAGACAAGATTCACTCATTAATTTTATATATCTATTTGACACAAGTTATGAATAGTAAAATAAAGAAATATACAAAAATATCAGTGTTCTGCCTGCCATTTTTCTTACTTACATACATACATACATTCATTCATATACATACATTGACCCCTTTCCGCTGATCTATTTCTTTCTTTCTGAACTCTGTGAGACCCTAGCATGATATCGGTTGAGTATGTAATCAGATCCGTGCACACACCTTCCCCACACCTGGCCTACATGATAAGGAACACGCACACCCTTTCCTGCGCTTTAGGAACAATTGCTCAGTTCTTTCCACAACACCAAAGTGAACACACATAATCTGCAAATCTCCACTGAACTCAATACTTTTTTTACCGTAACACGCACTAGTCGCATGAGGTCTGTGAGAACTTTAAACTGAGAACCCTTTTCATCATATTGTAAAATTGTTTGTTTGTATTACATGTTCATCAATACATATATCGTTCCTGTTGAATATTGTCTTCAGTTTTCCTTTTTTTGTCATTTTCGATTAATTGTTTAATGTCTTCATAGTCCATCTGGTTAACCTATCTGTCGGACCTTCGCAGTCAAGAGAAGGCAGAATAATCAAGGTGTGGATTTTATTGCTGGTCTCCATCAAATTTCCTTTATAAAAGTACATGTGCACAGTTGTACAAACAAACATACAAACACTTTCTTATATATATATATATATATCAAATATCTAATTTTTTAAAGCACAATAAAAAAGTATATTGATAGATAATATAATAAATGATAAATTGTTTGCCTTACCTAATGTTAAAATGGTGACATAAGATGGTCGGTCAGAAATCAGCAATGCATGTTCCCGAGCTTTATTCATAGCGTTATCTTTACTGTAGACTCCTTTAACTGGACCAACTACAGAGTCATAACCATGCATATGATAAGTAAACCCAAGATGTGGACTTTCAAATCTCTTCCTTTCCTGAAAAATGAAAAATTCATAAGTTTATGTCCTTTATCATATTTTATAATTTATACATTTATCTTCCAAAGTAAATGTCTAAAACAAATGTTAGAAAACTCAGCAAAAAGGTTTTACTTACTTGCTCTTTGAAACTGATTTTTTCCTCATCTGTCGTTGGTTTTACAACATAATTCGTTTTCCTAGAAATAATAAACCCAAGTAAAAAATTAAAAACATACTATAATATAAGAAAACACTTAAACATAATGTAATGTGGTGTTTGTGTAGATGGGAAAATACAAATTACTGACCAACTTAAACTATTAAAAATATATTTAAGAGTAAAGTTATATAATCTTTGCTAAGAATGCATAAAATTTCTGGCATATTGACATTTTTAGGAATTGAAGAGTATCAAATAGTTTATTTTCTTTAATTCTGTTTCTTTTTGTTGTTATATAGCAAAGACCATTTTGTTTTAAAAATGTCATAGAATTGATAAATGGATAATTCCATGTCAAATCATCCAGAAAAAAGTAAAATTGTCACCCACCCACTTCAGTTTTTTCCAGGTGTGGACTATATTAATATTAGCCAATCCCCAAAATTTGAGCTTCCAATTCCAAAAATTGGCAGAGTTATGTTGATCTTTATCTCTCCAAATTTGGTGGGGTTCGCAAAAAATGGCGACTTTTTGTAACCTATTTTTGTCTGTGAAATGAGTTCTAGAGCTTTCCTACTACTAAAAATTGGATTATAAAGCATGTTTGCCCATGAAATCCAAAAATGCTATCAAAAAAGTTTTTAAAGTCAACCAATTTTAAGTTATTGATGATTTCTGATTTTTTCCTAGCAAGATCAATGATGTGGCACTGCATCTATGCCAATTTTTTTTAATCATTATTTCACATATATTGAACATCATTTGTACCAAAAAGATAGTTTGATATTTGCTCAGAACGGAAGCTATAACATCAGTTAAAATTTTGCAAATCAGAAATCATTAATAACTTAAAATTGGTTAAGTTTAATACTTTTTGGATTCCTTGGGCAAAGTAGTAGGAAAGCTCTAGAACTCATTTCACAGATAAAAATAGGTTACAAAAAGTTGCCATTTTTCACGACACCCAACCCAAATTTATTTTTTCATACTGGTACTCACCAATTCAGTGCATGAGTAGCACAGCTTGGATAATCTGATCTGTGCAGTAAAGTGGGGATCTTATGGTAGGTGTGGTGCTCTACCCCAGCTAAACAATCTCCCTGGTCTAGCACTAGTCTAACTGATAGTGTCTGGCTGATACTGACAATAGGCCACTTTGCCAACTTTACTTTACATAGTAAATTTTAACGTAAAAGGGAAAGATGAGGAGTTACTTACACCCTGGGAGGAGGTGGACTTCTTGGGTTGCTTTCCTGAGCATCTGCATGTTTTTCATCTTTATTGCTTAACCAGTATTTACATAACTGGCCTAATTGTTCATCGCCATCACGGCCTTGGCCAATCCACTTCCACTGTTGTGCACGCTCTTTGTAATCAAGGAAGGGAACAAAATTTTCAACTTGGAAACCTAGAAAGAACAAAATAATATTAATAATGGAGATTCGCTTCCGGTTTTTGTCTGTAACAAAAACTATGTCACTGCTTACGTCACATTATCCAAAATCGTCATAACATAGAATAAAAAATACACTCAAAATTTGAACATGCAACATTAGACAGTCCTCATTGTTTTTTAAAAGAAGATTTAATAAATACATGACTGGTATTATATATCTATATATAGTTTGTTTTATTTTAATACATATTTAAAGTTTACATTTCAAATTGTTTTATTTTTTAATTCTTTAAGGAATTTGATGATTTTACTTACTTAGGGTACAAACTCGCTGACATTGAATTTTTTACTCCCACCCCTCAGGTAATATGTTTCAAAAATCTATTTTTACATCGCCCGGAGGGTGTTTTCTATTTTATACTAGTGATATTAATAGAGTCATACAGGAAGCAATAACTCCCGGACATACAAAAATGATTAGAGGAAATGTTGTTGGTGTTGGCATCCTTCCGTCTATGAGAGACGATGGTCTAGTGTCCAAGTATATTTTTAGGGGGAATACATAGCCTTGGCGGGTTCATATGGAGGATGAGCTGTTGCCCAAGCAGCAAATCAGTCCTCCTCCGCACTGTCGCTGTGATCCAAAGGAAAGGTCAAGGAACCAATGCAGTTTGGCAACGGTAGTGTCGCATTTTTGAGTAGCACTGGATTTCAGCATCACAAAACAGGAGACTCCAGCTCCCCTAGACTTTCCTTGAAAGGTAGCGGAGGTTTTGTCGGACTTTTAATTATTACAACATTTGATGTTTACTTAAGAGCTAGTTCAATATGTAAAAAAATAATAATAATCTTGATTTAACTCTCACTCCTTTCATCATGTTCGATCAAAACAGATTAGCATTATCACTTCCATGCGCTCACCCCCTCTTTCCCTCTCTATTTTCCTCCATCTCTTTCTTTCTTATATTTTTTCTGTGTAGCATGTCCTTTTTCTTCCCTTTCTTTATAATAAAAACAGAATGGTCCATTATTTAGATGAGGTAATGACACTCATAAGAAATAAGAATTTGGCAGATAATCAACACCTGATGATCATGATTTATATTTTTGCCTTTCATCTTGGACAATTTGGATGGTTTCATTTTTAACCAGAGGGTGTTGCAAGATGATAATGGCTGTACAATTAAGGAACACGAGTATTAATATATAGATGCATTGATAATACATCATTGCTTTAGTACCATTGCTAGGTATGCTCACCTGATGGCAACACAGATTTCTGACATTGTTGCTGGAGTCCTACAAGGAGATACATTAGCACTATATATATTTATAATAAGCCTAGACTATGTACTTCGAACATCATTAGAACCCATAAAAGAAAAAGGACTCATGCTAAAAAAGGCAAGAAGCAGGCAATATCCCGCACAGACTATTATGGATGCGGACTATGCAGATGATCTGGCACTTCTTGCAAATACACCTGCATAATCCTTGTTATTAACAAAGAATAAAAAGAAAGAACATGAAGCTTGTATTTTTATATACAAATGAGAAATAAAGTGAAAGTTCATTTTTCAATGTCAAAACTTACCTAAAACATCTCCAGAGAGAAATTTCAAAGCCGGTATAACATTATCAATCCAACTATTTTGCTGGGATACCCAAGGATTTAGGGAAGTTGTTAGAGACTCTTGCCAATCACGAACTTTTTCTTCCAACTGCAAAAATTAAAATTTTTAAAAGAAATTCAAGAAAATATAAAATTGATATAATTTTAATTCAACTTTTAAGAAAAATGAAAGTCAAAACATGTTTTATAAAAATACATCTGCAAGTTTATAATTTGGAAATGGTATTTAATGTACACCAAACAATATATGTAGTGTAATGGTTAGTCATAGGAAATGGACTCATCAACCAGAGTTCAAATCCTGGACAAGGCTGTTTGCATTTCAGATAGTGCTAATACCCATGGAAAAGTATGCATCCAACTACTCTCCCTCCAGCTATGGGTAAATAGTAGGGCAGCTAGTCTAGGAGAAGGAAAACTCTGAATTCAAATTTGCTAAACTCCACTTAACAATTTGACTTTGTGTCACATCCTGCTTGTACAGAGGGGTTTGTAAATATATATATTAAATTAGTCAAAAATGGATATTTTAAGCCAAATATTTTTACATGAATGTAAAGATATTTACATCTCAAATGATATAAAAATTTTTGAAACATCCTATATAACATTCCATAAAAAATGCTACCAAATCAGTAAATAAAGCATAAAATAGTAAAGTCTGCAGAGTGGACAACAAGGGAGTCCCCTTTCCACTAGTGCTAGACCAGGGAGATTGTTTTTGGTGAGGAGGAGCGCCACACCAACCGTCAGCTGTGCTACTTATGCGCTGAGTTGGTGAGGGCCGGTAACAAACACAGAACCTTGCGATTCCTAGGCAGATACTCTACTGACTTGAGTTAATAAAATAATAGTTATAATTATACTCCATACATTATATTCAATTTCAAACGTTTAAATGGAGTTCTTTGATGAACAATGAAACTGTGAAGAAAGTGTGACACAATGGTTAAGTGAGAATACGGTCAGAGATAAAAAATTAAAAAATAAGGAAAATAGAATATGATCAGTAAAATAAAGTTCAAGAGAGTCATAAAGGGTGTACAACCACCATGAAGTAGAGCCAGTTATATAATAATAATCTTTAGGTTTTAAGAGAAAAGGCGCCTTGAAAAAGTTAATGGTCTGAAAAGTGGGGACACTGAGACTGATAAAAAAAGTAATGGCTATCAGTTTTAGAAAAATCGCAGACAAAAAGTCTGAAAAGAAAAATAAGTACCCAAGTTCTGGGAGGTCGATTCCATGGGGTTGTTTAGGGGTGGAATTTACATATATTCAGCTGGCTCTAGCCCTTAGGTAGTCAGTTTCAGACCGGCAGTCTGGGTGATAGTGTTGTCTCAGTAGCAGTAGATAGAAAATAGGCAGAGACCCACATTAGTGAAGCCAGCAATCGATAAGTTAAGACAACTTTCTTGCCAGCTGACAATATAGACTTAAGTGTCCTCTGCTCCACCACAAACTGCACAAAGTGTCACACTTTCCTCCTCCATTAGCGTCCTGTTAACAAACTTTGTGTTTTTTTTCATTGTTGTGAACCTGTCTCTAACTCGTACCCTTCGAATCAGCCAGCACAGAGCATTACAACGTGGGATCATCTACATTGTGCAACGAAGGCGTACGAGTGCAGACCAGGTATTGTCACAAAAGAAAGAAAAAGAAAAGATTAAAATACTTACCTTTGCAGTTGTTACTTTTGAATCAGGAAAGTCATTAATGAGATCTCTTAAAAGGCTGAAAAAGTTATCATACTGTCCAAATGGTAGCTTAGGTGGTAAAGCCCTGAAAAATAACAAAAAGGTAACAGTATTAATCATATGGATAATATTTATACTACTTCACTATCCCAGATTTTACAAACATACAAAAATAAATAAAGCTGAGAAACATAAATTTTTAAGTGATGAGTGAAATAATCAGGATTTACATTTTTGCATTTCATCATGGACAATTTCATTTTTAACTAGAGGGTGTTACCGTACTTTTAAGGAACACAAGTATTAACATATAGATTTTTATATATATATATGTATTAAATGTTTAATATCTGTTTATTCAGTGTATCAATGGATATACTAATTCTAATATTGAAACTTGGTGAGTGGGAATGCGACTAAATATCATCCCTAACCCTAAACATTACCAAAGTTTCTTCATGATGATTATAATATAATTATACTTGATAGTGTGAAACTGAAATTCTGTGAATAGGAAGGGGGTGTCACAGGAAATGGCCCGACCCGAGTTCAATTCCTGGACGAAGCCACAGTTCACATAGCGCTAATACCCTTCGGAAAGTATGAATCCAACTATTCTCCCTCCAGCTATGGGTAAATAGTAGGGCAGACTAACTTTGGTTAGGCAACCAGTCTAAAAGAAAAACTTTTAATTCAAACCTGGTCATTACTAGAATAGGCTCAGGCCTACTTAGTAATCTATTCCAATTTTTAAAAAAAGAAAAAGAAAGAACTTACTCTGGTAATGGAAAGTCTGGAACACATTCTTCGTCTCGATTAAGTAATTCTGGGATTTCAAGATTTGTTGTATCTTCATGACTGGAAATGGACATCCTTTTGGCAATACTGTCAACTCGGCCAGCTTTCAATTTGCGAATTTTTTCTCCTTTTTTCTTTACTTTTTTCACACTAGCAGGACTTGTTGATGCAGTGCTTTCCGGAACATCTGATAAAAAAATGCACAGATAATTATATTTATAATGATTAACTTTAACGGCATGTCATCCTGTCTGGGCTTATTTTATGCCTAGGGGTTAGTTAAACCACTCCGGGTCAGAGTGGACCTTGGAGTAAAGGCAATGAAGGTATATGCCACACTCTTCAGAGCTCCAGAACTGGAACCCCACCAGAGGCAATTTAGTATCATACACAGGACACCCCTTTTTGGGGAGGTCATTCCCCTCTGCAGAAGATACAGTCAGTATATTCTAAGCTCTGCTGATAGGGTGGTATATTTATTAGTATTTCTCCATATTTTTTAAAAACAAAATTGTTAAAGATTTTATTTTAATTTTATTTAGAATGTTAAACTCATTTTTTGAGATTTCAATCTTGGAAAGGATCATATTTTGATGAAATGATAGCTAGGCAAGCAGGAAAAATTTTTGTCACTTTTTCTGCTGAGAAAAACGAATAGAAAAAAAAATGTATAGATACTTACTTGAAGGAGATTTTGGTACTGGTTTTTTCCCAGCTTGGCATCTTGTTAATATATCTTGGAGAGTTATGGAACTGATATCCATTTCTGGCAAATCCTAGTATCAGAGTAAATGAAAATTTAAATCATTTTGTACTAATATAACAAAACCACTTTTCTCTATTGTGTTTTGGTTATATACAGCATTGCATAATCAAAGTAGTGTGTGTGTGTGTGTGTGTGTGTGTGTGTGTGTATATATATATATATATTATTGTGTATTAAAACAGTTAAAATCCCCTTCCCATTCTGTAGGTGCCGGACTGACACCCAACTGACCGGAGTTCAATTCCGGCTGTAGGTAGCTTACAGAATGTCTAGCCACACTGAAGAGACTTGATAAGTCGAAACACGTGTCTGTGGCTGACCCTATATATATATATATATATATATATATATATATATTGCAGATAATATCGGTGCTATATTTCTAAGCAGATAGTACTTAATATCATTAATAGAGCATTTATATTTGGGTTAAAGTAGCGTGAACATGGAGATAACACCTGGTTACTGACAGTCTCTCGCCTATGTGACCTAAAGACCATTTGATGTCCTCGCTTCTTTAATGCTTATATATTACACACACACACACACACACAGTGTTTTATATATGTAGACAACATATATTTTTTGTAAATTAATTTCCTTAATTCAAAGGTTGCCAAATATATTCATAAAAACTCCCATATAAATTCATTGATATTCTTTGAATTAAAAGGTTTACAATCTTAGTCATTTATATGATATCAAACAATAACAACAATAATATTTAGTATGGATACTCCAAATATAAAACAATAAAATCTCAAATCTGACTCACCCCATTTTCCATTTTCCGTCGCTTATAATCTCTTAACATTGCTTTATAATCTTCATCTGAGAATTCAATCGGACTGGACGAACGCCTGACTTTTTTAACCTGACTGTTATTGTTATCTGTAAATAAAAAAGTCAGTGTGCAAATTCACATAAAGAGACAAAGATAAATGGATATTTACTTTAAAGAAAATTTTTAATCACACTTTTTCTTAAATTTATAGTATCACCTTATACATTATGTGTGCTTGACAATCAGAAATAAAGAAAAATAATTTATTGATGTTCTTTTTAAAATAAAACAATTAACTTTGAAAATAACTTCTCTGTCGATAAAAGTGGAATATTTAAAACCTCAAGATCACATATTTGCAAAATGAAAGCAAAAATATTTCAGGCTCATGTATTGCATGCATAATATTAATTTCATCTTTGTTATTGTTTTTAGCTAAGTTTTCTTGTCTTTACACCAAGTGGGAGTGAGTCCTTGAATAAGGCTTATATGATTTTGCAGCTGGATATATATAATTTATTTACTGGCATCCCACCATGCCAGTTGAAAACAAGGATCATTAATGTGGGGACCACACACAAACCGAAGCTCATGCGTGGCTAGTGAAAAATTGCATGAATCCCTTCAGTATTCCTCTTTACAGGTGTCTCAGGCACTGGGCAATAAATCCAAACCTGCCCCTTTAAATCGAGAGGGCAGATGTTGCAGGGGGGGGGGCTGGGATTATGCTGATATTAAATTTCTTGTCGGTCCAATGGCCAAAGCCACTGGACACAGGGCCTAAAGGCCAGGCTAAATATAAAAAAAGTAAAGTCGTCGGGGTGGCCTAAAGTCTGTATCAGCCAATCAGCAAGGGAGTCTATCCCTTTTCACTAGCACTAGACCAAGAAGATTGTTTTTTGCATCTGAGGTGGAGCGCCACACCTACCATCAGCTCCTTACTTTACAGCACAGATCCCTGTGCTACTCATACGCTGAGTTGGCGAGGGCTGGTATTGAACTAGGAACCATGTGGTTTCTAGCCAAATGCTCTACTGACTGAGCCAAAGATATCTACCATTGGGTTCCCATAGTAACAGCAATCGATGATGATATTGCTGCTTCTATTTAGGAAGGAGCAATTCATAGTCATCTGTTATATCAAGATTTATTGATAATTAAATTATCTACATTGAAATTTTAAATGTATTACTCTAATACCTTGCTACAATGTGTTGTTTTTGCAGAGTTGGTTGGTTGGATTTTATGGCATGTCAACCCTTGTTGGGTTATTTTATGCCAAAGGTGTTTTGTTTTATTCATTCTTAATGGGTATTCAAATTTCTTTTTTTTATTTAAACAATTTTTTTCTATTTAATCCATAGATGTGACCCTAACAGGTACTACCCCTGAGTCCGAATGGACAGGAGTAATGGCGATGAAGGGGAACTCCACTTTTCCCAGAGCTTCAAAATTAGAACTTCACCATTAGATGTAGTTTAACGTCATACCAGGGACTCTAACACTTTCATCCACTGCCTTCTAGCACATATATGATAAAAAGGATTGAGGGTTTGCCATAAGGGCATTAGGGTTGGGACAATCATATAGGTGCTATGGCTTGGCGTGACAGCGATTGATTGCAACCACCAGTCTAGCCTAAGTAAGGGCCAAAGTGGACTGTTGCATGTCATGGACCGCTCAGCCACCAGGATTCCATGCTTGATCATCACGGATCGTCACCCACAGCCAACAGGTGGCACCATTGGGGAGATTTTACCCCTCTGCAGAGGTGCAGTCAGTGTATTCCAGTCTCACCGACAGGGTAGTTTTGCAGATTATACACATATTATTTATATATAAGTACGGTTTGAATATAATCAAAATATGCTCTCTACAAAATAATCTTTTAAGACTATGAAATTAGTTAAGGATTATTATTATTATCATTATTATATATATATATATATATATAATACTTAAGGGACATATGAGGGTTGGCTTAGAGTGAAACTAGCTGCCAAAATTTCTGTGCAAAAAAAATGTCATATACGAGGGTCAGCTGAAAAGTTCATAGGCTGACCAAGATATGCTCATGAACAGGACCAAATAAGGTTTATTTTTCAATATAGCTACACCCCATTCCCATGAGGAACACACTTCTTCCATTATTGTTGCAGTAATTGGATTCCATTGGTCAAAAAATAATCAACAGCAGATATGATATCATCATATGAACTTTTCAGCCCAATCTTATATATTATAAGAATTTTCATTATAGATAATATAACTATGATTCAAATATAAGCAAAGTAGGCTCTCTACAAAATAATTCAGAGTTTCTTTAAGACAATGAAAATATTGGAATGGGGCATAATTACAGCGGCTTTTTTTCAATAAATTTTATTTAACAAAAACAATAACAATTGGTGGTTTGTTTCATAAAAAAGAATGCATATTGAAAATCATTTCCACATTCGTCATATTATGCTCTACCATTTCAAGAAAGGTCATATTGAAATCATGGTCACACATTTCACATCATTTGATCTCAATCAGCAAAAACCAAGTTGAAAAATCAATCCTCTCTTTTCAGAATGCATATTGAAAATCATTTCCACATTCGTCATATTATACCATTTCAAGAAAGGTTAGAATGCAACACAGTCATTTTACAATCTCAATGATCTTTTTGGTGAAGGAACAATCAGCAAAACCAAGTTGAAAAATGGTTTAGTTTAATAAACAATCGAATGCATATTGAAAATCATTTCCACATTCGTCATATTATGCTCTACCATTTCAAGAAAGGTTAGAATGCAACACAGTCATTTTACAATCTCAATGATCTTTTTGGTGAAGGAACAATCAGCAAAAGCCAAGTTGAAAAATGGTTTAGTTTAATAAAAATAATCCTCTCTTTTCAGAATGCATATTGAAAATCATTTCCACATTCATCATATTATGCTCTACCATTTCAAGAATGGTTAAAATGTAGCACAATCATTTCACAATCTCAATGATCTTTTTGGTGAAGGAACAATCAGCAAAAGCCAAGTTGAAAAATGGTTCAGGAAATTCAAATCAGGCGATACAAATCTCACAGATGAAGAAGGTTGACCTTCAAATTTCAATAACAAGGCACTTTTGGCAGGCGTGGATGAGGACGAAAGCTTGATAACAAGAATGTTGACCAAAGACTTCAATGTGGACTATTCAACTATCGTTCGTCATCTTAAAAAGCTTGGAAAAGTATAGAAATTGGCTGGGTGGGTCCCCACAAACTCTCCGATAACGACAAACCCAATTATTCCTGAATTTTTTCATTTAATAAAATTTGTTGAAAAAAAGCTGCAATAACTATGTACCAAACCAATAGTTAAGGAACATGCAAATCTTGAGCAGGAAGTCAGTCATTTGTGGATTAGACAGTAAGTAGTGAGGGATCAAAACTTTAAGAAGAAAATATTTATCTGGTAATAAACAATGGTAAACTTCTGCTGTAGCCACATTAACCCTTTATCTACCAGAGCACCCCAAACCGCCTGACAATCAAAATGCTGGAACACCCCCTCTTGGAAACAATCGAGATTGTCAGCTCTTAGAAAATGGTTTAGAGTTAAAAAATAGAAATGAATACATTTCTATTTAGTAGTAAAGGATCAGCAATACGATATGAGCGTGTCAACCATTTCACCAATCTATTGCAGATGGCAGTGGTAGATAAAAGGTTAAGTAAACTTTAGAAGAAAATATTCATCTGGCAATAAACAATGGTAAACTTCTGCTGTAGCCAAGTTAACCCTTTATCTATCACAGAGCGCCCCCAAACTGCCTGACAATCAAAATGCCCCCACCCCTCAGAGATTGTCAGCAATACAATACTAGCTTGTCAACTATTTCACCACGATACTGTGGATGGCAGTGGTAGATAAAGGGTTAAATAAAACTGCGTTGGTGAGATGAATGTCATTGATTTTGAAAAACGTTCAAGTCATTCATAATTAATAAGCTAGCAATGTCAACAGATCATAAAGAATTCTGTCAGTGAGCTAACATAAAAGCACACAAAGAAACTGCTGCTCCTCACCTGTAATCTCTCCATTGGTGACAGGTTTTGTAGAGTAAGTGGCCAATACAGCCGGTGCAGCAGGTTCAGGTGATGGCAAAATGTATGAAGACTTGAGCAATTGTTTTCGGTTTTTTTGAGCTGCTGCAGCAGGTGGAAAACAAAACATTGTGAAAAAACAAACTGTTTAAAAAATAATTTTTTTTGTTGTGCATGTTTTTGTTTTGTTTTGTTTTTGTTATTCTATAGCTATAAGTTATGTTTTTATACGTTTTTTTTTCTATAGCTATAAGCTACGTTTTTATACGTTTTTTTTTTTTTTTCTATAAGCTACATTTTTAAGTTATTCTTTGTTAATATTAGTTTCGTTTATTTTTCTCCTTGGATATCTAATGTAGACTTGTACCTAGTATTTAATATCTACAAAGAGTGGGCTTAGTCAGGTACAAAACTATTAATACTCAAATGTTGAGTAGTATACAATCACCCAGACATCAGAGACTCTGATTGATCCTCTCAAAGGAAATATATATTTACCATCCCCTCCGCATGAGCAGGATGTGACACAAGGTCAATTTCTTAAGCGGAGTTTAACAGGTTTGAATTTAGAGTTTTCCTTCTCCTAGACTGGTTACCTATCCAAGGTTAAAGAGCCCAGTCTGCCCTACTATTTACCCATTTTTTAAAGTTAAACAATAACAGATAATAAAAAAAAAATTTGATGAATTATCGCAAAATATACAGATAATTAGCACCTTCTTTCAAATGATTATATTTCAATGATATTTTAAACAATGAATACATGGAGAGCACACCCATTATTTAAACTATTTTATTTTCCAAAGCTAATTACCTTTTGAAAGAAATGAACCTGCATATTATAAAAAGTTTATATATATTCTATATTATATGTTTAATAATTATAACATAAGTTTAAGAATACCTTCTCATCAGATCAAATTTAACCCAAGCTAATTACTAGGTTAACTTTTTCTTTTTAAATTTAGCCTTGTATCATTCCAAACATGAACCACAATACTTGATAACTTTTTTTAATGATACTAGGGTGAGTCAATAGTTTTGCAATATTTTGGTACATGCTAGTTTATGGTGCATATATCACGTCACAGAAACTGTGAAAGATACGCACTGTGGTTGATATTATTGTGGTAGTTGGTGAGCTGACACACTGTGTATTGCTTCACTCTATGTGTGACTTAAAAGACACGTAGATGAACATGCATATAATCTAATTTGGGAAGTTATGATTTACAATTCAAATTGAACCATAACGCTGTGGAAGCGGCCAAAAACATATGTTGAGTGATAGGTAAAGGTGCAGTTGATCGCAGTACAATAACCAGATGCTTCAAGAAATTTTACTCAAATTGCAAGATGATTAGGCAAAGTTAGGTAGGCTTAAAACTAGATTCCAAGGCTGAGCTCCAAGTCATAGAAGCAAATTCAGTGAGTAGAACTCAGAGAGTATCAGGCAATCCTGTCCAGTGTGATTCATCACCTTCATGTATTACATAGTTATCTCTTTACATAGATGGTATATTTATCTTAACATACGTATACCCAAGTATACCATTCTTATTCTGAGTATACCTTTGGTCTGAGTAGCAACTTTTCTTACTTCTCAATCAGGATCTATGTCTTCTTAAGATTTTGAGCTGGCTGAAACGTCCTGCATTGTCGTTTGTTTTTAGTTAACAACTCAAGACATTTCTTTGAATTCACATGTATTTCATTTGTATCTTGGATCCGGATCATTCAACCATGCTGTGAGAATCTAGCTCTGAACAAGAGGAGTTATTGTGAGCCTCATTCTTTGACAGCTAGCTAGAAACTGATTATCTAACTAAACTCTTTCCCACGCTTGCATGGCAAACAGGAAGAGAGGTCAACACCAGGGTTAAGAGACGTCACTCACAAATCCCTGTCCGTTGTTTTTTTCTCCCGTTAGGTTTGAATTCAAATTCATTACATTAACCGTGCATAATTGATAGGATGCCCATCAATTATGCAACATATACCCTCAGCAAAAGCATCTTGAGCTGCCAAATTGTGCCTTATAATATTGCAAAACTTTTGACTTACACTAATACAATAATTGAAAAATTAATTTGTTTGACAGTTTTAGCTATCAAATCATTTTTGGTCTTCTTAACCTTTCTTAGTCAGCTAAACAATTATATTTGGGTTTTTTTTCAACCAAATCTAATGATACTAATTGACCATAGAGGAGTCTACACTATTGAATCAGACCAAGTAACATGGTATCTTCCTTGTAGAAGTTGTATTCTTTAAAATTAAAGATCTATTTTAAGTTGTTTTTGTTTTTGTTTTTTTGTTACATTACATTGCATGAAAAGTCATCATTTAGCTGACAAAATATATAAAGCAAACAAATTATCTTTTTTTTTTTTTTTACATTATTGTTTTTCATTAAAATTACTGTTACAGTTTAGTACAATTTCATCCTTGATACAGTTATATTCACAATATATTTTGCATTTTTGGCAATTTAATTATATTCAGTTTCCACAAAAGCAACCAAAACAAGAGCAAATTTCATGAGTAAAATTTAGAAATAAATTCATCCAGGAAAATATTAAAAGAGTATTCCAAAATGCATACATGAACCAAATTTGATCTTATTATATACAGAATATTATCACCCTCACTATAATGTAATACTTTATAACAATATAATTATCCAAAGAAAAGATAAGAGGAATATTTTACCTAACCTACAATTGGCTATGCCTTTTCATAATTAAAAAAGACATTTCTAACTAAAGAACAAAGGATAAAATATTTATATTATTTGGATGCAAATTGACTTGCTTTCCACTTACCTGCCTCCTCCAATTCTTCTTCTGATGATGTATCATCTGCATTGCATTCCTCTTGGACCTCCTTAAGAATTCTTTGAAAAATTAAAGAAAACCATTAAATAAAACAAAAGAATAAAAGTATATAAGAATTTGATTATACTAGGAGGACTTGTGGATATACCACAGTATGATAATCTAATTATTATGTTTGATATGTTTACTAAGGTATTCTAATATGAGGTATTGCAGTATAGTTCAATATGTAAAAAGTATAATAATCTTCATTTAACCCTATCTCACTTTTTTCTTTCTTTCATTATGTTCAATTGAAATAGATTAGTGTTATTACTTCCTCTTTTTATCTTTCCCCTACTCTCTTTCTTTCTTTCTTTCTTATTATATTTTTGTGTAGTTTTTTATAATAAAAACAGAATGATCCATTATTTAGCTGATGTGACAACACTTATAAGAAATAAGAATTTGGCGGGTAAGAGACACAAGATAATTAAGATTTACATTTTTGTATTTCATCTTGGACGATTTGGATGGTGTCGTTTTTAACCAGAGAGTGTTGAAAGATGATAAGGAACAAGAGTATTAATATGTAGATAATATGATAATGGACTAATTATACAATGATATAGTTATCATTTTTTTTTTTTTACATCTACTTACCTGCGACATCGTCTGTTCACTAAATGTTCGATGCTTTGATCAGCAGGAGGTGGTGGGTTGTAGCAAAATTTTGGAAGCTCATCAGGGGGAAGCTGGGATACCATTTCAAACACATGCTAAAGTTAAGAACAAAAAAAAGTAAATGAGATCCAAATGCTAGAAAAATGAAAGTACCACCAATAATGTATACAAGTTCAGTCTGAAAAATGATCCATCCATTTAATATTAATGAAAAAGTAGCCTACCTAGGTTAATGGCACCTTAGTCCTCTTCAAAATAGTGACCTTTGAACCTTATCTCAGTATTCCTTTCACTTTTCAAAAGTTGCAAAGAAGTCTTCTTGAGAGAACACCATTCTGTTGTGTTGTTCTCCTTAATCTCATTTTCCTTTCAATGGTGATTTTAGTTTTGGGAAAAGCTACAAGTTACAGGGAGCTTTTATCTGGACTGTAAAGGAACAGACAGAAATATTGGCTGATGCAATCTTTTAGTCAAAATAAACCCTGCACAAAATGTGAAGAATGGACATTCTAATTGTCACACTGTCAATCACTGATTTTCCTTTGAATGCAACCTCTATGCATTCAATATTTCGAGGGGGGGGGGGGCTCATTCTGTTTGTGGAAGAACTTCCAGAATTTAAGTTTTCAAAGTTCTCCTTCTACTAGACTGGTTACTTAGCCAAGATTAGAGCCCAGTCTGCCCTACTATTTAGTAGAGTAGTTGGATACATACCTTTCCCAAGGGTATTGGTGCTATGTGAAATGCAAACAGCTTCATCCAGGATTTGAATGTGGGGTCAACGAGTTCATTTCTTACAACTCTAACCATTACACCATGTGCCTCTAATTTAAGTGTATATCATTTTATCCAAGCTTTCCTCATTGAATCATTTTTGAAAGCCTTTTTAATCATTCAATAGTTCTTTTTTTCCCCAAGGATAAATGTCTAAGTTTTAAACAAAACTTGATATATTTTCACTGTAAAAGCAACAGTAACACAATACACAAGCTCACTCATTGGAATCTCATTGCCAACTGAGTAACTCCACAGGAGAGTGTTTACATATGCACAATAATATCCCCTCTAATTGGTTGCCAAGTTATATTAAGGCTTGACAACTGGTTTTCAAGATATTCAAAATAGTTGGAAACTTTCTGAACAGACTTTGTACATGGAAATATTTTTGTTTTCATTTTATATCTGCAATTATAGATCATAACAGGCAATGGATTCAAATGCATAACAGAATTAATTAGGTTAAATGATGATACTTCAAAAGCAAAAATATCCTCCATCAGGCATCTACCATATTCTGAACATCTTGTTGCCCTGGGCATGAATTTGTTGAAACTCCAACATCTGACAACTGAATTGGTAAACATTCATAATGTTATTAACCATCTTACCAACAGCAACCTTGAGCACCTTTTTGATTTCCACGTTTCTAACACATGTGAGCATGCCTACAAAGTCAGAAAACAGCTTAGTTCACATGACTTTCGGAAACATTTTTTCATGTTACTGAGGCATGGAATAAACTACCTGCATCCATTGTTGGCTGCCGAAATACTGCATCTTTCAAAACCTCTATGCTTCCTGTAATTCGACAACACTATACCTGATATCCTACCTCCAGACACATATGCACGTGCACACACACACACTTACATGTATATTATGACTGTACGCTATTCATGTTCCTGACATTAGTACATTATTCTATGTATTATACATGAGACTTTGATGAGTTGTGGTGCATCTGAGCACTGCACACAATAATTTCATTATTATTATTATTATTATTTGGCAATCAAAATTACTTCACATATATATTATGACTGTACGCTATTCATGTTCCTGACATTAGTACATTATTCTATGTATTATACATGAGACTTTGATGAGTTATGGTGCATCTGAGCACTGCACACAATAATTTCATTATTATTATTATTATTATTTGGCAATCAAAATTACTTCACAGATATATTATGACTGTACACTATTCATTTTCCTGACATTAGTACATTATTCTATGTATTATACATGAGCCTTTGATGAGTTGTAGTGCACCTGAGCACTGTATGCAATAATTTCATTATCATTATTATTATTTAAAAAAGACAGACATTGTCTTAACATCAGGTTACAATCAATAAGTAAATATGATAATGTATTTCTATCATCAATTGAGAAGTATATAATGTTAAGTGTTGTTTCTTTCTCTATTGACTAAGAAGTAAATATCTCAAAGTAAAAAATTGTAGAAACAATGATACTCACCATCGTGAAGAATAAGTTCCAATTACCGTCGAACTGGGAAGACAAGGTAGCATGCGATTGTAACTTAATACAAACTCGAAATGCGACAAAGTCCACTGCAAAATGACCAAGTATATATAAGACTCCACAGTGTCATGCAGATCAACCAGTCAAGCAACCAATCAGAACTCAAGGAATGGAATGACCCAAATCACCCTGATTCATGAATGGATCATTCTTGATTCCTATTTATACCAGCTGTCTTGGACACTGCTAAAAAGTTCTACTTAGCTGCTGTTATTAAAACCAACAGTAGGCTAACTGACTTCAATATAAAGTCTACAGAGTGACCTAGTGAAGGAATCTATGTCCTTCTCATTAGCACTAGACCAGGGAGATTGTTTCTACCGAGGTGGGCCACCATACCTACTGTCAGCTCCCAGATATTTTGCCGCACAGATCAGATTACCCACCTCTCAAGGGAACCTAGAACCTCGTAATTCCAAGGTGGATCCTCTACCAACTGAGCTAAAGACAATACAAAAAATTGTACAAAACCAAAATTCATTAATAAATTGTTATTCTTAATGAATTTAAAATGAAGTAGAAAGTGTAGAATAATGAAAAATATTTTGTTCACCTGTCTGGACATAATGATTTCCTGTAAGAGTTTTGTATAATATCTCTGCTGCTGCATCTTGTAATCTCGAAACTTGAATTTCCGACACAGATTTGGATATTTTGAGATTTCTGAAGAGAAGGCACCCTCTGTGTAAAAATAAAATTTTTTTAAAAATCTAAATAAAAAAAACATGACATTTCATATAATAAGTTAAAGTTAACAGAGCAGCCTATTGTCAGTATCAGCCGGTCAGTGAGGGAGTCTATCTCCTTTTCGCTAGCACTAGACCAGGGAGATTGATTTTGCTGAGGAGTGCCATGCCTATTGTCAGCTCCCCACTTTACTGCCGCACAGATCAGATTACCCAATCTGCACTATTCATGCACTGAGTTGGCAAGGACTGGTATCGAATCAGGAACCTTGTGATTCCTAAGTAGGTGCTCTACAGACTTAGCTAAACCAGCCCCAAAACAATGACATAATAATGATAACCAATAAGCAAATATAATCATTTATTAAACTGTGATCAATCAACTTGATTATAATTTATTAACTTTCTAAAATGATCATAAAGATGATTCTCTTTAAAGCTTATACAAAGTAAATCTCACAATTAGGTTTCATAAAACTGTGTTATTCAAAGAGCTGGTACACAAGTCATCGACTGCCAGTACGTGGTGAGGTTTCAGTTTCATATTATCATAATATATATAACCACTGCCCACTAATATATACAGCCCAACATGTCACATAAGCAGGCAGGATTCTAACAGACCAATTCGTTTTAAAGTCAATTTATATCTGTTTTGAAAAATATTAAAACTCTACAAAAATACACAAACTGGCTGTCTTTTTTTATTTTTCTTCAGAAATGTTAAATTAAAGATTAAAAATATGAAATCTGACCCACTATTCATGGGGTAAAAATATTTTCGTATTTCATATTAAAGTTTCAGTCTCACTATTTGGATAATTTTATCATCTAATGACCTTCAGTGATCTCTGATGACCTCAAAAAGTTTATGTTAGAGGCCAAGGTCAAATCAATAACAATGCAAAAAAATCAGGTCCCTGGGAATTTTTATTAGGCCATGATTCTCAGGCATATTCATGAAAACCTATTCATAGTTTGTATTTACCAACCCCTTTGCACGAGCAGGATGTGACTCAAGGTCAATTTTTAAGCAGAGTTTAGCACGTTTGAATTGTGAGTTTTCCTTCTAGACTGGTTGTCATACCAAGGTTAAAGAGCCCAGTCTGCCCTACTATTTATCCATAGTTGAAGAGAAAATAGTTTGATGCATACCTTTCCCAAGGATACTAGTCAATTGGTCAATGAGGGTGGAAGACATCTGCAGACTTGAGGCATTTGATCATTATTGTCTACATAGCATCTTTCGGGTTTGGTGTGAGTCTTCAGTGCAAAATCAACTCAGTTCAGCAAGCCATGGTCACAAGACATTTGTGCTGGCTTGGTCATGCTCTTCATTGTCAACTTGGAAAATACATCCGTGAGGCGATTTTGAGGCCCCACACCACACTCCAGACTGGAAGAAGCGTCATGGTGGTCAACAAAAAAATGTGGCTAATGACAGCGAGGACTGATCTCGAAAGAAATATCAGCCCTTGTGTCTATGGATTGCATGGATTGCGTCTGTGACTGGCTGGAGATCAGCCATTCGCTCGCATCGCATCAGATTGCCAGGCATTTTCAGCCTTCGTGAAGGACTCAACAAATTCTATGGATGGAGCCAACACAACCCATCCCAGATGAATGCTGCTACAACCAACCAACCAAGGATATTAGGGCTATGTGAAATGCAACCAGCCTCATCCATGATTTGAACTCATGCCATTTGGTCCATTTCCTACAGCGATAAACTTCATGAATTATAGAAAACCTCTTCATAATCGTATAGATTTGATTATCATTTTGTCATCAATCTCCTCTATTTCTGTCAAAAATTTAAAGTGCTCAATATGAAGATTAAAAACTCACCTTTTAGTTTCGTTTGAAACTTTTTGACAGGGTTCCCAAACTTAAAATTATCTCCATCTAATAACCGCCTGTCAAAAGAATAAAAGTAATGTTGATTAGTAAATGTACCAGATATAGATTTTGATATTTGGTCAGATACCATATATGATATAGATTTTGGTCAGATACCATATATTGATATATATGAAATTTCAGATTTTGGATAACAGTAGATAATATTTATGATAATAACAGAGATTTGGTGTCTGTGTGTCTGTCTGTAATTGAAAGTACACCATTGCTTATGTCATAATATTCAGAAACTGCATAAGTTTATCAGTAAGTATCTAATTTATAGTTGAAATCATTAATACATAGAATAAATCTTATTTATTAACAATGTCACTCTGAAAATCTGAGTTAGATTTGCCTCAAAACAGCCCATGTTGTTAGTATGTTTAAAATTCTGCAATGTTTTATATATCACTAAAAAATAAAATTTTACATATAATATATGGTGTGGTTTATTTGCATACTGGTTTTAACAAAACCGGGTTTAATAAATAATTACTTGGTGTTATTGGTCTCGATTATTATTCTTTTATTCTCCAAATAATTAAAATCAATCCAACAAATGATTTTATATAGAAACTAATTAAAATAATTGAAATCTTTTTATAAGACTTCTTATTTAATTTTGTTAGTCTTTCTAATTTAATATATTTCCTTATATTAAAACTTAAATACTTATGCCCAGGAGAGAGCGCATATTCTTGTTAGTTTATAATATAAATAACTTTTTTATGCATCTTGAACAGATGATTTATCCTGAACAACATACAGCCTTTGGGCCATGTGCAACTCGTTAGATTTTTTTGTTGCAACCCTTGATAGCTTTCAAAATAATATAACTTCCATCGTCTATAAAATAAAATCATTGATTGATATTCAAAAAAATTGGTTATTTCCTATAAGTCCAACATAAACAAAGGGGAATCACTCTTGACTGATAAATTATTTATTTATTTTCCCATTAAACTAATCCCAAACCCTAACCTTGTCTTCTTTTTTCCTAGTAGATCAATAAATAAATAAATAAATTATCAGTCAAGAGTGGTTCCCCTTTGTTTATGTTGGATTTATAGGAAATAACCAAAAATTCAATTTCGAGGAAGCAAGACTTGAATCAACCATTGTTACACTTGATTAACTCCCTTTAACCCTTCAAAAAAATTATACTGATTATATAAAGTGATGGATTATAGATTCTTTGACATGAACATCAAAAAGCAATGAATCTCTGATGTTTATTTCATCCTTCAGTTATTTTCAAAGAAAGAAGTTTAATTCACATGAAACACATAAAAATTAGTAATAATTTGAAAATATTAAACTTTGACAACTTGGATTATTAGAGAATTGGAACTAGCTTCTGCTGGAGCTGAATGCTGGTGTGTAGTTGGATGTAGAGTTTATGTACATATTTAGGATTGCAGTAACTAGATATTGCAATATATGTTGTTTTTTGTTGTTGTTTTTCATATTCAGCATCAGATATTTGATTGAATACAAATGTCCATGTGTCACTACTACTAATCATCAATAAGTTTACAATGATGAAAAATAAGCATAAAAAATATTTAAAAGTGGCCATTAACCTTAAAGTTGCACCCAACTTATATAATTCATATTATAATTAATTGCAAATATATAATAACACTAGAATTAGCAATCAATAGTTATCTTATTTTTGAGAAATTGTAATGATCATATTAATTATAATGTCGATGCCACACTTATTCAAGTTGCAAATTGAATTGAAAATTATTTTATTTTGTAAGTTACAGCAATTCAATGATAACAATAATTTTGCTAGAATGTGCCATTTTGCTGGGTTATGGTGATACAAAAATTAAATATTATTATAATGAAGATTCAGTGTCTGTCTGTAAATGAAACTACATCACAATACCCTCAGGAACTGCATAAGTTTATCAATGAGTATTTAACTTAGAGTCAAAATCATTAATACATAGAATAAATCTTATTTATTAATGAGGTTTCAAGGAAAATCTGAGTTAGATTTGCCTCAAAACAGCCCATATTATTAGTGCATTTAAAATCCTGCAATGTGTTTTATATATCACTAAGAAATAAAGGTTTACATATATGGTATTGTTAATTTGTATACTGCTTTTAACTAAACCGGATTTAATGAATAATTACTTGGTGTTATTGATCCCTAATATTATTATTTTATTCTCCAATGAATTAAAATCAATCCTGTGAATGATTTTATATAGAAACCAATTAAAATATAATTAGAATAAGTGTAATCTTTTTTATATGCGTTCTTATTTAATTTCATTAGTCTTTTTAATTTAATATATTTCATTACATTAAAACTTAAATACTTATGCCTAGAGGGCACATATTCTTGCTAGTTTTTATAATATAGATACTGAGACATTGTAAAAGGAAAGCAATTACTAATTACAATCAATTTTGTCTTTTTTGTTTTCACAATTTTCAAGAGTAGCAAAACGATATTTACAAATACATCATTTTAAAAGAATTCAATACTTCAGCCGAAGAGATGTTTGGTTTGGTTTGTTTTGTTTTATGGCATATCAACCTCAATGGGTCATTTAATGCCGATAAAGTTTTGAAATAAATTTATTCTTAATAGATACTCAATTTTATAAACACATTTTTCTATTTAACACAGAGATGGTACCCTAACAGGTACTACCACTCCAGGTCAGAGTGGACCAGGGAGCAATGGTGATTAAGGGGTGCTCTACATTCCCCAAACCTCCAGAAATGGAACCTCATTATCAGATAGAGTTTAAATTCATTCCCAGAACATGAAGTCCTCAGCCACTGCCTTCTAGCACCCATATTATAAAAAGGGTTGGAACTTGCCATGAGGGCAATAGGGTTGGGGCAATCATATAGGTGCTAGGGCTTGGTGTGACCAGCTGATTGATTGGGCCTCTCCGACCACCCACAGAAATATATGAGTGTAAAAGAAGCTTTCATTGATTTTATCAAAATTTATTGAGTAAATAAAGAAAAGGCTTAGAAAACTTACTTAACAGTTATCTGCTTTTGTGCTAGGTCATCTGTAGGAAATGTTGGCAGGAATTTCTGAAATAAAAATTTGAAAACATGATAATCAAATCTATACATATATAAAGGGTAGTTGGTGTGTATGTATCTATGTCCGGAGAAAACTACAAAAATAAAACAATTAATGACAAAGTAAATATATATATTTACCAACCCCTCTGCACGAGCAGGATGTGACACAAGGTCAATTTCTTAATCAGAGTTTAACAGGCCTGAATTCAGAGTTTTCCTTCTTCTAGACTGGTTACCTATTCAAGGTTAAAGAGCCTAGTCTGCTCTACTATTTACCCATAGCTGGAGGGAGAATAGTTGGATTTCCCAAGGGTATTAGTGCTATGTGAAATGCAAAGAGCCTCATTAAGGATTTGAACCAAGGTCGGCAAGTCCATTTCCTACGACTCTAACCATTACACTATGCACTTCCATAAACAAAGTAAATATATGTACACATTCACTATCACCAGAGTTTACATTTTGTGCAAAAATAATGAAGATTTTATTTATATTCGTGAAGATATTTAAAAATTTAAATTTGAATAGTAAGAGAAGGGAAAGTCATTGGCGGCATTCATGATAAAAAAAATCAATTATGTAAGACTAAAACAATCAATGTATCTGCAAGACCAACTTTTTAAAATTCCCCCTCTACCGGGTAGCTGCAGGAAGTGGTATCGGGGCATTAGGTTTTGTGTTTGTAATTAGGTACATTTTTTAAGATAGGTTTGTAATAACTTCCAACAAATTATATCTCTTTTTTTTATTAGAAAATAAAAAAAGAGATATAATTTGTTGGAAGTTATGTGTACAATGTGTTTTATGTGAAATTTAGAAATAAAAATGTTTATGAATAAGTGCGCATTGGACTCTATTTTTATTATATCCTTGAACCAAACGTAATAAACCTATGCTAACCTTTCTTCCAGATTTCAATGCTTTTATTTGATAACTCAGACACAACAATAAACAAATATATGTAAAAATCAATCAAAACTTATTGGAAACTGATAAAATGTTTGTCTTAAAGACTAACATTTTATAAATAATCATTCCTTGCATTTTAATTCCTTGAATATATCAATGCTTCAGTAAATATAGTTTCTATAGCAAACTTTCCATATCAAAATTGGTGAATTACCTAAAAAATACTATAAAGTTCTTAAAATGTGTAAGTTTTAAAATTGATAATAATGATAAAATTTATAAACAAAAATAGTAAAAAAGTAATGATAAAATTTATAAACAATAATAAAGTCCGTGTGCATTTTAAATAATTTATAAAGTTAAATTGCACATAGACTTTGTGGACACCCTGTATTAAATTACAAACTTTCTTACCATCAGATAATGACGTTGGGAAACGGTTAATACATTATCCCATGTTTCAGAATTGATTACTTCACTGAAGATAGATGCCTGCAAAATAAATAAAAGAATCAATATAACAATTCAGTATATAATACTAACAAAAGTACTCAGTCCATGACCAGACTAAAAAAAATTAGGAACACCAGAGAGTGGGTGAGGAAAAAACATGAGTAAGGGAGAAAATAAGAGGAACATGATTTATCAAATTTTTTAAAAATCACTGAGAATTTGTATGATAGAATGTTTATTTATTTTAGGAATTTTTTTTGTTTACATTTTTGTTTATATTTAAGATATTATTTCTAAAAATGCATTCCTAAACTTTATTAAAGATTTAGCGATAAACAAAGCTAAGAATTAGTGTATTATAATATTCATTTTGTTTACATTTTTGAAACAATTTTATCTTTTTAAGCGAGCTTCCTTGCTTGTTGATTTCAAATCTTTTTTTACCATATTAAAAATGTAACAATAAAATGCTAAGAATTAAATACTTACAATTGTTCATATTACAATTTCTTTTTTTCTTTTCTTTTTTCTTTTTTTTTTCTTCTAAAACTCTTTTGTACATACGAAAAAATTAAATACTGATTAAAGATGGATATATTTTATTCTAAAATGAAAGTATTAATAATAAAAACAAAGTTGAGTTATTATTAATCGCTAAATTAAATGTTTCTGTTTATTATTGTTATTTACTTTGCTGTAAAAAATGATTCAATCGATAAAACCACATACAAATTACAAATTTAGAAAGATTATTTTATTTTCTTTCTAACCAAATAAATATTTCTAAGATTAGACCAGTGATACGCAAGAAATTCCGAGCTGAAACAATTAGGGCACAAATTTGTCAACTTCAAATTACCAGCAGTGGCGCCATTTTAAATCACTGTTGATACAGGCAGCAGCCAGCGGAAATATTTTAGCAGCAGCAGCTATGCCACGATTATTGCAAATCATTTGATTTTTGTTTAATTAATTAATTAATTATATCCCTTAATCAGTAAAAATCAATAACCAAATTTGACATGTTTCTTAATTAGAAGGATATTAATGTGTATGCAAGATTTTGAATCGGAGTGACCTCCTGTTTTGGAGTTATACGTCGACACGTACATACCAAACTGCCTTTTATATATATATAGATAACAAGATTTTAGATTTTTCCAAGCACTATCAAGCTTTAACCTTTTGGAGTATAGATTTTGAATATCAGCTTGATACTGACCACTTGTAGGATTTTATCAAAAAATTAAATATAAACACAAAAACAACAATATATCTGCTTCCTCATGACTATTTAGCTTTTAACTGATGAGTTCAATTATCTCCTGTAAAGAAATTATATTATTAATCTTATTATTATGGAGATTCAGTATCTGTCCTGTCTCTATCTGGAACTACATCACATTAGAATAAGTGTAATCTTTTATATGCATTCTTATTTAATTTCATTAGTCTTTCTAATTTAATATATTTCATTGTATTAACACATAAATACTTACACCCGGAGGAGGGTGCATATTCTTGTTAGTTTATGATAATACAAATAATAGTCAAAACCATTAATTCATAGAATAAATCTTATTTATAAACAACGTCCCTATGAAAATCTGAGTTAGATTTGCCCCAAAACAACCCATGTTATTAGTGCACTTAAAATCCTGCAATGTGTTATATATATCACTAAGAAATAAAGGTTTACATAATATATGGTGAAGTTAGTTTGCATACTGCTTTTAACTAAATCGGGTTTAATAAATAATTACTCGGTGTTATTGATCTGTAATATTATTGTTTTATTCTCCAATGTATTAAAATCAATCCTATGAATGATTTTATATAGAAACTAATTAAAATAAGTGTAATCTTTTTATTTGAGTTCTTATTTAATTTTGTTGGTCTTTCTAATTTAATATATTTCATTACATTAGAACAAATACTTATGCCCTGAGGGTGCATATTCTTGCTAATGATAATAATAATAATAATAAAATAATAATAATAATAAAGGACGAGAAAGTTAATGACCATGCACAAGGCTCTCCCCCCTAGAGATGATAGAGATAGATTATATGTATCAAGAAAGGAAGGGGGAAGAGGTCTTGCCAACATAGAGGACTGCGTAGAAACCACAATCCAACAACTTGAAGATTATACAAGAAAGAGCAAAGACAGATAACTTATGGCGGCCAACAATAGTAGATGTGACAGATGGACAAACAGAAAAACAACAAAGATCAGAAAATAAAAATGGGAAGAAAAACAATTTTATGGACACTTCAAACAACAAATCGGAGAGGTTGCACATAAAAAGACTTGGACATGGTTAAGAAAAGGAAACCTCAAAAGAGAAACTGAATCACTAATAATTGCTGCACAAAATAATGCCATAAGGACAAACTATATCAAAGCAAAAATTGATAAGACCCAACAAAATAGTAAATGTAGTAAAAGTAAGTAAGTAAAGTCGTCGGGGAGGCCTAATGTCGGTATTAGCCAATCAGCAAGGGAGTCTATACCCTTTTCACTAGCGCTAGACAAAGGAGATTATTTTAGTATCTGAGGTGGAGCGCCACACCTACCATCAGCTCCTCATTTTACCACACAGATCCTGTGCTACTCATTCACTGAGTTGGCGAGGGCCGGTATCGAACCAAGAGCCTTGTGATTCCTAGCCGAATACTCTACCGACTGAGCTTTTGCGGTAATAGAGATGAAACTGTAAACCATGTACTCTGCGAATGTAGCAAACTAGCACAACAGGAGTACAAAACTAGACACTGGGAATTATGCAAAAAATTGAATTTTGACCATACAACAAAATGGTATATGCATAAACCAGAATCTGTTCTTGAGAACAAAATGCATAAAATTCTCTGGGACTTTGAAATAAAAACGGATCACCTTATCCCAGCAAGAAGACCAGACCTAGTGTTGATAAACAAAAAAGAAAGAACTTGTCAACTGGTGGATTTTGCAGTTCCAGCAGATCACGGGGCGAAGCTAAAGGAAAATTAAAAATTGGACAAATATCTGGACCTTGCCAGAGAACTGAAAAAGTTATGGAATATGAAAGTGAAAGTGATACCAATTGTAGTTGGTGCACTTGGAACGGTCCCAAAAGGATTGGAAAAGGGTTTGGAAAGTTTGGAAATCAAAGGAAGGATTGAAGCTATTCAGAACACTGCACTGCTGCAATCTGCCAGAATACTCAGAAGAGTCCGGGAGACCTGAAGAGACTTGCTGTCACTCAGACTCCAGTGAAAGACCATCAGCTAATGCTGATGTGAAAACTCAAAAGGAGTAAATAATAATAATAATAATAATCATGCATTAAAAAAATAATATTTTTCTTCTGAAATCAGAAAGATTTAGACATTGGCTTATTTAACAAATAGTAGGCAGTATAAGAAGATGCGGTCTCTTCGTTTAGGTCTCTTCCAACAACTTCATTCCAATATGGCTGCTTCCTTTGTGACCATCTTGTGATTTTCATTCAAACCACTTTAATTGATGACATCTCACCAAACAATATACATATAAACAAATATATCCCTTTGCTTGCAAGAACATTTAGCTACTCTACTTGAAACTAAAAATTGAGTCATTTTAAAACATAAATTGAAATACAGGATCAATTATAAATTCTTCAATGAAAAAATTATGATTGATTTTCATTTATGAATGTGTCATATAAACTTACCTGTTCTATCAAGTTATCGGGAAGTAGAATTTCATCTTTGCCTATAATACATCGTTCAAGTCGTCCAGTTTTGCTAGTTGATTGAACTGTTTCATCCATTCTTTCCAATTAACTGTAGAAATATACATTAAATAACTTCATTCTTTTAAAACATTTCTTCAAAAATGGAAAACATTCAAAAGTATATTAAAAACAATAGCAGTGTTTTGATGACATGTCTTATTATAATGGAGATTCAGTGTATGTCTGTCTGCAACTGAAAATAAGTTATTGCTTATGTCACAATAACCTCAAGAATTGCATTTATAGTCAAAATCATTAATACATAGAATAAATTTTATTTATTAATGATGTCTATGAAAATCTGAGTTAGATTTGCCTCAAAACAGCCCATGTTATTAGTGTGTTTAAAATCCTGCAATATATCACAAAGAAATAAAGGTTTACATATAATATAGGGTGTGGTTAATTTGTATACTGGTTTTAACAAAACCGGGTTTAATAGAGAATTACTTGGTGTTATTGATCTCTAATATTATTTTTTATTCTCCAACATATTAAAATCAATCCAATGAATGATTTTATATAAAAATATAATTAAAATAAGTGTGGTTAATTTGTATACTGGTTTTAACAAAACCGGGTTTAATAGAGAATTACTTGGTGTTATTGATCTCTAATATTATTTTTTTATTCTCCAACATATTAAAATCAATCCAATGAATGATTTTATATAAAAATATAATTAAAATAAGTGTGGTTAATTTGTATAATGGTTTTAACAAAACCGGGTTTAATAGATAATTACTTGGTGTTATTGATCTCTACTACTATTATTTTTTTTATTCTCTACCATATTAAAATCAATCCAATGAATGATTTTATATAAAAATATAATTAAAATAAGTTTAATCTTTTTATATGCGTTCTTATTTAATTTCATTAGTCTTTCTAATTTAATATATTTCATTACATCAAAACTTAAATATGTATGCCCGGAGGGCACATATTCTTGCTAGTAAATTTAATGTAAGCATACACATGGAAATATTTTTGATAAGGTTTGGTTTCTTTGTTTAATAACATATCAACCTTTGTGGTTTATTTAATGCCAAATCCATTCTTTTAGATAAACAGTAATGGTACTATTTAACCCATAGCTAGGGGGGTGGGGTTCATACCTTTTCCAAGGGTATTAGTCCTAAAGGGAATGTAATAGTGCAATTGGAGTTCCAACTCACTTACTACAATGTCAAAGTCTATCACATTAGCCACTACACTACAGGGACATCCCTTCATGGAAATATGTATCTATATAAATATACATAAATATATTCATTACTAAAGCTTATATTTTTCTGCATTTAATTCAAGTCAACTGTGAATAGAACACACAAGCACATATATATGAGTTATGATAGCATGGACATGGAGTCAACTCCTGGTTACTTACAGTTTCTTGTCTATGCAATTTTCATACAAAGAGTTGGTCTGAAGATCGCATAGGCGAGAAACTGTCAATAACTAGGAGTTGACTCCATGTCCACACTATCATAACTCAAATATAAATGCTCTATCAATGATATTGAGCACTATCTGCTTAGAAATATAGCACACATTATCCACAAAATATATATATATATACTAGACGTGACCCATTGTGATCAGCAAAGCAAATTAATTTAAAAAAAGAAATAGGGCCAGAGAATTTTTTTTTAAATCATTAAAATCATTTTGTTAGATTTCTAAGAAAGGGAAAGTTTTACCAATTTAAATTTAAATGGGCCTGATTCTTGAAATTCTATTAATTAAGGATACCCATTTTTTCGTCTGCTTTTCATTTTAAAAAACAAATTAAAATGAATCAAATCGATTATTTAAGGTCAAATTTTTGTCTAAGTCAAAAAGTAGTAACAGTGAAAAAAAGCAAAATAATATTACACATGTAATTCATTTTTAATACATTTAAAACTATTTTTTTGTAAATTTTGATCAAATATGACTTAATATGGCCACCAGAGTTGCCGTAAAAATCCGTGTTTACAAAATAAATTTAACACTCTTTGATTGAAAAATTTACCAAAAATCAGGAATTATCCAATTTTAATGAAATTTTCAGCATTGATTTATCAATGAATGAATTTTATAATGCTTCAGTTATTTTATTTCAAAACTTTCTGATTTAATTAGGTATGTCTGCTATAATAAATTAATATATGAAATTCATTTAAAATATGAGTATCATGATGTTAAGTTTAAAATGTCATATCATTAGATTCTAAAAACATATTTTTTTAATAACTACTTTACTTTAGTATCAATCTCTAATAATTTTTTGTTGAAAACTCTATTGAAAATTTTGCACCCCTCCCTTTTAAACAGAACAAATATTGATGTATATTTTTTTTATTTTATAAGATAATAGCCAATCAAATAATTATCAAAATGAGTAAAAAAAAATCTCAAAAAATTATTGTTTTAGTTTTTATTTAATTTTATTTTCTGATTTTCGGTACTTATTTTCTACCAGAGTATTATCCTTAATTTTTTTTCTTTTTCTTCTATTAACATCTTCAGTCTTTTGTCTTTTTAATTATGCAGAAATTAGTATCAATCATATATAACCCCACTGATATTTTTGCCCCCCGCCCCCCAAAAAATAAGGGGTGGGGTCAAAGTTAAGTGACCTGAAAAAAATTAGAAAATTTCATTAAAAGTTCCATGATTTTTGGTAAATTTTTAAAAACGGGTGGGGGTTAAATTTGTTTTGTAAAAAGACTGATTTTTCAACAAATTGGTATACCTACTAAATAGCTACGGTGTTGAGAAGTTAAGTCGTGGGATGGCTGAAAATCATTTTTTTATGTAACATCAAAAATAATCTCTCTCAAACAAAACGTAGTGAAAAGAGTTTTGAAAATAAAGTAAAATGTTTTAATACTTCTTTGGTAACAAAAAAAAAAAAAAAACCCAT
Source organism: Doryteuthis pealeii (assembly GCA_023376005.1). Taxonomy (NCBI): domain Eukaryota; kingdom Metazoa; phylum Mollusca; class Cephalopoda; order Myopsida; family Loliginidae; genus Doryteuthis; species Doryteuthis pealeii. The sequence continues at coordinate 36,474,260 of CM042137.1, read as the reverse complement.
TGACAATTTTTACAATGACAGAAGTGAAAGTAAAAGTGGAGGAGTTGGGATTGCTATTAGCTAAAGAGAGGGTGGTAAAAAGAGATTTCTCTTCACTGCTGATTTTGGTGGTGGTGGCAGAGAGTGGCTTATTCCTCTCATAGATATACTAAGAGCTTAATACAGAGGAGAATGAAATATATAGAGGGGGTGGAAATTGATAGATAGAAGATAAGACAGGGATGGGTTGCTTTGTGAGTTAATAGCAAATTACTGCTAATTGAAGGATGAAAATTAATTATTTTCAAACATAATTCAAGCCCACAAATAAGGAATATCTTAGTATATAATTTTAGTCATATGTCTCAAAATGGAAATTTTTACAAGGTCCCCGAAAAAAAAATTGCAAAAACATTCTACAGTAGGTGCGCGTCAAACTTTTGTTACCTATAAATCAGCTGCTAATGTCTGCTATTGTTTTTTTTAAAGCGAATTAAAATTAATTAAATCTATTATTTAAGGTCAAACTTTTGTCTAAATCGATAAGTAGTAACATAATGACCATCAACATAAAAGCAAAATAATATTACACATTCAATTAATTTTTAATAAATTTAAAAGGGTTTTTTTTTGTCAATTTAGATCGCGTTCGTGTATCTGTTCGAAAAATTTGATAAACATTAAACAGGAAAAACAAAAGGAATAACTATATCATGGACTTAAATTATTAATAAGAAACAAAATGAAAAAAATGAAAAAAAAAACTTGTGCTAAACTACATGTTTGTATGTTTAGTGATTTGGGTGCTACTAGGGCAAGTCCTCATGTTTTATTTGAATGATTGTTAGGTACCTCCAAATTAGATTATGATCAGTTTACTCCATATTGAAGGAAGAAACATAAATATATTTGAACTTTTTTTCAATCTCGCAAAAGAGAAATAACGAACCTAAAGAGTTGTTACAAAGAAAAACTGTTAATTCAAAGAACCAAATTATCCGGTTGGGGAAAAATTACTCATCATTATCGTGAAGAATAAATAAAACAGTCCGTTTATTTACCAACACGGTCAGTTTCTTTATTGATATATTTTTTAGCAGAAGTCTGTATTCATGGTTCTTTTACTAAAAAGCTTTGGTATTGAGACTTAAAATCTTGATATAATTATTCAGATTATTTATAGAAAGAAAAAGCAAAAATCGTTTTTGCCTGTTCATTTTTTCATAAAATAAAATAGGGAGGAGTAGTCCTCGTAAAAAATATTTCCCCTAATATATTTTAGAAAAAGACTATTTCAGACACCTTTTATTCTAAAGGTAAGTAATTATGGAAATTTTCAAGAAAATCGAACCATTAATTTATTTTTCATAGAATTAAAAAAAAAAATCTTTAGTTATAACTTGCTTTTGGCCACGTTAAATTTCAATTGATTTAACGGTGCAAAAATGTAAACATTGTTTTTCGTTTATAATTTTTTTTAAATCATTAGGAGTTTGTTTAATGCTTCTTCTTTCGAGTGAATAAAAAAATTTCAAGATAATATTAACCTTTATGCAAGTTTTATTATGTTAAATATAGTGGGGGGTAAATTTCACGGGGAAAATTGGTGGTATCTACGGAAAACGTCAATATATGCAACATTTACACTTGGGAAAAAAAAGTATGATATTCAGGAGTCTATAGGCATTCATTTGGCCGCATTTTTTTTCCCACCCTCAAAATTGGTCACAAAATCAAAAATCTAGAGCCATACTGACCTTTGGGCCTGGAGCCTATCTTGGTGGGTAATCAATTTTTTAAAACCTATTTTTTAGAACTCATTTTTTTTCTATTTAACCCATACATGGGACCCTAACAGGTACTACCACTCCAGGGTCAAAGTGGATCTGGGAGTAATGGTTATCAAGGGGTACTCCACATTCCCCAGAGCTCAAGAACTGGAACTTCACATCAGATAGAGCTTAACGTCATACCCAGGAAATAAGACCCACAGCCACCACCTTCTAGCACATATATGATAAAAAGGGTTGGGCTTGCCATCAAGGTAATAGGGTTGGGACAATCATATAGGTACTAGTGCTTGACATGACCAATCGATTGATCAGAGCGGGCCTCTCCAACCGCCCATCTAGCCTAAGTAAGGGCCAAAGTGGAGTGTTGCATGTAATGGACTGCTTAGTCACCAGGGTTCCATCCTTAAGCATCACGTGTCATCACCTACAGCCAACAGGTGGCCCCCATTGGGATGGGGGTTCTTACCCCTCTGCAGTGGTGCAGTTGGAGTATTTTAAAGCCCCAGGTAACAGGGCTTGAGGAGTTAATGGATAACAAATAAGAATAACAAAGTAAGCAATAGACATTTGAAAGGAAACCCAATATTATGCCAAAAATTGGTTTATTAGTTATTTCTTAGCAAAATAGAGTTCAGATCTTGTGCTTCCAGTATAAAACAGGCAACCAGTTATATCTTAGCAAAATAGGGTTCAGATCTTGTGCTTCCAGTATAAAAAACAGGCAACCAGTTATATCTTAGCAAAATAGGGTTCAGATCTTGTGCTTCCAGATAAACAGGCAACAGTTATAATCTTGTGCTTTCCAGTATAAAACAGGCAACCAGTTATATCAGACGAAAAGGGTGAACTTAAAGGAGGGAAATTATTTGTGGCTAAATTCAGGATTTAATAATTGTTTTTAGGAATTAATTAAAAAGAAAACCAGACAGATCCTAAATTAGAAGATAGCAGAGGGTCGATGATTAGATAGCTACTCAGACCAAACCAGGAAGGAAGCAAGAAGAATGCAGAAGAAGCTACAGACAGATAAATACAATATCTACAAGATTATAAGATTAAGTTATGGGTATGCAACCATAGGCATACCAGAAGTATACGTCTATGTAAAGAGATAGCTATATAACAGGTGGACAAAGAAGTGAAATGCGACTCACACCCAACTGGCTATGATCTGGAATGTGCAGTCACTAAAAAGCTGGGGTTTCAAAGAGGGCTTGGCTGATTTAACAGATTGTGATAACTAGAAGAAACAACTGATCATACCTTCTAACACTGTTTGTGCAATCCACCCATTTTGGGATTCTGTTGACAAGTTCCTGAACTTGAATGTCAGATACATGTGCATTAATGTGTCTAATTGTTTCTCACACGACTAACAAAGTTAGAATGTTAGTATGGAATGTGTGAAGTTAATATATGAGAATGACTGTTTTTCCCATGATCTAATTTTGTACTTTAAACATTGGGTCTTAAAGTGAAAATATATGATAGGAAAAGATGGAATCTTGTCATCATTATCATCACTGATTCCGTAACCTGGTTTGATGATAGAGCACGACACATGTAGTATATCTTAGGCAAGAATAACCTGCAGAGGTCCATATCCTCTAAAGTCTGGGTTGAATTAGAGTTTGCCAACCACAGTAAAGAGCCCAGTTTGCCCCACTATTACCCTTAACTGGAGGAAGAATACTTGGATTCATACCTTTCCCAAGGATATTAGCACTATATGAAATGCAAACAGCCTCATTCAGGATTCAATTCAGTAACCAAGTCCACTTCCTATAACAATAACCATTGACAATGAGTTACCTCCAGGGAAGTGAAGTTACCCCAGAACCCACCTCTGATTAGCTAGGGAAGGAAAGTCCACTGTTTTTGGGGGGAGGTTTGGGTACTTATACCTATTTTTTTTTTTTTTTTTTTTTCTTTTAAATACTGGAAACAGGACTTCCTCTAAAAAGGGGCAAATAGAATAAAAGAAAAAGAGTATTTTTTAAAAAAATTTTTGTTGTTCGGAGCATACAAATTTGCTCTAGAAGTCAGTTTTAGAAAGAAATGAAATGGGTGGGTAGTCTGAAAAGGTCCAAAACACCGGAGTTGGGTACTGTACTCATTCTGAAGTTTCCTAGCCTAAATCAGAGGTTGAGGTTCTGAGGATAACTTCATTCCCTGGAGGTACTCATGTGCAATGGTTATTGTTATAGCGGAAGTGGACTTGCTTACCTGAATGAAATCCTGAATGAGGCTGTTTGCATTTCATATGAGTGCTAATATCCTTGGGAAAGTATGAATCCAAGTATTCTTCTCCAGTAAGGTAAAATAGTGGGGCAAACTGGGCTCTTTAACTGTGTATGGGCAACTCTTAATTCAACCAGACCTTTAGAGGATATTGGACTCTGCCAGCGTTATTCTTGCCAAGATAATAACATGTGCGGCCTCTATCATCAAACCAGGTTTACGAACAAGTGAGATATGATGACCAAGATTCCATCTATTTCCTATCATATATTTTCACTTTAAGCCATGTTTAAAAGTACAAATTAGATCATGGGAAAAACAGTCATCTCATATATTAACTTCACACATCCATACTAAACATTCTAAACTTTGTTAGTCGTGTGAGGAAAACAATTCAAGGACACATTAATGCCACATGTATCTACATTCAAGTTCAGGAACTGTCAACAGAATCCAAATGGTGGATTGACAACATGTTAGAAGGTATGATCAGTTGTTTCTTCTAGTTATCACTAAATCTTGTAAACAGCCAAGGCCCTTTTTGAAACCCCAGCTTTTTAGTGACTGCACATTCCAGATCAGTAGCCAGTTTGGTGTGTGACGCATTTTACTTCTTTGCTCTCCACCTGTATATAAGCTAATCTCTTACATAGGACGTATACTTCTGGGTATGCCTATGGTTGCATACCATACCTTAATTCTTATAATCTTGTAGCACTATTTTTATTTATCTGTCTGTAGCCTCTGCATTTCTTCGCTTCCTTCCTGGTTTTGGGTCTGATAGCTATCTAATACTCGACCCTCTCTATCTTCTAATTTAGGAATCTGTCTGGTTTTCTTTTTATTAAATTCCTAAAAACAATTATTAAATCCTGAAATTTAGCCACAAATAATTCCCTCTTTAAGTTTTGCACCCTTTTTCGTCTGATATAACGGTTCCTGTTTATACTGAAGCACAAGATCTGAACCTATTTTTTGCCTTAAGATATAAACTGGTTGCCTGTTTTATAACTGGAAGCACAAGATCTGAACCCATTTTGCTAAGATATAACTTGGTTGCCTGTTTTATACTGGAAGCACAAGATCTGAACCCTATTTGCTAAGATATAACTGCGGCCTGTTTTTATACTGGAAGCACCAAGATCTGAACTCTATTTTGCTAAAGAAATAAAATAAACCAATTTTTGGGCATGAATTAATTGGGTTTTCCTTTCAAATGTCTATTGCTACTGTTATTCTTATTTGTATCCATTAACTCCTTCAAGCCCTGTTACCTGGGGCTTTAAAATACTCAACTGCACCACTGCAGAGGGGTAAGAACCCCATCCAATGGGGCCACGTTTGGCGTGTAGGGATGAACGTGATGTCTTTAAGGATGGAACCCCTGGTGACTAAGCAGTCCATTAACTGCAAACACTCCATCTTTGGCCCTTACTTTAGGCTAAGCATGGGCGGTTGGAGAGCCCGCTCTTGATCAAGCGATTTGGCTCAGTCAAGCACTAGTACCTATAATGATTGTCCCACCCTATTACCTGGGTTGGCAAGGCCAACCCTTTTATCGATATATGTGCCTAAGAAAGGTGGGGCTGTGGGTCTATTTCCTGGGTATGACGTTAAGCTTCTATCTGATGTGAAGTCCAGTTCTTGACTCTGGGGAATTGTAGGGAAGTACCCCTTGATAACCATTACTCCCAGATCCACTTGACCCTGGAGTAGTAGTACGTATAGGGGTCCCATGTATGGGTTAAATAGAAAAAAAATGAGTTCTAAAAAATAGGTTTTTAAAAAATGATTACCCACCCAAGATAGGCTCCAGGCCCAAAGGTCAGTATGGCTCAGATTTTGATTTGTGGACCAATTTGAGGTGGGAAAAAAAATGCGGCCAAATGAATGCTATAGACTCCTGAATATCATACTTTTTTTTCCAAGTGTAAATGTTGCCATATATTGACGTTTCCGTAGATACACCAATTTTCCCCGTGAAATTTACCCCCCACTATATTTAACATAATTAAAACTGCAATAAAGGTTAATATTATCTTGAAATTTTTTTATTCACTCGAAAGAAAGAAGCATTAAAACAAAACTCCTAATGATTTTAAAAAAAATTATAAACGAAAAACAATGTTACATTTTTGCACCGTTAAACAATTGAAATTTAACGTGGCAAAAGCAAGTTATAAACTAAAAGATTTTTTTTTTAATTCATTGAAAATAAATTAATGTGGTTCGATTTTCTTTGAAAATTCCATAATTACTACCTATATAGAATAAAAGTGTCTGAAATAGTTCTTTTTCTAAAATATATTAGGGGAAATTTTTTTACGGAGGACTACTCCTCCCTATTTTATTTTATGAAAAATAGAACAGCAAAAACGATTTTGCTTTTATCTTCTATAAATAATCTGAAAATTATATCAAGACTTTTAAGTCTCAATACCAAAAGCTTTTTACGTAAGAACCATGGAAACAGGACTTCTGCGAAAAAATATATCAATAAAGAAAGCTGACCGTGTTGCGTAAATAAACGGACGTTTATTATTTCTTCACGTATAATGATGAGTAATTTTCCCCAACCGGGATAATTGGTTCTTTGAATTAACAGTTTTTCTTTGTAACAACTCTTACGGTCGTTATTTTCTTTTTGTGAGAGATTAGAAAAAAAGGTTCAAATATATTTTTGTTTCTTCCTTCAATATTGGAGTAAACTGACATAATCTAATTTGGAGGTACCCTACAACATTCAAATAAAACATGAGGACTTGCCCTGAGTAGCACCCAAATCACTAAAACATACACAACATGTAGTTTTAGCACAAGTTTTTTTTTTTCATTTTTTCATTTTTGTTTCTTATTAATAATTAAAGTCCGATATATAGTTATTCCTTTGTTTTCCTGTTTAATGTTTATCAAATTTTTCACAGATACACGAACGCGATCTAAATTGGACAAAAAAAACCCTTTTAAATTTTATTAAAAATTAACTTGAATGTGTAATATTATTTTGGCTTTTATGTTGATGGTCATTATGTTACTTACTTATCGATTTAGACAAAAAGCTTTGACCTTAAATAATAGATGTAATTAATTTTAATGTCGCTAAAAAAAACAATAGCAGAACATTAGCAGCTGATTTAATAGGTAACAAAAGGTTTGAGCGCACCTACTGCTAGAATGTTTTTGCCAATTTTTTTTTCGGGGACCTTGTAAAAATTCCATTTTTGAGACAATGAACTAAAATTATATACTAAGATATTTCCTTTATTTGTGGGCTTGAATTATGTTTGAAAAATAAAATTAATTCAATCCTTTGCAATTAGCAGTAATCTGCTATTAAACTCACAAAGCAACCCATCCCTGGCTTATCTCTCTATCGATCAATTTCCCACCCCCTCTATATATTCATTCTCCTCTGTATTAAGCTCTTAGTATACTTATGAGGAATAAAGCCACTCTCTGCCCACACACCACACAAATCAGCAGTGAAGAGAAATCTCTTTTACCACCCTCTCCTTTAGCTAATAGGCAATCCCCAACTCCTCCACTTTACTTTCACTTCTGTCATTGTAAAAAATTTTCAATGGTGTTTTTTGTTTTTTTTTTGTTACCAAAGAAGTATTAAACATTTTACTTTATTTTCAAAACTCTTTTCACTACCGTTTTTGTTTGAGAGAGATTATTTTTGATGTTACATAAAAAAATGATTTTTCAGCCATTCCCACGACTTAACTTCTCAACACCGTGCTGATTATTAGTAGATACCCAATTTGTTTGAAAAATCAGTCTTTTTTTACAAAACAAATTTAACCCCCCACCCGTTTTCTAAAAATTACCAAAATCATGGAACTTTTAAATGAAATTTTTCCTAATTGTTTTTCAGGTCACTAACTTGACCCCACCCCTATTTTGGGGGCGGGGCAAAATATCAGTGGTTAGTATATGATTGATACAATTCTTGCATTAATTAAAAAGACAAAAGACTGAAGATGTTAATAGAAGAAAAAGAAAAAAAATTAAGGAGATATCTCTGGTAGAAAATTAAGTACCGAAAATCAGAAAATAAATTAAATAAAAACTAAAACAATAATTTTTTGAGATTTTTTTTTACTCATTTTGATAATTATTTGATTGGCATTATCTTATAAAGATAAAAAAATTATACATCAATATTTGTTCTGTTTAAAAGGAGGGGGTGGCAAAAATTTTTCAATAGAGTTTTCAACAAAAAAATTATTAGAGATTGATACTAAAAGTACAAGTAGTTATTAAAAAAAATGTTTTTAGAATCTAATGATATGACATTTTAAACTGAACATCATGATACTCATATTTAAATGAATTTCATATATTAATTTATTATAGCAGACATACCCTAAAAAATCAGGAAAGTTTTGAAATAAAATAACTGAAGCATTATAAAATTCATCATGATAAATCAATGGCTGAAAATTCTCATAAAATTGGATTAACCCTGATTTTTGGGTTAAATTTTTTTCAATCAAGAGTGTTAAATTTATTTTGTAAACACGGATTTTACGGCCAACTTCTGGTGGCCATATTAAAGTCATATTTGATCAAAAATTTACAAAAAAATGTTGTTAAATGTTATTAAAAATGAATTACATGTGTAATATTATTTTGCTTTTTTTTTCACTGTGACTACGTGTTGACTTAGACAAAAAATTTGACCTTAAAATAATCGATTTGATCTCATTTTTTAATTTGTTTTTAAAAATTGAAAAGCAGACGAAAAAAAGGGGATATCCTTAATTAATAGAATTTCAAGAATCAGGCCCATTTAAATTTAAATGGTAAAACTTTCCCTTTCTTAGAAATCAACAAAATGATTATTTTTTAATGATTTTAAAAAAATTCTCGTGGCCTATTCTTTTTTTAATTAATTTGCTCTGCTGATTCACAATGGGTCACGTCTTAGTATATGATATATATATTTTGTGGATAATGTGTGCTATATTTCTAAGCAGATAGTGTTCAATATCATTGATAGAGCATTTTATATTTGAGTTATACTAGTGTGGACATTTGAGTCAATCCTAGTTATTGACAGTTTCCTCGCCTATGCATCTTCACACCGAACTCTTTGTATGAAAATGCATAGACAAGAAACTGTAAGTAACCAGGAGTTGTACTCCATGTTCCATCTATCATAACTCATTATATATGTGCTTGTGTGTTCTATTCACAGTTGACTTGAATTAAATGCAGGAAAAAATATAAGCTTAGTAATGGAATATATTTAATGTTATATTTATATAGATACATATTTCCATTGAAGGATGTCCCTGTAGTGTAGTCTAATTGATAGACTTTGAATTGTAGTAAGTGAGTTGGAACTTCCAATTGCACTATTACATCCCTTTAGGACTAATACCTTGGAAAGGTATGAACCCCCACACCCCCTAGCTATGGGTTTAAATGAGTACCATTACTGTTTATCTAAAGAATTGGATTTTTGGGCATATTAAATAAACCACAAAGGTTGATTGTTATTAAACAAAGAACAAAACCTTTTTATTCAAAAATATTTCCATGTGTATGCTTACATTAGAATTGACAGCAAGAATATGTTGCCCTCGGGATCATATTTAAGTTTGATGTAATTGAAATATATTAAATTAGAAGACTAATGAAATTAAATAGAACGCATAAAAAGATTAAACTTATTTTATTATATTTTATTATAAAATCATTCATTGGGATTGATTAATATGGTACGAGAATTAAAAAAAATAATAGTAGTAGAGATCAATAAACACCAAGTTAATTAATCTATTAACCCGGTTTTTGTTAAAACCAATTATACAAATATAACCACACTTATTTTAATTAATTTTATATAAAATCATTCATTGGATTGTTTTAATATGTTTGGAGAATAAAAAAATATATTAAGAGATCAAATAACACCAAGTTAATTCTCTATTAAACCCGGGTTTGTTAAAAACCAGTTATACAAAAAACCACACTTATTTTAATTTATATTTTTATTATACAAATCATTCATTGGTATTGATTTTTAATATGTTGGAGAATAAAAAAAAATAATATTAGAGATCAATAACACCAAGTAATCTCTATTAAACCCGTTTTGTTAAAACCAGTTACCAAATTAACCACACCCTATATTATATGTTAACCTTTATTTCTTTGTGATATATTGCAGGATTTTTAAACACACTAATAACATTGGGCTGTTTTTGAGGCAAATCTAACTCAGATTTTCATAGACATCATTAATAAATAAAATTATTCTTATGTATTAATGATTTTGACTATAAAATGCAATTCTTGAGGTTATGTGACATTAAGCAATAACTTATTTTTCAGTTGCAGACAGACATACACTGAACTCCATTATAATAAGAATGTCATCAGAAACACTGCTTATTTTTTTAATATACTTTTTGAATTGTTTTCCATTTTTTGAAGAAATGTTTTAAAGAAATGAAGTTATTAATGATATTTCACAGTTAATTGGAAAAATGGATGAAACAGTGCAATCAACTAGCAAAACTGGACGACTTGAACGATTGTATTATTAGGCAAAGATTTGAAATTCTACTTTCCCGAATAAACTGATAGAAACAGGTAAGTTTATATGACACATTCGATAAATGAAAATCAATCATAATTTTTTCATTGAAGAGAATTATAATTGATCCTGTATTTCAATTTATTTTTAAAATGACTCAATTTAGTCAAGTAGAGTAGCTAAATGTTCTGCCAAGCAAAGGGAATATTTGTTTATATGTATATTGTTGGTGAGATGTCATCAATTAAAGTGGTTGAATGAAAATCACAAAGATGGTCACAAAGGAAGCAGGCCATATTGGGAATGGAAGTGTTGCGAAGAGACCTAAACGAAGAACCGCCAGCTTCTATACTGCCTACTATTTGTTTAAAATAAAGCAATGTTAAATCTTTCTGATTTCAGAAGAAAAATATTATTTTAATAATGCATGATTATTATTATTATTATTATTACTCCTTTGGAGTTTCACATCAGCATTAGTGATGTCTTTCACTGGAGTCTGAGTGACAGCAAGTCTCTTCAGGTCTCCCGGACCTTTCTGAGATTTCTGGCAGATGCAGCAGTGCAGTGTTTCTGAATAGCTCCAATCCTTCCTTTGATTTCCAAACTTTCCAAACCCTTTTCCCAATCCTTGGGACCGTTCCAAGTGCCACCAACTACATTGGTATCACTTTCACTCATATTCCATAACTTTTTCAGTTCTCTTGGCAAGGTCCAGATATTTGTCCAATTTTTAATTTTCCTTAGTTCGCCCCGTGATCTGCTGGAACTGCAAAATCCACCAGTTGACAACGGTTCTTTTCCTTTTTTGTTTATCAACACTAGTGGTCTCTTGCTGGGGATTTAAGGTGA
>CM042137.1:36273794-36462742 GCA_023376005.1 Doryteuthis pealeii | reverse complement strand
ATAGCAGTGTTCTGAATAGCTTCAATCCTTCTTTTGATTCCAAACTTCTCAAACCCTTTCCAATCCTTTTGGGACCGCTTCCAAGTGCACCAACTACAATGGTATCCACTTTCACCTTTCATATTCCATAACTTTTCAGGTTCGCTGCAAGGTCAGATATTTGTCCAACATTTTAATTTCCTTTAGCTTCGCCCCGTATCTGCTGACTGCTAAAATCCACAGATGTGACAAGTTCTTCTTTTTGTATCAACACTAGGTCGGTCTCTGCGGGACTAAGGTGATCCTTTTTATTTAAAGTCCAGAGAATTTTACTGCATTTTGTTTCAAGACAGATTCTGGTTATGCATATACCATTTTGTGTATGGTCAAAATTCCATTTTTGCATAATCCAGTGTCTATTTTGTACTCCCGTTGTGCTTAGTTTTGCTACATGCCAGGTTACATTGTTACAGTTTCATCTCTATTGACCGCAAAAGCTCAAGTCGGTAGAAGTATTCGGCTAGGAATCACAATGCTCTTGGTTCGATACCGGCCCTCGCCAACTCAGTGAATGAGTAGCACAGGAATCGGTTGTGTAAAGTGAGGAGCTGATGGTCAGGTGTGGCGCTCCACCTCAGATGCTAGAAATAACATCTCCTTTGTCTACGTATTGAAAAGGTGATGAGACTCACCTTGCTGATTTGGCTGATACGACATTAGGCCTCCCTACGACTTACTTACTTACTTTTACTACATTTACTATTTGTTGGGTCTTATCAATTTTTGCTTTGATATTAGTTGTCCTTATGGCATATTTTGTGACAGCAATTATTAGTATTCAGTTCTCTTTTGAGTTTCCTTTCTTAACCTGTCAAGTTCTTTTATGTGCAACCGCTCCGATTGTGCTTCTGACAGTGTCCATAAAATCTTTTTCTTCCATTTTTATTTTCTGATCTTGTTGTTGTTCGTTTGTCATCTGTCACATCTACTAATTGGGCCCGCATAAGTTATCTGTCTTTGCTCTTCTCTTGTATAATTCAGTTGTTGGATTGTTCGTTTCTACGGCAGTCCGCTATGTTTCAAGACCTCTATCCCCCTTCCTTTCTCTGATACATATAATCTACCTATCATCTCTAAGGGGGAGAGCCTTGTCCATGGTCATTAACTCTCGTCTTTATTAATTATTATTATTATTATTGATCATTAGCAAGAATATGCACCCTCAGGGCAAAGTATTGTTCTAATGGTAATGAAATATAGTAAATAGAAAACCAACAAAATAAATAAAATCAAAAAAAGATTACACTTATTTAATTAGTTTCATATAAATCATCATAGGATTATTTTAATACATTGGAGAATAAAACAATAATTTTACAGATCAAAACACCGAGTATTATTAATTAAACCATTTAGTTAAAAAGCAGTATGCAAACTAACTTCACCCAATAGTTATTGTAAACTTTATCTTAGTTATATATAACACATTGCAATTTTAAGTGCACTAATAACATGGTGTTTGGCCAAATCTAACTCATTTTCATAGGGACGTGTTTAAATAAGATTTATTCTATGTAATTAATGGTTTTGACTATTATTTGTATTATCATAAACTAACAAGATATGCACCCTCCCCTCAAGGGTGTAAGTATTATGTGTTAATACAATGAAATATATTAAATTAGAAAGACTAATGAAATTAAATAGCGAATCATATAAAAGCATAGCAGCTTATTCAATGTGATGTAGTTCCAGATAGAGACAGGACAATACTGAATCTCCATAATAATAAGATTAATAATATAATTTCTTTACAAGATAATTAAACTCATCAGTGTAAAAGCTAAATAGTCATGAGGAAGCAGATATATTGTTGTTTTTGTGTTTATATTTAATTTTTTATAAAATCCTACAAGTGCGTCGATATCAGCTGATATTCAAAATTCTATACTCCAAAAGGTTAAAGCTTTGATATGCTTGAAAAAAATCTAAAATCTTGTATCTAATATATATAAAAAGGCAGTTTTGGTATGTACGTTGTCGACGTATAACCCCAAAACAGGAGGTCACTCCGATTCCAAATCTCATACAGCATTAATTATCCTTCAATTAAGAAACATGTCAAATTTGGTTATTATTTTTACTGATAAGGATATAATTAATTAATTAATAAACAAAATCAAGATTTGCAATTAATCCAGTCATATCTGCTGCTGCTAAATATTTTCCGCTGTCGCTGCCTGTATCAACAGTGATTTAAATGGCCCACTCCTGGTAATTTGGAATGACAAATTTGTCCCTAATTGTTCACTCGAATTTCTGCGTATACGGTCAATCTTAGAAATATTTATTTTGGTAGAAAAAAAAATAAAATAATCTTTCTAAATTGTAATTTGTTTGGTTTAGTCGATTGAATCATTTTACAGCCAAAGTAAATAACAATAATAAACAAGCAACATTTATTTACGATTAATAATAACTCAACTTTGTTTTATTATTTAATACTTCATTATAGAATAAAATATATCCATCTTTAATCAGTATTAATCTTTTTGTATTACGAAAGAGTTTTAGAAGAAAAAAAAGAAAAAAAAAGAAAAAAAGAAAATTGTAATATAACAATTGTAAGTATTTAATTCTTAAGCATTTTATTGTTACATTTTTAATTGGCTAAAAAAAGATTTGAAATTCACAAGCAAGAAGCTCGCTTAAAAAGATAAAATTGTTTCAAAAATGTAAAACAAAATGAATATTATAAATACACTAATTCTTAGCTTTGTTATGCTAAACTTAATAAAGTTAGGAATGCATTTTAGAAATAAGATCTTAAATATAAACAAAAATGTAAACAAAATAAAATTCCTGAAAAGAAATAAACATTCTATCATACAAATTCTCAGGATTTTTAAAAAATGATAAATCCATGTTCCTTTATTTCTTCCCTTACGCATGTTTTTCCTCACCACTCTTCTGTGTTCCTAATTTTTTTTAGTCTGGTCATGGACTGAGTACTTTTGTTAGTATTATATACTGAATTGTTATATTGATTCCCTTATTATTGAGGCATCTATCTTCACGTGAAGTAATTCAATTCTGAACATGGGATAATGTATTAAACCGTTTCCCAACGTGTCATATCTGATGTAAGAAGTTTTAATTTAATACAGGGTGCCACAAATTCTATGTGCAATTTAATTATCAAATATTTAAAATGCACACGGACTTTTAATTTGTTTAAATTTTAATCATTACTTTTCTTTACCCTATTTTGTTTTTTATTTATAATTTACAATTATCATTTGTGAAAACTTACCACATTTTAAGAACTTTTGTATTTTTAGTAATTCACCAATTGATATGGAAAGTTTGCTATAGAAACTATATTTACTGAAGCATTGATATATTCAAGGAATTAAAATGCAAGGAATGATTATTTATAAAAAAATGTTAGTCTTTAAGACAAACATTTTATCAGTTTCCAATAAGTTTTGATTGATTTTTACATATATTTGTTTATTGTGTGTCTGAGTTATCAAATAAAAGCATTGAAATCTGAAGAAAGGTTAGCATAGGTTTATTACGTTTGGTCAAGGATATAATAAAAATAGAGTCCAATGCGCACTTATTCATAAACATTTTTATTTCTAAATTTCACATAAAAACATTGTACACATAACTTCCAACAAATTATCTCTTTTTTTATTTTCTAATAAAAGAGATATAATTTGTTGGAAGTTATTACAAAACCATCTTAAAAAATGTACCTAATTACAAACACAAAACCTAATGCCCCGATACCACTTCCTGCAGCTACCCGTAGAGGGGAATTTTAAAAGTTGGTCTTGCAGATACATTGATTGTTTAGTCTTACATAATTGATTTTTTTTATCATGAATGCCGCCAATGACTTTCCCTTCTCTTACTATTCAAATTTAAATTTTAAATATCTTTCACGAATATAAATAAAATCTTCATTATTTTTGCACAAAATGTAAACTCTGGTGATAGTGAATGTGACATATATTACTTTGTTTATGGAAGTGCATAGTGTAATGGTTAGAGTCGTAGAAATGGACTTGCCGACCTTGGTTCAAACCTTAATGAGGCTCTTTGCATTTCACATAGCACTAATACCCTTGGGAAATCCAACTATCTCCCTCCAGCTATGGGTAAATAGTAGAGCAGACTAGGCTCTTTAACCTTGAATAGTAACCAGTCTAGAAGAAGGAAAACTCTGAATTCAGGCCTGTTAAACTCTGATTAAGAAATTGACCTGTGTCACATCCTGCTCGTGCAGAGGGTTGGTAAATATATATTTTACTTTTCATTAATTGTTTTATTTTGTAGTTTTCTCCGGACATAGATACATACACCAACTACCCTTTATATATGTATAGATTTGATTATCATGTTTCAAATTTTTATTTCAATTCCTGCCAACATTTCCTACAGATGACCTAGCACAAAAAGCAGATAACTGTTAAGTAAGTTTTCTAAGCCTTTCTTTATTTACTCAATAAATTTGATAAAATCAATGAAAGCTTCTTTTACACTCATATATTTCTGTGGGTGGTCGGAAGAGCCCAATCAATCAGCTGGTCACACAAGCCCTAGCACCTATATGATTGCCCAACCCTATTGCCCTCATGGCAAGTTCCAACCCTTTTTATAATATGGGTGCTAGAAGGCAGTGGCTGAGGACTTCATGTTCTGGGAATGAATTTAAACTCTATCTATAATGAGGTTCCATTTCTGGAGGTTTGGGAATGTGGAGCACCCCTAATCACCATTGCTCCCTGGTCACTCTGACCTGGAGTGGTAGTACCTTTAGGTACCATCTCTGTGTTAAATAGAAAAATGTGTTTATAAAATTGAGTATCTATTAAGAATAAATTTATTTCAAAACTTTATCGGCATTAAATGACCCATTGAGGTTGATATGCCATAAAACAAAACAAACCAAACCAAACATCTCTTCGCTGAAGTATTGAATTCTTTTAAAATGATGTATTTTAAATATCGTTTGCTACTCTTGAAAATTGTGAAAACAAAAAAGACAAAATTGATTGTAATTAGTAATTGCTTTCCTTTTACAATGTCTCAGTATCTATATTATAAAAACTAGCAAGAATATGTGCCCTCTAGGCATAAGTATTTAAGTTTTAATGTAATGAAATATATTAAATTAAAAAGACTAATGAAATTAAATAAGAACGCATATAAAAAAGATTACACTTATTCTAATTATATTTTAATTGGTTTCTATATAAAATCATTCACAGGATTGATTTTAATTCATTGGAGAATAAAACAATAATATTAGGGATCAATAACACCAAGTAATTATTCATTAAATCCGGTTTAGTTAAAAGCAGTATACAAATAACAATACCATATATGTAAACCTTTATTTCTTAGTGATATATAAAACACATTGCAGGATTTTAAATGCACTAATAATATGGGCTGTTTTGAGGCAAATCTAACTCAGATTTTCCTTGAAACCTCATTAATAAATAAGATTTATTCTATGTATTAATGATTTTGACTCTAAGTTAAATACTCATTGATAAACTTATGCAGTTCCTGAGGGTATTGTGATGTAGTTTCATTTACAGACAGACACTGAATCTTCATTATAATAATATTTAATTTTTGTATCACCATAACCCAGCAAAATGGCACATTCTAGCAAAATTATTGTTATCATTGAATTGCTGTAACTTACAAAATAAAATAATTTTCAATTCAATTTGCAACTTGAATAAGTGTGGCATTGACATTATAATCAATATGATCATTACAATTTCTCAAAAATAAGATAACTATTGAATGCTAATTCTAGTGTTATTATATATTTGCAATTAATTATAATATGAATTATATAAGTTGGATGCAACTTTAAGGTTAATGGCCACCTTTAAATATTTTTTATGCTTATTTTTCATCATTGTAAACTTATTGATGATCAGTAGTAGTGACACATGGACATTTGTATTCAATCAAATATCTGATGCTGAATATGAAAAACAACAACAAAAAACAACATATATTGCAATATCTAGTTACTGCAATTCTAAATATGTACATAAACTCTACATCCAACTACACACCAGCATTCAGCTCCAGCAGAAGCTAGTTCCAATTCTCTAATAATCCAAGTTGTCAAAGTTTAATATTTTCAAATTATTACTAATTTTTATGTGTTTCATGTGAATTAAACTTCTTTCTTTGAAATAACTGAAGGATGAAATAAACATCAGAGATTCATTGCTTTTTGATGTTCATGTCAAAGAATCTATAATCCATCACTTTATATAATCAGTATAATTTTTTTGAAGTGTTAAAGGGAGTTAATCAAGTGTAACAATGGTTGATTCAAGTCTTGCTTCCTCGAAATTGAATTTTGGTTATTTCCTATAAATCCAACATAAACAAAGGGGAACCACTCTTGACTGATAATTATTTATTTATTTATTGATCTACTAGGAAAAAAGAAGACAAGGTTAGGGTTTGGATTAGTTTAATGGGAAAATAAATAAATAATTTATCAGTTAAGAGTGATTCCCCTTTGTTTATGTTGGACTTATAGGAAATAACCAAATTTTTTGAATATCAATCAATGATTTTATTTTATAGACTATGGAAGTTATATTATTTTGAAAGCTATCAAGGGTTGCAACAAAAAAATCTGACGAGTTGCACATGGCCCAAAGGCTGTATGTTGCTCAGGATAAATCATCTGTTCAAGATGCATAAAAAAGTTATTTATATTATAAACTAACAAGAATATGCGCTCTCTCCCGGGCATAAGTATTTAAGTTTTAATATAAGGAAATATATTAAATTAAAAAGACTAACGAAATTAAATAAGAAGTCTTATAAAAAGATTTCAATTATTTTAATTAGTTTCTATATAAAATCATTTGTTGGATTGATTTTAATAATTTGGAGAATAAAAGAATAATATTCGAGACCAATAACACCAAATAATTATTTATTAAACCTGGTTTTGTTAAAACCAGTATGCAAATAAACCACACCATATATTATATGTAAAATTTTATTTTTTAGTGATATATAAAACATTGCAGAATTTTAAACACACTAACAACATGGGCTGTTTTGAGGCAAATCTAACTCAGATTTTCAGAGTGACATTGTTAATAAATAAGATTTATTCTATGTATTAATGATTTCAACTATAAATTAGATACTTACTGATAAACTTACGCAGTTTCTGAATATTATGACATAAGCAATGGTGTACTTTCAATTACAGACAGACACACAGACACCAAATCTCTGTTATTATCATAAATATTATCTACTGTTATCCAAAATCTGAAATTTCATATATATCAATATATGGTATCTGACCAAATATCAAAATCTATATCTGGTACATTTACTAATCAACATTACTTTTATTCTTTTGACAGGCGGTTATTAGATGGAGATAATTTTAAGTTTGGGAACCCTGTCAAAAAGTTTCAAACGAAACTAAAAGGTGAGTTTTTAATCTTCATATTGAGCACTTTAAATTTTTGACAGAAATAGAGGAGATTGATGACAAAATGATAATCAAATCTATACAATTATGAAGAGGTTTTCTATAATTCATGAAGTTTATGGCTGTTTATCGCTGTAGGAAATGGACCAAATGACATGAGTTCAAATCATGGATGAGGCTGGTTGCATTTCACATAGCCCTAATATCCTTGGTTGGTTGGTTGTAGCAGCATTCATCTGGGATGGGTTGTGTTGGCTCCATCCATAGAATTTGTTGAGTCCCTCACGAAGGCTGAAAATGCCTGGCAATCTGATGCGATGCGAGCGAATGGCTGATCTCCAGCCAGTCACAGTTCCAGTGACGCAATCCATAGACACAAGGGCTGATATTTCTTTCGAGATCAGTCCTTGCTGTCATTAGCCACATTTTTTGTTGACCACCATGACGCTTCTTCCAGTCTGGAGTGTGGTGTGGGGCCTCACAATCGCCTCATGGAAGTATTTTCCAAGTTGACAATGACGAGCATGACCAAGCCAGCACAAATGTCTTGTGACCATGGCTTGCTAAACTGAGTTGATTTTGCACTGAAGACTCAACACCGAACCCGAAAGATGCTACGTAGACAGTAATGATCAAATGCCTCAAGTCTGCAGATGTCTTCTACCCTCATTGACCAATTGACTAGTATCCTTGGGAAAGGTATACATCAAACTATTTTCTCTTCAACTATGGATAAATAGTAGGGCAGACTGGGCTCTTTAACCTTAGTATGACAACCAGTCTAGAAGGAAAACTCACAATTCAAACCTGCTAAACTCTGCTTAAAAATTGACCTTGAGTCACATCCTGCTCGTGCAGAGGGGTTGGTAAATACAAACTATGAATAGGTTTTCATGAATATGTCTGAGAATCATGGCCTAATAAAAATTCCCAGGGACCTGATTTTTTTGTATTGTTATTGATTTGACCTTGGCCTCTAACATAAACTTTTTTAGGTCATCAGAGATCACTGAAGGTCATTAGATGACAAAATTATCCAAATAGTGAGACTGAAACTTTAATATGAAGTACGAAAATATTTTTACCCCATGAATAGTGGGTCAGATTTCATATTTTTAATCTTTAATTTAACATTTCTGAAGAAAAATAAAAAAAGACAGCCAGTTTGTGTATTTTTGTAGAGTTTTAATATTTTTCAAAACAGATATAAATTGACTTTAAAACGAATTGGTCTGTTAGAATCCTGCCTGCTTATGTGACATGTGGGGCTGTATATATTAGTGGGCAGTGGTTATATATATTATGATAATATGAAACTGAAACCTCACCACGTACTGGCCGTCGATGACTTGTGTACCAGCTCTTTGAATAACACAGTTTTATGAAACCTAATTGTGATATTTACTTTGTATAAGCTTTAAAGAGAATCATCTTTATGATCATTTTAGAAAGTTAATAAATTATAATCAAGCTGATTGATCACAGTTTAATAAATGATTATATTTGCTTATTGATTATCATTATGTCATTGTTTAGGCGCTGGTTTAGCTAAGTCGGTAGAGCACCTACTTAGGAATCACAGAGGTTCCTGATTTGATACCAGTCCTCGCCAACTCAGCACATGAATAGTGCAGATTGGGTAATCTGATCTGTGTGGCAGTAAAGTGGGGAGCTGACAATAGGTATAGCACTCCTCCTCAGCAAAATCAATCTCCCTGGTCTAGTGCCAGCGAAAAGGAGATAGACTCCCTCACTGACCGGCTGATACTGACAATAGGCTGCTCTGTTAACTTTAATTTGTTATATGAAATGTCATGTTTTTTTTATTTAGATTTTAAAAAAAATTTTATTTTTACACAGAGGGTGCCTTCTCTTCAGAAATCTCAAAATATCCAAATCTGTGTCGGAAATTCAAGTTTCGAGATTACAAGATGCAGCAGCAGAGATATTATACAAAACTCTTACAGGAAATCATTATGTCCAGACAGGTGAACAAAATATTTTTCATTATTCTACACTTTCTACTTCATTTTAAATTCATTAAGAATAACAATTTATTAATGAATTTTGTTTTTGTACAATTTTTTGTATTGTCTTTAGCTCAGTTGGTAGAGGACCCACCTTGGAATTACAAGGTTCTAGGTTCCCTACTGGTCCCTGCCAACTCAGTGTATGAGTAGCACAGCTTGGGTAATCTGATCTGTGCGGCAAAGTATCTGGGAGCTGACAGTAGGTGTGGTGGCCCACCTTGGCAGAAACAATCTCCCTGGTCTAGTGCTAATGAGAAGGACATAGATTCCTTCACTAGGGCACTCTGTAGATTTTATTTTTTACTTTGAGATATTTACTTCTTAGTCAATGGAGAAAGAAACAACACCTAACATTATATACTTCTCAATTGATGATAGAAATACATTATCATATTTACTTATTGATGTCAAGACAATGTCTGTCTTTTTTTAAATAATAATAATAATGATAACAAAATTATTGCATACAGTGCTCAGGTGCACCACAACTCATCAAAGGCTCATGTATAATACATAAAATAATGTACTAATGTCAGGAAAATGAATAGTGTACAGTCATAATATATATGTGAAGTAATTTTGATTGCCAAATAATAATAATAATAATGATAATGAAATTATTGTGTGCAGTGCTCAGGTGCACCACAACTCATCAATCGCCCTGTCGGCTGGGGCTGTAGAATACGCTGACTGCACCTCTGCAGAGGGGTAAGACCCCCCCCAACGAGGCTACCTGTTTGCCGTGGGTGGCGACCCGTGATGCTTGAGGACGGGAACCTGGTGGCTGAGCAACCCTGCAACACCCACTTTGGCCCTTACTGGGCTAGACGGGCGGTCGGAGAGGCCCGATCGATCAACTCGGCTGGTCATGTCAGTCCTCTATCAGATTTTTTAAAAATCTGAATTGGAGGCGATGGCTGTAGGGTCAATCATGCTGAGAAAGACGTATGATCCCTTTCTGTCTCTGGGGACTAGTTTTATCTTGTAACGAAAACCCAGGAGAGAAAAAAAAAAAAAATTTTTGTCCATCATCAGCATGAGTATACTGACTATGTAGCCTTGGTATTTCTAGGCGAATGGGTTTTCCCCCTAGAAATACCCCCAAATGGGGCTCCGAGGTGGGTGGGGAGCATAGTCAGTGAAACTCATCAAAAATTATATGGCTCTGAAAAATAAAAAAACCAAGTAAAAAGACCTCATTATGAGTGGATTCGGATAATGATGAACCATATCCAAAGTTCATCATTTTGGAATCAAAAGAGGAGCGGCCTTTAACAGGACTATCTCCATTTATTATTGAAAAGAGTATCTCAGCAATAATTACACCAAAATCAGTAAAAACTTAAAAGATGGAACCATCCTCATAGAGGTGGCAGCAAAGAAGCAAGCTGAAATACTATTAAAACAAAAAAAATCCATAATATAAACATAAAAGCCTACCCCCACGAAAGGTTAAACACCTCTAGGGGTGATACGAAACGAGAACTATCATCATGCTCTATAATGAAATTAAAAATGAACTAAAAAAACAAAACGTAATAGATGTTAAAAGGATAACAATAAAAAACAAAATGAAAACAATTGAAACCAATACTTATATTTTGACATTTGATAACCCAAACCCCCCTTAGAAATAAAAATAGGCTATACTGTGACTAAAGTGGAAACATATATCCCTAACCCTAGAAGATGTCATAATTGCCAAAGATATGGACACCTGAAGGACACTGCACAGAAAAACAAGTGGTGTTAAATGTGAGAGCAGAACCAGACCACACAGAGGAATCCTGTAAAAACAACCTAAACTGTAACAATTGCAAAGAGAATCACAGAGCGGACTCAAAATATTGCAAAATCTGAAAAGGAAAAAGGAAATTATCAAAATGAAAATCACCAAAAACATCACCTTCCCTGAGAAAGGGCTTATAGAATCCTTTCAACAAAAACCAACCTTCATTTTCGTATTGATTTGAGCGGGTCCTGGTGACCTGTGAAAGGTTGGTTTGTTGAAAGGATTTCTATTAAGCCTCTGCTCAGGGAAGGTGATGTTTCTGTGGTGATTTCATTTTGAGGGAATTTCCTTTTCCCTTTCCAGATTTTGCACATATTTGAGCCCTCTTGTTCTCTTTGCAATTGTTTACAGTTAGGTTGTTTTACAGATTCCTCTGTGTGGTCTGTTCCTCCTCCACATTTAACACACACTGTTTTCTTGTGCAGTGCTCCTTCAGGTGTCATTATCCTTGCAATTATACATCTTCTAGGTTAGGATATATGTTCCACTTTAGTCACAGTAAGCCTATTTTATTCTAAGGGGTTTGGGTATCAAATGTCAAAATATAAGTATTGGTTTCCAATTGTTTATTTTTTTTTATTGTTTATCCTTTTAACCTATTACGTTTGTTTTTTTAGTTCATTTTTATTTCCATTATAGAGCATGAATGATAGTTCTCCGTTTCGTATCAACCCCTTTCTAAGGGTTAACCTTTCGTTGGGCGTAGCTTTTATGTTATATTAGGATTTTATATGTTTAATAGTTTTCAGCTTGCTTCTTGCCTGCACTCTATGAGGAGGTCCATCTTTTTAAGTTTTGACTGATTTTGTTGTAATAATTTATGCTGAGCAACTCTTTTCAATAATAAATGGAGCTAGTCCTTAAAGGCCGCCTCCTCCTTTGATTTCCAAAAATGATGAACTGGATTATGGTTCATCATTCATCCGGAATCCACCTCAGTACATGAGGTCTTTTTACTGGCGTTTTTATTGTTTTTCAGAAGCCATATAATTTTTGATGAGTTTTCACTGACTATGCTCCCCACCCACCTCGGAGCCCACATTGGGTAATTTCTAGGGGGAAACCCATTCGGCCTAGAAATAACCAAGGCTAACTAGTTGCAGTATACTCATGCTGATGATGCGACAAAAATTTTTTTTTATTTTCTTCTCCTGGTTTCGTTACCAAGATAAAAGCATAGTCACCCAGAGCCAGAAAAGTTCATAACGCTTTCCTCAGCAGTGATTGACCTACAGCCATCGCCCTCCCAATTCAGATTTTTAAAAATAAAAATCTGATAGAGGACTACATGATCCAGCCGAGCATTGATCGATCGAGCCTCTACGACGCCCGTTCTAGCCCAGTAAGGCCAAAGTGGATGTGCAGGTTGCTCAGCACCAGTGTGCCCGTCCGCAAGCATCACTGTCCCACCACGGCAAAACAGGTAAGCCTCGTTGGGGGGCGTCTTACCCCTCTGCCAGAGGCAGCAGCGTATTCCTACAGCCTCAGCGACAGGCGACTTGATGAGTTGTGGGTGCACTGAGCACTGCCACACTATAATTTTCATTATGCATTATATATTTATTTCAATTTTATTTATGTTGATTCCAAATCTAAAAAATATATTATCCAATCATATAAATTATACTCTGCACAACTGATTATACAATTCAATTTCGCATGTTTCTCATGCCAACTTTTAGATACTATTTATTACTCGTGAATCATTAGTACAATGTAAGTTCCTATGTGTATGATGTATTACTATTAGCCTTTGACTGAGGTTAGTCTAGCGGAGCACGCACATAGAGCTACTTTGATTGCAGCATCATATAATTTATATATTTTAATAATATCAAGATAGATCTATATTTTATCACATCTATTAATTAAATAAAGAATAAATGATGATATTCACAATATTTCTTTGACATTCTATATAATATAGCATCAATGAGATGTAAGTATTTACGATAGATACATATTCAAGATAGTAGAAGTATGTTTATTTAGTATTGTTCTATTGGCTCGCTATTTTGACCTTATAGTCTCCATTGAAATACTTACAAAGGTAAAAAATAGTAAAATATCACACAAGGTTACCACATATAAAATAGATATCGATAACAAGAGTCTCAGGCTCTCGTGCTATCCTCAGATTATTAATCTCACTGTCCTAGTACTCCCAGAGAGGGCAGAACTTGTTTCTCTCAAACCAGGGGATGATTGGTTCTCACCGCAACCCATAACATGTCAGGCTCCCAGCGATACACTTTACCTACTGTCAGCCTCCCACAGACTTAACCATGTATACCCACGCGACTAGGACTACTCTATGACATACACTCCCAAGCTGTTCATGCTACTGGGCAATCACACTCTGAAGTTGTAGCGAAAGGGCATCCAGGACGCTGATAAACTAGACAAGGTAGGACTCCTGCTAATACTCCAACATAGTATGCTAGAAGAGCAATTACAACTATAATCAACGCGTAGCTACAACAATATACAAAAAAATTATATTCATAATAAACTTAAATAATCTAAATTCGAGTAAATATAATATAATGATAGTAATGTACTTAGAATTGAATTTAAAATGAGAGTAAGATAATGGATGAACAATATGAAATTATATGATCACCAATATATTCTTGTAGCATAACACGTGATCTTCCTGAGTAAGCAGATATTTTGATATATTATACCTATCTCTGTGCTCTGCAAATGCTATGTAATCTCGAAACTGAATTCGCGATCTCAGATTTTTGTGAATAATATTATCTGAGCATTGTTCCGTAGAGAGTAGAAGGCACTCCCTCTGTGTGTTAAAAATAACATTTTTCAAAGATACATAACAATAAAAAAACATATCATCCCAGCCACAGATTTATGAAGAGACAAAATTATAAATTAGAACAAGTCCTGAAAAGCAAGCAGTAAATGTCAGTATCAGCCTGGCCAGGTTATAGTGAATCAATATTCAATCCTTTACGCTGCATCTAACCAGAGAGATCATAAATTTAGTACAGAAGAGGAGAAGGCATCATACCTATATGTCATTGTCTCACCCACTTACTGCCACACAGATTCAGATTAATCACCAATCTCACTTACATGTGCTGAGTCCTTGCCAGAAGGGATGGTATCAAACAGGATACCTGTGATTCCTAAGTAGGTGCTCTACCGACTTAGCTAAACCAGCGCCTAAAAAATGGAATAACTGATAATCAATAAGCAAATAAATCATTTATTAAACTGGATCATCAGCGTGTCATTAATTAGTTAACTTTCTAAAAGGATCTAATAATTCTCTGTAAAGCTTATACAAAGTAAATATCACAATTAGGTTCATAAAACTGTGTTATCAAAGAGCTGTACAACAATTCATCGACAGCCCAGTACGTGGTGAGTTCAGTTTCAGATTATCATAATATATATAACATGGCCACTAAATATTATACAGCCCCACATGGCACATAAAGCAGGGCAGATTCTAACAGACCAATTCGTTTTAAAAGTCAATTTATATCTTTTTCTGAAAAATATTAAAACTTACAAAAACACAAACTGCTTCGTTTATTTTCTCAGAAATGTTAAATTAAAGATTAAAATATGAATCTGACCCATATTCATGGGGTAAAAATATTTTGTACTTCATTTAAAGTTTTCAGTTCTCATATTTGGATAATTTGCATCTAATGACCTTCAGTGATCTCTGATACCTAGAAAAAAGTTTATGGTTAGAGGCCAACAGCGTCAAATCAATAAACAATTACAAAAAATCAGGTCCCTGGAATTTTTATTAGGCCATGATCTCAGACATATTCATGAAAAACCTATTCATAGTTTGTATTAACCAACCCCTCTGCACGAGCAGATGTGACTCAAGGTCAAATTTTTAAGCAAGAGTTTAGCCAGGTGATTGGTTGAGTTTTCCTTCTAGCTGGTTATACTAAGGTAAAGAGCCCAGTCTGCCTACTATTTATCCATATTGAAGAGAAAATAGTTTGATTATACCTTATCCCAAGGGATACTAGTCAATATGTCAATGAGCGGAGAAGAACATCTGCAGACTGAGCATTGATCATTACTGTCTACGTAGCATCTTTCGGGTTCGGTGTGTTGAGCTTCAGTCAAAATCAACTCAGTTTAGCAAGCCATGGCACAAGACATTTGTGCTAGGCTGGTCATGCTCGTCATTGTCAACTGGAAAATACTTCCATGAGCGATGTGAGGCCCCACACCACACTCCAACTGGAAGAAGCTCGATGGTGTCAACAAAAAATGTGGCTAATGACAGCAAGCGATGATCTCGAATAGAATATCAGCCCTGGTCTATGGATTGCGCACTGGAACTGTGACTGCTGGAGACAGCCATTCGCTCGCATCGCATCAGATGCAGGCATTTTCAGCCTTCGTGAGGGCTCAACAAATTCTATGGTGGAGCAACAACAACCCATCCCAGATGATGCTTACAAACCAACCAAACCAAGGAATTAGGGCCTATGTGAATGCAAACCAGCCTCATCCATGATTTGAACTCTTCATTGCTCCATTTCCTACAGCCGAAAACGATCCATAAACTTCAGAATTATAGAAAACCTCTTCATAATTGTATAGATTTGATTATCATTTTGTCATCCAATCTCCTCTATTTTCTGTCAAAAATTTAAAGGCTCAATATGAAGATTAAAAACTCACCTTTTAGTTTCGTTTGAAACTTTTTGACAGGTTCCCAAACTTAAAAATCTCATCTAATAAAAACCGCCTGGCAAAAGAATAAAATAATTTGATTAAAAATATACCAGATATAATTTGATATTTGTCAATACCATATATTGAATATATATGAAATTCAGATTTTGGATAACAAGTAGATAATTTTGATAATAACAGAATTTGGTGTCGTGCGTCTGTATTGAAAAGTTACACCATTGCTTATGCTCATAATATTCAGAAACTGCGTTAAGTTTTTCGATAAGTATCTAATTATAGTTGAAATCATTAATATACATAGAATAAATCTTATTCATTAACAATGTTCACTCTGAAAATCTGAGTTAGATTGCCTCAAACAGCCATGTTGTTAGTGTTGTTAAAATCTCCAGATGTTTATATATCACTAAAAAATAAAATTTACATATAATACTAATGGTGATTTATTTGCATACTGGTTTTAACAAAACCAGTTTAATAATAATATTGGGTTATGGTCATCGAAATTTACTTCTTTTATTCTCCCAAATATTAATATCAATCCAACAAATGATATATAGGAACTAATTAAAATTAATTGAGAATCTTTATAAGATTCTTATTAATTCGTTAGTCTTTTTAATTTTTAATATATTCCTTATATTAAAAAGCTTAAATACTTATGCCCGGAGAGAGAGCGCATATTCTGTTAGTTATAATATAAATAACTTTTTTATGCAGCTGAACAGATGTAATATCCTGAGCAACATACACCTTTGGGCCATGTGCAAACTCGTCAATTTTGTGCAACCCTGATACTGTTCAAAATAATATAATTCCATAGTCTATAAATAAAACATTGATTGATATTCAAAAATTTGGTTATTTCCTATAAGTCCAACATAAACAAAGGGAATCACTCTTAACTGATAATTATTTATTTATTTTCCCAATTAAACTAATCCACACAAAACCCTAACCTTGTCTTCTTTTTTCCTAGTAGATTCAATAAATAATAAATAAATATCAGTACTAAGAGTGGTTTCCCTTTGTTTATGTTGGATTTATAGGAAAATACCAAAAATTCAATTTCGAGGAGCAAACTTGAATCACCATGTTACACTTGATTAACCCCTTTAACACTTCAAAAAAATTATACTGTGTTATATAAAGTTAGGATTATAATTCTTTGACATTAACATCAAAAAAGCAATGAATCTCTGATGTTATTTCATCCTTCATTATTTCAAAGAAAAGTTTAATCACATGAAAACACATAAAATTAGTAATAATTGAAAATATTAAACTTTGACAACTTGGATTATTAGAGAATTGGAACTAAGCTTCTGCTGGAGCTGAATTGCTGTGTGTACGTGATGTAAGTTATGTACATATTTAGAATTGCATAACTAGATATTGCAGAATGTTGTTTGTTGTGGTTTTCATATTTCAGCACAGATATTTGATTGAATACAATGTTCCATCTGTCCACTTACTACTATCATAAGATTACAATATGAAATAAGCAAGAAAAATAATTTAAAGGTGGCCATTAACCTTAAATTGCATCCAACTTATATAATTCATATAAATAATTGACCAAATATATTAATAAAACACTTAAGTTTACATTTCAATAGTTATCTTATTTTTGAGAGAATTGTAATGATCATATGATTATATGTCAATGCCACACTTATTTCAAGTGGCAAATTAATTGAAAATATTTATTTGTAAGTTACAGGCAATTCAAGGATAACAAAATTTTGCTAGAATTGTGCCATTTTGCTGGGTACGGTTACAAAAATAAATATTATATATAATGAAATTCAGTGTCTGTCGTAAATGAACTACATCACATACCCTCAGGAACTGCATAAGTTTATCAATTGATATTTAACTTAGAGTCAAAATCAATTAATACATAGAATAAATCTCGATTATTAATTGAGTGTCAAGCGAAAATCTGAGTTAGATTTGCCTCAAAAACAGCCCATATTATTAGTGCATTTAAAATCCTGCAATGTGTTTTATATATCACTAAGAAATAAAGGTTTACATATATTATGTTTAATTTGTATACTGCTTTTAACTAACCGGATTTAATGAATAATTACTTGTGTTATTGATCCCTAATATTATTGTTTTATTTCCAATGAATAAAATCAATCCCTGTGAATGATTTTATATAGAAACCAATTAAAATAAATTAGAATAAGTGTATCTTTTTTATTATGCGTTCTTATTTAATTTCATTAGTCTTTTAATTTAATATATTTTCATTACATTAAAACTTAAATACTTATGTCTAGAGGGCACATATTCTTGCTAGTTTTATAATATAGATACTGAGACATTGTAAAGGAAAGCAATTACTAATTACAATCAGATTTTGTCTTTTTTTTTCACAATTTTCAGAGTAGGCAAAACGATATTACAAATACATCATTTTAAAAGAATTCAATACTTCAGCCGAAGAGATTTTGGTTTGGTTTGTTTTGTTTTATGGCATCAACCTCAATGGTCATTTAATGCCGATAAAGTTTTGAATAAATTTATTCTTAATAGATATCAATTTATAAACAATTTTTCTATTTAACACAAGATGGTACCTAACAGGTACTACCACTCCAGGTCAGAGTGACCAGGGAGCAATGTGATTAAGGGGTCTCTACAT
Source organism: Doryteuthis pealeii (assembly GCA_023376005.1). Lineage (NCBI taxonomy): Eukaryota > Metazoa > Mollusca > Cephalopoda > Myopsida > Loliginidae > Doryteuthis > Doryteuthis pealeii. The sequence goes on along the minus strand of CM042137.1, from coordinate 36,444,074 downwards.
TCCCCAACCTCCAGAAATGGAACCTCATTATCAGATAGAGTTTAAATTCATTCCCAGAACATGAAGTCCTCAGCCACTGCTTCTAGCACCCATATTATAAAAAGGGTTGGAACTTGCCATGAGGGCAATAGGGTTTGGGCAATCATATAGGTGCTAGGGCTTGTGTGACAGCTGATTGATTGGGCCTCTCGACCACCACAGAAATATATGAGTGTAAAAGAAGCTTTCATGATTTTATCAAAATTTATTGAGTAAAAAAGAAAAGGCTTAGAAACTTACTTAACAGTTATCTGCTTTTGTGCTAGGTCATCTGTAGGAAATGTTGGCAGGATTCTGAAATAAAAATTTGAAAACATGATAATCAAATCTATACATATATAAAGGGTAGTTGGTGTGTATGTATCTATGTCCGGAGAAAACTACAAAAATAAAACAATTAATGACAAAGTAAATATATATATTTACCAACCCCTCTGCACGAGCAGGATGTGACACAAGGTCAATTTCTTAATCAGAGTTTAACAGGCCTGAATTCAGATTTCCTTCTTCTAGACTGGTTACCTATTCAAGGTTAAAGAGCCTAGTCTGCTCTACTATTTACCCATAGCTGGAGGGAGAATAGTTGGATTTCCCAAGGGTATTAGTGCTATGTGAAATGCAAAGAGCCTCATTAGGATTTGAACCAAGGTCGGCAAGTCCATTTCCTACGACTCTAACCATTACACTATGCACTTCCATAAACAAAGTAAATATATGTACACATTCACTATCACCAGAGTTTACATTTTGTGCAAAAATAATGAAGATTTTATTTATATTCGTGAAGATATTTAAAAATTTAAATTGAATAGTAAGAGAAGGGAAAGTCATGGCGGCATTCATGATAAAAAATCAATTATGTAAGACAAACAATCAATGTATCTGCAAGACCAACTTTTTAAAATTCCCTCTACCGGTAGCTGCAGGAAGTGGTATCGGGCATTAGGTTTTGTGTTTGTAATTAGGTACATTTTTTAAGATCGGTTTGTAATAACTTCCAACATATTATATCTCTTTTTTTTTATTAGAAAATAAAAAAAGAATATAATTTGTTGGAAGTTATGTGTACAATGTGTTTTATGTGAAATTTAGAAATAAAAATGTTTATGAATAAGTGCGCATTGGACTCTATTTTTATTATATCCTTGAACAAACGTAATAAACCTATGCTAACCTTTCTTCCAGATTTTCAATGCTTTATTTGATAACTCAGACACAACAATAAACAATATATGTAAAAATCAATCAAAATTATTGGAAACTGATAAAATGTTTGTCTTAAAGACTAACATTTTATAAATAATCATTCCTTGCATTTAATTCCTTGAATATATCAATGCTTCAGTAAATATAGTTTCTATAGCAAACTTTCCATATCAAAATTGGTGAATTACCTAAAAATACTATAAGTTCTTAAAATGTGTAAGTTTTAAAATTGATAATAATGATAAAATTTATAAACAAAAATAGTAAAAAAGTAATGATAAAATTTATAAACAATAATAAAGTCCGTGTGCATTTTAAATAATTTATAAAGTTAAATTGCACATAGACTTTGTGGACACCTGTATTAAATTACAAAACTTTCTTACCATCAGATAATGAGTTGGGAAAACGGTTAATACATTATCCCATGTTTCAGAATTGATTACTTCACTGAAGATAGATGCCTGCAAAATAAATAAAAGAATCAATATAACAATTCAGTATATAATACTAAAAAAGTACTCAGTCCATGACAGACTAAAAAAATTTAGGACACCAGAGAGTGGGTGAGGAAAAACATGAGTAAGGAGAAAATAAGAGGACATGATTTATCAATTTTTTAAAAATCACTGAGAATTTGTATGATAGAATGTTTATTTATTTTAGGAATTTTTTTGTTTACATTTTTGTTTATATTTAAGATATTATTTCTAAAAATGCATTCCTAAACTTTATTAAAGATTTAGCGATAAACAAAGCTAAGAATTAGTGTATTATAATATTCATTTTGTTTACATTTTTGAAACAATTTTATTTTTAAGCGAGCTTCCTTGCTTGTTGATTTCAAATCTTTTTTTACCATATTAAAATGTAACAATAAAATGCTAAGAATTAAATACTTACAATTGTTCATATTACAATTTCTTTTTTCTTTTTTTTTTTTTTTTTTTTTCTTCTAAAACTCTTTTGTACATACGAAAAAATTAAATACTGATTAAAGATGGATATATTTTATTCTAAAATGAAAGTATTAATAAAAAACAAAGTTGAGTTATTATTAATCGCTAAATTAAATGTTTCTGTTTATTATTGTTATTTACTTTGCTGTAAAAAATGATTCAATCGATAAAACCACATACAAATTACAAATTTAGAAAGATTATTTTATTTTCTTTCTAACCAAATAAATATTTCTAAGATTAGACCAGTGATACGCAAGAAATTCCGAGCTGAAACAATTAGGGCACAATTTGTCAACTTCAAATTACCAGCAGTGGCGCCATTTTAAATCACTGTTGATACAGGCAGCAGCCAGCGGAAATATTTTAGCAGCAGCAGCTATGCCACGATTATTGCAAATCATTTGATTTTTGTTTAATTAATTAATTAATTATATCCCTTAATCAGTAAAAATCAATAACCAAATTTGACATGTTTCTTAATTAGAAGGATATTAATGTGTATGCAAGATTTTGAATCGGAGTGACCTCCTGTTTTGGAGTTATACGTCGACACGTACATACCAAACTGCCTTTTATATATATATAGATAACAAGATTTTAGATTTTTCCAAGCACTATCAAGCTTTAACCTTTTGGAGTATAGATTTTGAATATCAGCTTGATACTGACCACTTGTAGGATTTTATCAAAAAATTAAATATAAACACAAAAACAACAATATATCTGCTTCCTCATGACTATTTAGCTTTTAACTGATGAGTTCAATTATCTCCTGTAAAGAAATTATATTATTAATCTTATTATTATGGAGATTCAGTATCTGTCCTGTCTCTATCTGGAACTACATCACATTAGAATAAGTGTAATCTTTTTATATGCATTCTTATTTAATTTCATTAGTCTTTCTAATTTAATATATTTCATTGTATTAACACATAAATACTTACACCCGGAGGAGGGTGCATATTCTTGTTAGTTTATGATAATACAAATAATAGTCAAAACCATTAATTCATAGAATAAATCTTATTTATAAACAACGTCCCTATGAAAATCTGAGTTAGATTTGCCCCAAAACAACCCATGTTATTAGTGCACTTAAAATCCTGCAATGTGTTATATATATCACTAAGAAATAAAGGTTTACATAATATATGGTGAAGTTAGTTTGCATACTGCTTTTAACTAAATCGGGTTTAATAAATAATTACTCGGTGTTATTGATCTGTAATATTATTGTTTTATTCTCCAATGTATTAAAATCAATCCTATGAATGATTTTATATAGAAACTAATTAAAATAAGTGTAATCTTTTTATTTGAGTTCTTATTTAATTTTGTTGGTCTTTCTAATTTAATATATTTCATTACATTAGAACAAATACTTATGCCCTGAGGGTGCATATTCTTGCTAATGATAATAATAATAATAATAATAATAATATAAAGGACGAGAAAGTTAATGACCATGCACAAGGCTCTCCCCCTAGAGATGAGAGATAGATTATATGTATCAAGAAAGGAAGGGGGAAGAGGTCTTGCCAACATAGAGGACTGCGTAGAAACCACAATCCAACAACTTGAAGATTATACAAGAAAGAGCAAAGACAGATAACTTATGGCGGCCAACAATAGTAGATGTGACAGATGGACAAACAAAAAACAACAAAGATCAGAAAATAAAAATGGGAAGAAAAACAATTTTATGGACACTTCAAACAACAAATCGGAGAGGTTGCACATAAAAAGACTTGGACATGGTTAAGAAAAGGAAACCTCAAAAGAGAAACTGAATCACTAATAATTGCTGCACAAAATAATGCCATAAGGACAAACTATATCAAAGCAAAAATTGATAAGACCCAACAAAATAGTAAATGTAGTAAAAGTAAGTAAGTAAAGTCGTCAGGGAGGCCTAATGTCGGTATCAGCCAATCAGCAAGGGAGTCTATACCCTTTTCACTAGCGCTAGACAAAGGAGATTATTTTAGCATCTGAGGTGGAGCGCCACACCTACCATCAGCTCCTCATTTTACCACACAGATCCTGTGCTACTCATTCACTGAGTTGGCGAGGGCCGGTATCGAACCAAGAGCCTTGTGATTCCTAGCCGAATACTCTACCGACTGAGCTTTTGCGGTAATAGAGATGAAACTGTAAACCATGTACTCTGCGAATGTAGCAAACTAGCACAACGGGAGTACAAAACTAGACACTGGGAATTATGCAAAAATTGAATTTTGACCATACAACAAAATGGTATATGCATAAACCAGAATCTGTTCTGAGAACAAAATGCATAAAATTCTCTGGGACTTTGAAATAAAAACGGATCACCTTATCCCAGCAAGAAGACCAGACCTAGTGTTGATAAACAAAAAAGAAAGAACTTGTCAACTGGTGGATTTTGCAGTTCCAGCAGATCACGGGGCGAAGCTAAAGGAAAATTAAAAATTGGACAAATATCTGGACCTTGCCAGAGAACTGAAAAAGTTATGGAATATGAAAGTGAAAGTGATACCAATTGTAGTTGGTGCACTTGGAACGGTCCCAAAAGGATTGGAAAAGGGTTTGGAAAGTTTGGAAATCAAAGAAGGATTGAAGCTATTCAGAACACTGCACTGCTGCAATCTGCCAGAATACTCAGAAGAGTCCGGGAGACCTGAAGAGACTTGCTGTCACTCAGACTCCAGTGAAAGACCATCAGCTAATGCTGATGTGAAAACTCAAAAGGAGTAAATAATAATAATAATAATAATCATGCATTAAAAAAATAATATTTTTCTTCTGAAATCAGAAAGATTTAGACATTGGCTTATTTAACAAATAGTAGGCAGTATAAGAAGATGCGGTCTCTTCGTTTAGGTCTCTTCCAACAACTTCATTCCAATATGGCTGCTTCCTTTGTGACCATCTTGTGATTTTCATTCAAACCACTTTAATTGATGACATCTCACTAAACAATATACATATAAACAAATATATCCCTTTGCTTGCAAGAACATTTAGCTACTCTACTTGAAACTAAAAATTGAGTCATTTTAAAACATAAATTGAAATACAGGATCAATTATAAATTCTTCAATGAAAAAATTATGATTGATTTTCATTTATGAATGTGTCATATAAACTTACCTGTTCTATCAAGTTATCGGGAAGTAGAATTTCATCTTTGCCTATAATACATCGTTCAAGTCGTCCAGTTTTGCTAGTTGATTGAACTGTTTCATCCATTCTTTCCAATTAACTGTAGAAATATACATTAAATAACTTCATTTCTTTAAAACATTTCTTCAAAAATGGAAAAACATTCAAAAGTATATTAAAAACAATAGCAGTGTTTTGATGACATGTCTTATTATAATGGAGATTCAGTGTATGTCTGTCTGCAACTGAAAATAAGTTATTGCTTATGTCACAATAACCTCAAGAATTGCATTTATAGTCAAAATCATTAATACATAGAATAAATTTTATTTATTAATGATGTCTATGAAAATCTGAGTTAGATTTGCCTCAAAACAGCCATGTTTTAGTGTGTTTAAAATCCTGCAATATATCACAAAGAAATAAAGGTTTACATATAATATAGGGTGTGGTTAATTTGTATACTGGTTTTAACAAAACCGGTTTAATAGAGAATTACTTGGTGTTATTGATCTCTAATATTATTTTTTATTCTCCAATATTAAAATCAATCCAATGAATGATTTTATATAAAAATATAATTAAAATAAGTGTGGTTAATTTGTATACTGGTTTTAACAAAACCGGGTTTAATAGAGAATTACTTGTGTTATTGATCTCTAATATTATTTTTTTATTCTCCAACATATTAAAATCAATCCAATGAATGATTTTATATAAAAAATATAATTAAAATAAGTGTGGTTAATTTGTATAATGGTTTTAACAAAACCGGGTTTAATAGATAATTACTTGGTGTTATTGATCTCTACTACTATTATTTTTTTATTCTCTACCATATTAAAATCAATCCAATGAATGATTTTATATAAAAATATAATTAAAATAAGTTTAATCTTTTTATATGCGTTCTTATTTAATTTCATTAGTCTTTCTAATTTAATATATTTCATTACATCAAAACTTAAATATGTATGCCCGGAGGGCACATATTCTTGCTAGTAAATTTAATGTAGCATACAATGGAAATATTTTTGATAAGGTTTGGTTTCTTTGTTTAATAACATATCAACCTTTGTGGTTATTTAATGCCAAATCCATTCTTTTAGATAAACAGTAATGGTACTTTAACCCATAGCTAGGGGGTGGGGGTCATACCTTTTCCAAGGGTATTAGTCCTAAAGGGAATGTAATAGTGCAATTGGAGTTCCAACTCACTTACTACAATGTCAAAGTCTATCACATTAGCCACTACACTACAGGGACATCCCTTCATGGAAATATGTATCTATATAAATATACATAATATATTCATTACTAAAGCTTATATTTTCTGCATTTAATTCAAGTCAACTGTGAATAGAACACACAAGCACATATAATGAGTTATGATAGCATGGACATGGAGTCAACTCCTGGTTACTTACAGTTTCTTGTCTATGCAATTTTCATACAAAGAGTTGGTCTGAAGATCGCATAGGCGAGAAACTGTCAATAACTAGGAGTTGACTCCATGTCCACACTATCATAACTCAAATATAAATGCTCTATCAATGATATTGAGCACTATCTGCTTAGAAATATAGCACACATTATCCACAAAATATATATATATATACTAGACGTGACCCATTGTGATCAGCAAAGCAAATTAATTTAAAAAAAGAAATAGGGCCAGAGAATTTTTTTTAAATCATTAAAATCATTTTGTTAGATTTCTAAGAAAGGGAAAGTTTTACCAAATTTAAATTTAAATGGGCCTGATTCTTGAAATTCTATTAATTAAGGATACCCATTTTTTCGTCTGCTTTTCATTTTAAAAACAAATTAAAATGAATCAAATCGATTATTTAAGGTCAAATTTTTGTCTAAGTCAAAAAGTAGTAACAGTGAAAAAAAGCAAAATAATATTACACATGTAATTCATTTTTAATACATTTAAAACTATTTTTTTGTAAATTTTGATCAAATATGACTTAATATGGCCACCAGAGTTGCCGTAAAATCCGTGTTTACAAAATAAATTTAACACTCTTGATTGAAAAAATTTACCAAAAATCAGGGAATTATCCAATTTTAATGAAATTTTCAGCATTGATTTATCAATGAATGAATTTTATAATGCTTCAGTTATTTTATTTCAAAACTTTCTGATTTAATTAGGTATGTCTGCTATAATAAATTAATATATGAAATTCATTTAAAATATGAGTATCATGATGTTAAGTTTAAAATGTCATATCATTAGATTCTAAAAACATATTTTTTTAATAACTACTTTACTTTAGTATCAATCTCTAATAATTTTTTGTTGAAAACTCTATTGAAAATTTTGCACCCTCCCTTTTAAACAGAACAAATATTGATGTATATTTTTTTTATTTTATAAGATAATAGCCAATCAAATAATTATCAAATGAGTAAAAAAAAATCTCAAAAAATTATTGTTTTAGTTTTTATTTAATTTTATTTTCTGATTTTCGGTACTTATTTTCTACCAGAGTATTATCCTTAATTTTTTTTCTTTTTCTTCTATTAACATCTTCAGTCTTTTGTCTTTTTAATTATGCAGAAATTAGTATCAATCATATATAACCCCACTGATATTTTGCCCCCCGCCCCCCAAAAAATAAGGGGTGGGGTCAAAGTTAAGTGACCTGAAAAAAATTAGAAAATTTCATTAAAAGTTCCATGATTTTTGGTAAATTTTTAAAAACGGGTGGGGGGTTAAGTTTGTTTTGTAAAAAGACTGATTTTTCAACAAATTGGGTATACCTACTAATAATAGCTACGGTGTTGAGAAGTTAAGTCGTGGGGATGGCTGAAAATCATTTTTTTATGTAACATCAAAAATAATCTCTCTCAAACAAAACGGTAGTGAAAAGAGTTTTGAAAATAAAATAAAATGTTTTAATACTTCTTTGGTAACAAAAAAAAATAAAAAACACCATTGACAATTTTTACAATGACAGAAGTGAAAGTAAAAGTGGAGGAGTTGGGGATTGCTATTAGCTAAAGAGAGGGTGGTAAAAAGAGATTTCTCTTCACTGCTGATTTTGGTGGTGGTGGCAGAGAGTGGCTTATTCCTCTCATAGATATACTAAGAGCTTAATACAGAGGAGAATGAAATATATAGAGGGGGTGGAAATTGATAGATAAGAAGATAAGACAGGGATGGGTTGCTTTGTGAGTTAAAGCAAATTACTGCTAATTGAAAGGATGAAAATTAATTATTTTTCAAACATAATTCAAGCCCACAAATAAGGAATATTTAGTATATAATTTTAGTCATATGTCTCAAAATGGAAATTTTTACAAGGTCCCCGAAAAAAAAAATTGCAAAAACATTCTACAGTAGGTGCGCGTCAAACTTTTGTTACCTATAAATCAGCTGCTAATGTCTGCTATTGTTTTTTTTAAAGCGAATTAAAATTAATTAAATCTATTATTTAAGGTCAAACTTTTGTCTAAATCGATAAGTAGTAACATAATGACCATCAACATAAAAGCAAAATAATATTACACATTCAATTCATTTTTAATAAATTTAAAAGGGTTTTTTTTTGTCAATTTAGATCGCGTTCGTGTATCTGTTCGAAAAATTTGATAAACATTAAACAGGAAAAACAAAAGGAATAACTATATCATGGACTTAAATTATTAATAAGAAACAAAATGAAAAAAATGAAAAAAAAAACTTGTGCTAAACTACATGTTTGTATGTTTAGTGGTTTGGGTGTTACTAGGGCAAGTCCTCATGTTTTATTTGAATGATTGTTAGGTACCTCCAAAATAGATCATGATCAGTTTACTTCATATTAAAGGAAGAAACATAAATATATTTGAACTTTTTTTTCAATCTCGCAAAAGAGAAATAACGAACCTAAAGAGTTGTTACAAAGAAAAACTGTTAATTCAAAGAACCAAATTATCCGGTTGGGGAAAAATTACTCATCATTATCGTGAAGAATAAATAAAACAGTCCGTTTATTTACCAACACGGTCAGTTTCTTTATTGATATATTTTTTAGCAGAAGTCTGTATTCATGGTTCTTTTACTAAAAAGCTTTGGTATTGAGACTTAAAATCTTGATATAATTATTCAGATTATTTATAGAAAGAAAAAGCAAAAATCGTTTTTGCCTGTTCATTTTTTCATAAAATAAAATAGGGAGGAGTAGACCTCGTAAAAAATATTTCCCCTAATATATTTTAGAAAAAGACTATTTCAGACACCTTTAATTCTAAAGGTAAGTAATTATGGAAATTTTCAAGAAAATCGAACCATTAATTTATTTTTCATAGAATTAAAAAAAAAAATCTTTAGTTATAACTTGTTTTTGGCCACGTTAAATTTCAATTGATTTAACGGTGCAAAAATGTAAACATTGTTTTTCATTTATAATTTTTTTTAAATCATTAGGAGTTTGTTTAATGCTTCTTCTTTCAAGTGAATAAAAAAATTTCAAGATAATATTAACCTTTATGCAAGTTTTATTATGTTAAATATAGTGGGGGGTAAATTTCACGGCGAAAATTGGTGGTATCCACGGAAAACTTCAATATATGCAACATTTACGCTTGGGAAAAAAAAGTATGATATTCAGGAGTCTATAGGTATTCATTTGGCCGCATTTTTTTTCTCACCCTCAAAATTGGTCACGAAATCAAAAATCTAGAGCCATATTGACCTTTGGGCCCATAGCCTATCTTGGTGGGTAATCAATTTTTTTAAACCTATTTTTTAGAACTCATTTTTTTCTATTTAACCCATACATGGGACCCTAACAGGTACTACCACTCCAGGGTCAAAGTAGATCTGGGAGTAATGGTTATCAAGGAGTACTCCACATTCCCCAGAGCTCAAGAACTGGAACTTCACATCAGATAGAGTTTAACGTCATACCCAGGAAATAAGACCCACAGCCACTGCCTTCTAGCACATATATGATAAAAAGGGTTGGGCTTGCCATCAAGGTAATAGGGTTGGGACAATCATATAGGTACTAGTGCTTGACATGACCAATCGATTGATCAGAGCAGGCCTCTCCAACCGCCTGTCTAGCCTAAGTAAGGGCCAAAGTGGAGTGTTGTATGTCATGGACTGCTTAGTCACCAGGGTTCCATCCTTAAGCATCATGTGTCATCACCTACATCCAACAGGTGGCCCCCATTGGGATGGTGGGGGTCTTACCCCCTCTGCAGTGGTGCAGTTGGAGTATTTTAAAGCCCCAGGTAACAGGGCTTGAGGAGTTAATGGATAACAAATAAGAATAACAAAGTAAGCATTAGACATTTGAAAGGAAACCCAATATTATGCCAATAATTGGTTTATTAGTTATTTCTTAGCAAAATAGGGTTCAGATCTTGTGCTTCCAGTATAAAACAGGCAACCAGTTATATCTTAGCAAAATAGGGTTCAGATCTTGTGCTTCCAGTATAAAACAGGCAACCAGTTATATCTTAGCAAAATAGGGTTCAGATCTTGTGCTTCCAGTATAAAACAGGCAACCAGTTATATCTTAGCAAAATAGGGTTCAGATCTTGTGCTTCCAGTATAAAACAGGCAACCAGTTATATCAGATGAAAAAGGATGAACTTAAAGAAGTGAAATTATTTGTGGCTAAATTCAGGATTTAATAATTGTTTTTAGGAATTTAATAAAAAGAAACCAGACAGATCCTAAATTAGAAGATAGCAGAGGGTCGATGATTAGATAGCTACTCAGACCAAACCAGGAAGGAAGCAAGAAGAATGCAGAAGAAGCTACAGACAGATAAATACAATATGCTACAAGATTATAAGATTAAGTATGGGTATGCAACCATAGGCATACCCAGAAGTATACGTCTATGTAAAGAGATAGCTATATAACAGGTGGACAAAGAAGTGAAATGCGACTCACACCCAACTGGCTACTGATCTGGAATGTGCAGTCACTAAAAAGCTGGGGTTTCAAAGAGGGCTTGGCTGATTTAACAGATTGTGATAACTAGAAGAAACAACTGATCATACCTTCTAACACTGTTGTGCAATCCACCCATTTTGGGATTCTGTTGACAAGTTCCTGAACTTGAATGTCAGATACATGTGCATTAATGTGTCTTAATTGTTTCTCACACGACTAACAAAGTTAGAATGTTAGTATGGAATGTGTGAAGTTAATATATGAGAATGACTGTTTTTCCCATGATCTAATTTTGTACTTTTAAACATTGGCTTAAAGTGAAAATATATGATAGGAAAAGATGGAATCTTGTCATCATTATCATCACTGATTCCGTAACCTGGTTTGATGATAGAGGCACGACTCATGTAGTATATCTTAGGCAAGAATAACCTGGCAGAGTCCATATCCTCTAAAGGTCTGGGTTGAATTAAGAGTTGCCATACCACGGTTAAAGAGCCCAGTTTGCCCCACTATTTACCCTTAACTGGAGGAAGAATACTTGGATTCATACCTTTCCCAAGGATATTAGCACTATATGAAATGCAAACAGCCTCATTCAGGATTCAAATTCAGGTAACCAAGTCCACTTCCTATAACGATAACCATTACACAATGAGTACCTCCAGGGAAGTGAAGTTACCTCCAGAACCCACCTCTGATTAGGCTAGGAAACTTCAGAATGAGTACAGTACCCAACTCCGGTTTTTGGACCTTTTCAGATACCCACCACAATTTCATTTCTTTCTAAACTGACTTTCTAGAGCAAATTTTGTATGCTCCGAAAAAACAAAATTTTTTTTAAAAATACTAATTTTTCTTTATTCTATTTGCCCCCCTTTTTAGAGGAAGTCCTGTTTCTAGTATTTAAAAAAAAAAAAAAAAAAAAAAAAATAGGTATAGTACCAACTCCCCTCCAAAACAGTGGACTTTCCTTCCCTAATAAACAGAAACATGGCCCTATAATAACCTCTCACTTTTGTTGAGTTTTTGCTTTATTTTGGGTTTTCCTGTAACTATCATCATTCAATTTATAAATCTTATGAGGAGGGATATAATTTAGGTCTACAGTACAAATGCAGTACGATAATTGAGAAAAGTGTAAATGACAGCTGAATTCTCGGTGATACTCTGGTATCATAACTTTATCAAATAAACAGTTGTTTTTTTTTTTTTTAAGTCTAATTACAATATCGTTGATAATGTTCATCTTACCTATTTAACCTCGACCTAAAAGTTGATTTTGACTGATCTCGTTATTATTGCCTATAATCGGTGAAAAAATAAAAAAAAAAAAATAAAGACATAGAAAAGTATAGGGTTAGAACAAGATTTAATTATTTTTGTTTTTTGTTTTATTTTTTTAAGACCAGATTGTCATCTTGTTTTGTTGTTTCAAATAAATTAAAAACCCTAAATAAATAACTTGCACTTATCACGACAAACTGACCACGTGATATTTTTGTCTGGTCATCAAGCGAACAGATTTAATAAGAAAAAAATGTAAGAAACGAAAATCATTCAACAGCATAACATTTTTTTCTTTTTTGTTAACTAAAATAGTATACTACTACAAAACTACAACTTAATAATGAAAAAAAAAAATGAAAAAAAAACAAATAAGCAAAACGGAAAACACGTGGGGGTTCATGCTGCTCGTATACTTTTTTGTTTGAGGAAGTAAAAATACAATAAACAAATATCCATTTCTACAATTGTTTTCGAATAAAAAAGTATGTTTTTGGTAGAATACAAAAGTTTAATTATTTTATCACAACCAAAATTAACACATTTCGTTCATTTGATAATTGGGCAAGCACTAACTTTCACGAGGAATGTGTGCCCTTAAGATTTAGGCTTTTGTTTTGAAGGATTTAGTTATTCAATGATAATTATAGCGTACACACACACATATATATATATATATATATATATATATATAATATATAATAGTTTTTCAAAAAGGAAGTCATAAAATTCCTGCCCATTTTTTTTAACAATATAAACTTTAATTGCAATCTGAAACAAATTTTAAGAGTAGTGTACACCACAAAAAAGAGCGATTGTTTTTTCTTGTTTTTTTATTATTATTATTTTCCCCGTTAAAATTAATTAACTAATTATCTTCACTAGAATTTAGAAAGAAAATTGTGAAATCATATTTAAACTTTTTCTTTTTCTCAAAGGTTACCATTTCAAATTGCCGAAGGGTTAGATTATAAAAGGTGATTCCAATTTTATTAACTTTAAGGAAGAGTTACTTTATTTATCTGCTCTTGACACCTCGTGCTAACAAATATGTGTGAACAAACAAACAAATAAGGAACCACAGGAGTGGAAAAAAAACTAAAAAGCAACCAAAAAATGTCAATATTTAAAAGAAAAAGTTTTGTTAAAAGTAAATTTAAGCTATAGATTACCTTAGACCTAAAAAATATAAGTATGATTTCCTTAAAAAAAAAAAATACGGATATAAACTTCAAACTGTGACACTATTTTTACCTGCAAATTTGATTTTTTAATAATTGAATAATAAGCAATTAAATAAAACATTAAAATATAATAAAAAGGACCAGTTTCTGATATTAAAAACTAATATTTAAACGTACTTAAACTCAAAAGTAATCTAAAAATCTATTAAAAATTAGCTTGTTTTATTAAATACTAGTGCTATTATGTAATGTTTTAATTTTTAAGACTTGGTTACGCTGTTTAAAAGGGGAAGTTAAGCAAATAACATTAGGGTAGCATGGGTAACCAAACAGGGCTTTTTGTGTTCATTTTGATTTATTTAATAAATAAATATTAAAATTATTTTTTTTTAAATAATTACATTACACTAGTCGCAAAACTTATTCATAACAACCAACAATATAATTAGAAAAAAATAACATGTTTATGTAACAGATTTTTTTATTAGAAAAATATTTTAGATAGGGTGCTTTTTATAAGATGAGGGGGGTGCAAATGGGATAAGAAATTTAGGTGGGAAATTTGAGGATCTATTACTCCCAAACATTTAAATACTTTTAAATAAATAAGAGAGGGGCAAGAGTACAGAAGTAAAAACAAGCAAACATAACAGAGGGATGGTAATATTGTTTTAAGTAGATCTGTTATAGTATTATCTTCCTTTATTCAAAGTAATTATCGCTTGCCAACGGTCGAGTATCATTTTTCTGTAAGCTTTTGTCTAAAAAAATTAACGTGCCAGGGCGCCATGTTGGTCACAGATGTAGACGACATGAATTTCTCGAAGGACAACTTTCATCATACTCACCTTCCAACTGATTTTGGGCTTTTGTGGCTACATTGGGACTTGAACTGTACTTAGCATGGGCGATTTTCACCATTCCACATTCAAAACACAATATCTCTGACGAGGGTACCGGAAGTGAACCGAGCTCCATACTAGTGTCCCGGAGTTAATTGAAAACGAAGAAGAAAGACATTTCATGTATTAAATATTAACCTAAATATTATTTTATTGGGGCCATGATTTTTCTTTTTATTATACAAATGTAAAAATGTTCAGTTTTATCTTTATTGATGTGTCTTCATTTAATTGAAATATACAATCAACGAACCGGTTTATGTCTAAGGTATTACAAAACCTGGAATTGTTATCAACAAATAAAATTCGTTTCGTCACTTCTTTCATTTTTTTTTTTTTTTTCAGTGTAGCACGGGATAGTTTCATTGGCATGATTTGATCAATATTTACAACCTTTCTCTTAATTTGTAATAAAATAATTGATAATTTTACCTCTTGAAATTTTGCTGTTCTTCTAAAATATATTTATTGTAACTAGTAAATTACCAATCTTACTCACATTTTTTTTATTGATATGAATCTTTTTGTGGGGAGAAACCCCCATAATGCAATGCAAATTTTTAATTAACAAAATTAAATTTCATTAATTTTTTAATGAATCCACATTTTTTCTCATGCATATTTTAAAATAAAAATACCATCTATTGCATTGTCGACATTTCCCAATAGAAAGTAAAGTAATATTTTAATATAAGGTTGTCTAGATTGTAAAATATACTAAGAACTAAATTTTTTTAAAGTTATGTGGAAAATGCCAAATATTACACGTGTGTTGTTCAATAGTCGCACACACGTGATAGTTGTATATATCATAATTGGTAATTTATTTTGCAACTATTTAATTTCTACGAGCGAAAAAAAAATCGACACATGAACGTTGGTAAATAAATTTTATTAATCCCGACTGGTTTCTGCCTCAGGCCATTATCAGGAAGTATTATTTACTGATAAGCTTTACTAAGGTTTTATCGAATGTTTTAAAAACATTTTATTCGATGAGAAGTTTTGGTTTTAAATATTTTCAAATTTGAAAAAAAAAATACTTTTTAATAAATAGACCTTTCAATTAATAGCTAGCTAGACTACTTAGTGAGTTTGATTCGCACTGGGTGTCCAATACGCTTGACCTTGTGCCAAACTAAGTCGAGCTTAGTTGACTAATAATATTGATAAAGCTGCCCACCCGAGGGGTGATGAATGCTGCTCCTAACGCTGTCTTAACACGTTCTGAAACCACCAGTGAAGTCAGATAATCTGAAAGGACAGTCTGAATGATAACAACAAAAACAAATTGGCATATTTTTATGGTTTGGACACAAAAGACGTTAAAGGTGTGTCATGCAATTGTCAGACTACACCAACCATTCTTTTTAGTGTAATGGGGATGTTTAGTTGCAAGATTGAAATCTCCAGCACCAAGCTTCATTTGTAGTATGTGCCACATCCTGCCCAAAAGACAAGAGTGGTGGGAGATGAATAAATATAACAATCTAATCCCTGCTTGAAAAATGGGGGTTGTTTTTTTTAGATATCAAAAAATGAAACATTCTTATTAATAACTAACATGACCTATGGATATACCACAGTATGATAATTTAATTATCAGAGCTATTGCTAAATAGTTCAATATGTAAAAAGTATAATAATCTTGATCTGACTATCTCTCTTTTTTTCCCCTTCTTTTCATCTTTTCATTATGTTCGATTGAATTAGATTAACGTTATTGTTTCAGTGCGTTCACCCCCCCTCTCTTTCTCTCTCTCTCTATTTCCCACTACTCTCTTTCTTTGTTTCTTATATTTTTTCTGTATAGCATTTTTTTCCCTTTCTTTCTAATGAAAATGGAATGTTCCATTACTTAGAGGTGATGGTGCCCAGAAGAAATAAGAATTCAGTAGATAATCAGGATTTACATTTTTGTATTTCATCTTGGATGATTTAGGCGGTCTCATTTTAAACTAGAGGGTGTCGCAAGATGATAACGGTCATAAAATTAAGGAACAAGAGTATTAATAAATAGATTGCAAGTTTTCTTCTCTTTTGCTGTTATTTCTAGAATATTTCCTGTAAATTCTTATGAGATAGCAGATGCAGTGTATGATATACAGATACTGCAACAGTTGTACCGGAATTATGGGGATACAATATATCTTAAAATAATAAATGTGCAAATTCAAAAATATTTAACATTTTTCAAAATATTTCCAAAAATGTTTTCTTATAAGAAAAATTTGTGAATGAATAAATACTGAACATTTTATTGAAACTAGATAAATGTCTGATTTTTGGTTTGGTTGATTGGTTAGTTGGTTGGTTGGTTGGTTGGATTTTACAGCATGTCAACCATTCGTGGGTTATTTTGTGCCAAAGACGCCTTGTCTTACTCATTCTTGATGGCATTCAACATTTTTTTTCAAAACTCATTTTTTCTATTTAATTCATAGATGGGACCATAACAGGGGCAGAGTGGACCTGGGAATAATGGTTTTGAAGGGGTATTCCACACTTCCCAGAGCTCCAGAATTGAAACTTCACCATTAGATGCAGTTTAATGTCATTACCCAAGACAATAGGACCCTCAGTCACTGCCTTCTAGCATGTATATGATAAAAAGGGTTGGGGGGTGCCATAAGGGTAATAGCGTTAGGACAAACAAATAGGTGCTAGGGCTTGGCGTGATTTTTGGTAGATTTTTAAAATCAAAGTGTAATTGACTCTACTTTTCTTTTCTTTTTCTTTTTTTTTACATTAACACAATTTTTTCAAGTGTCCTGAGCATGACACTAAACTGCATGTTACATAATTCATGGATAATCTATGAAGATGGATGCAGAGAGAGATGACACACTCCATCTCATTGTTTTACACTTTTAAAATCCTATGTTTCACTAAAACATTTCAGTCCAAAACACCCTATTGCCCTTAGAGCAAGCCCCAACCCTTTTTATCATATATGTGCTAGAAGGCAGTGGCTGAGGGTCTTAATTCCCTGAGTATGACATTAAACTCTATCTGATGGATAAGTTTTAATTCTGGAGCTCTGGGGAGTGTGTACCCCTTCCTCAACATGAATCCCAGGTCCACTCTGAGCCGGAGTGGTATTACCTGTTAGGATCCCATCTATGTGTTAAATAGAAAAATGTGTTTTTAAAAAATTAGAAATGGCATAAAGAATGAATAAAACGAAACGTTTTCAGCATAAAATAACCAACAAGAGTTGACATGCTGTAAGTTAGAAAAAGAGACATGCACATATATTTTATTGTCCAATAAACACGTTAATATCATAGAGACTTTTTACTTTCTTCAGAAAGTACTATCTAAAAGAGACAATGACTTTATATCACTTGTTTGTTTTTATTTATTGATGTTTATTCAAAATTAAATAAATGTACAAGTGTTAGTAAATCAATGTTCTGCCCTGTCAACTAGGGCTGTAGAATACACCGACTGCACCTCTGCAAAGGGGTAAAATTCTCCCAACACCTGTTGGCTGTGGATTACAACCAGCAATGCTTAAGGATGGAATCCTGTGGCTGAGTCATCCATGACATACAACTCCTTTTTGCCCCTTACTTAGGCTTATTAGCCGAAGCACCTATATAATTGTCCCATCCCTATTGCCCTTATGGCAACCCCCAACCCTTTTTATCATATATGTGCTAGAAGGTGGTGGCTGAGGGTCTTAGTGGGCTGAGTATGAGGTTAAACTGCATCTAGTGGTAAAGTTCTAATTCTGGAACTTTATTGCCATTACTCCCAGGTCCACCCTAACCTGGTGTAGTAGTACCTGTTAGGGTTCCATCTATGGGTTAAATAGTTTAAAAGATGAGTATTAAAAATGTATTTTAAAAACAACTGAGTTTGAAAAAAAATTGAATACCCAACAAGAATGAATAAAACAAAATGTCTTCAGTATAAAATAACCCAACAAGCTGTAAAATATAACCAACCAACCAACCAACAAATCAAAGTTATCTATTATTATACTGAAGCTTTATCTCCTAAAGGCTTTATTTATTGTTTAGTTTAATTACAGAAAAGTTATACTAAAATATTCCATAGTTTTAGGATTTAGTTACGTTTGAAATAAATTCCATTTTAACTGTTTCTAATTATTCGTAATTTGCAATTAAATCAATAACTGACCCGTCTCTCACTTGACATTCTTCCTGTCATTTTCACCCTCTCTATGTATATCTTGATTACCGCCTCTTATATATATGTTAGTTTCTCAGTGAATGTGGAGAGAGAGATATTGGAGAGTTATTTTGATTTAATTCCCTTTGCAAACTCACTTTTCCCTAATTCCAATTATCTACCCAGAGCTTAATGGATGACCCAACTGGTTACATTTTGTCTAGTTTTATTTTATTTTTATTCACACTTTGATTTTAAATGTACTGAAGATCTCAATTCCTGGAAACCTGGATGACCCTACAATTCCAAATAGTCTCCACTTGTTCATCATTTCTGTCAATATGTTCTTGAAATCTTCCCTAGGTGATCTCTATAATATCAGTTCTGCTTTTCTAATAAAGGTATACCCTTAAAAGTTAGCCCTGTCAGCGAGGCTTAGAATATGTTGAGAGGTAAGACCCAACAACAAAAGAGGTGTCCTGAGTAGGACACTGCTTAGCATCTGATGGTGAGGTTCCAGTTCTGGAGATCTGGGGAGTGTGGACCATGACATTTGATCTGTAAAACTTCATGGATATACTAATAGCAGTCCCTGCTACTTGCCCACTATCACACGAAACATCTGAGTAAGATGAACAAGACATGCTGGGCACTGCTGGAGAAGCAAGGAATAACTCATAAATTACATTCTCCAATGGACACCTACACATGGACACACTAGTGTTGGCCAACCAGCAAAAACCTACACCAATCAGCTCTGTGCAGATTCTAGATGCTGTGTGGAGAACCTCACAGGTTGGCAAAAGAGAGTCATGGATGTCTGTACAGCCAGCAGGACCTGATGATGGTGATGAGTTTAGCACAAGGTCACCTTGTGAGAATCAAACTCACTATCAATAATATAGCCTGGTAATCATTATACCAAACTAATCAAAATGGATAATTTTGATTTTTTAGTCTATTGTCCTCATCTTTATTGTGGTAGTTATTAACTCAACATTTCGGCTGCTGTATCCCCCGGCCTTCCTCTGGGGTTTTCAGTATATGGTCAGCCATACACTGGAAAGAAAAGGGAAACCTTTGTCGGATAAAGTTAAAATAATAGATAGAGAAGGACATTGGAAAAGAAGACGTCTCAAAGAAGCAGCTCATATGTTAGGATGTAGTGACCTCTTGAGTAGACCAAGTATAGAGATGAACACAATATAGGGACTAATCATTGAAAAGGCTAAATCAAATAAAAATATAAAAAAAGACTTATGTCATTAGATTTTACCCCTCGAATTGTACAGGAAACACCAGTAAACATTTTTTTTTTTAAATGATTGTGATTCTTGTGAGACATGTCCAATTGATTGATGTGCAAAAAACAATGACGTCATCTTTTGAATAGATCTAAAAAAAATTTCTTTGACACATGTTTGATCAACTGTCAAACTCTTAAAAAAAATTATTTCCAGGCTGGATCATTACTATATTCAGATACACTGGAAACACCTGAGGAAGGCTGGAGGATACAGTGGCCAAAACGTGTTAATAATAACCACAATGAAGATGAGGACAATAGTCCAAAAAATTGAAATTATTCACATCGACCTTCAACTAAAAAATAGAGACAAATAATCAAAATGAATTGCAGAATAATGTTTTAAAGAAAGGATTTCAAAAGACGGATTTAGAGATATTAATTTTACCGACAGTTTATTATATATCTTTAAAAACAGCACAGATTGTCATTACTCTCCCTCACCACCTGTCCCTATTGGTCATCACTCTTGGCAGGTTCTCCACATGGCATCCGGTATCTGCACAGAGCTGATTGATGTAGATTTTGCTGGTCAGCCTACACTAGTGTGTCCATGTGTATGTGTTCACAGGAGAATGTTACTTATGAGTTCATCTTTGCTCTCCAACATGTCTTATTCGCTGTACTGGGATGGTTTGTGTGATAGGAGGTAAATGGTCATACAGCTGCTTTTTTGTGAGGTGCTGCTTCCAGGATTTATTCAAAGCAGCACACAGCATTCTTGTGTAGTTCACATCTATATTTTTCTCTAGGTGTTTCGTTAGAGTCTAAGTGGTGAAGCCATACAGTAACACTGACATGTCTATAGCTTGGAAGAATTCTCACTTTATCTTATCAGAAAGATCAGATTTCCATATGGTCAATAATAGAACATTTCTTTTATTAAAAAGCTTTCTTAATTATGCATGTAAAAAAAATATATAAAAATGTTTTTGTTAAACTAAAAGAAATGGGCCAGTTTGTTTGTTTTGTTTTACGGCATATCAACCTTGGCGGGTCATTTAATACGAACAAAGTTTTGAAATAAATTCATTCTTTATGGATACTCAATTTTTTTGTAAACACATTTTTCTGTTTAACCCATAGATGTGACCCTAACAAGTACTACCACTCTGGTTTTACCCCTCTACAGAGGTGCAGTTGGTGTATTCTAAAGCCCCAGCTGGGCCAGTTTGGGAGAAATAATTTAATAGTGATTTAGATAAATGCCTTAAACAATTTTTAGGCAAAATGACTAGAGAAAAAAAATCATTTTGGTTGTTAAACTGATTCTAACCATTTTGTTTCTCTCTTAATTTTCATAATGATGTGTCTTGAGCTTCATCACCAATATGTCCTATTAAAAAGAAACAAAATATTTACAACTGGGTTACTTAGAAAGTTTGTATTTCTCTTAATTTTTTAGATGAGGCTTGTTAATTTAGTTTATTCAGACTATTGTCCTCATTTTTATTGTTATATACACAATGTTTTGGCTGATGTGCCCTCTGGCTTTCTTCAGGTATTTCTTGTTCAACTAAATACAAAGATATATGGTATTAATTATTCCTTGTCATTTCTCAGAGTTTTTGAGACGAGGCTTGATATTTTGGTTTGGTTTGGTTTGGTTTGGTTTTACAGCATATCAACCTCAGTGGGTCATTTAATGCCGATAAAGTTTTGAAATAAATCAATTCTTAATGGATAATACAATTTTGTTTATTAACTCGTGTTTTTCTATTTAACCCATAGATGGGACCCTAACAGGTATTACCACTCCGGATCAGAGTGGACCAGGGAGCAATGGTGATGAAGGGGTGCTCCACATTCCCCAAATCTCCAAAACTGGAACCTCACCATCAGATAGAGTTTAACGTCATTCCCAAGACATGTAGACCCACAGCCACCACCTTCTAGCACCCATATGATAAAAAGGGGTTGGGGCTTGCCATTGATAATTTGGATTATTATCCTCAACTTTATTGTTGTATACACAACATTTAACTCTTATCTCTCCTTACTCGTTAATTTTAGTTTGATCTTCGAGTTACAACCTCAGGGAATTCCAACACCTTCTTGTCAAACTCGGGAACCTTGTGTTCAAACTCAGGTTTCACTTTGAATTCCATGAAGGCTCCCGAATTTGAAGAGAAAGTTTCCAAGTTCGAAGAGAAGGTTCCTGAATTCGAGAAGGTTCTAAAATTTGACAAGAAACACCTGAAAAAGGCAAGAGGGCACATCAACTGAAATATGTATATAAAAATAAAGATGAGGATATTGTGTTAGTATTTAATTCTAAGGCTAACAACAAGAAAGGAATTAATACTTTGTTTAATTCTAACAATTTATTGACCAGCACAATGAAACAATGAATAACAATATAAAGTCCTTCCTGTATATAAAGTTGAGTCTAAGGGACTTACCGGTGCGTTGGAGAAGATATCTGGTATCTTAGGGTAATTTCTTGGAGCCCTTAATATCACTGCCTCGTGGAACCGCTGGTGGAATCTGTCTCTCTGGATTTTGCGCTCATCATGTGATTGGTATCCCCAATCACAAAGAGCCTCTCCTTTACTCACTCTATATACAGGAATCACCATTTTACTGACCCAACAAGGACAATAGTTCAAATAATCCAAATAATACATAGAAAATTTGTATTTTAAAGTTAGTTGTTATATTATATACCTTAAGATTTATAAGAATAATATAAACATTATGTTAGCTTAAATTATATATTATTCAAGAAGTTGATACAAGTATTTGTTGAGTGTTTTTATTTATTTCTCTGCATCTTAGAAAATTGTCAAAGTTATGTGACCTGCTATCAAGTGATGTTTAACTCTTAACATCCAATACCGCCTCATTTCGCCCAGCCGGAAGACATTCATTTTCCTAATCCACCCCAAATGATAGCCTTTGTTTAAATGTAATATTAAACATATTTAGAAGTCTCTAATTTAAGGCAAATAACAGGTAAATTTAAATGAAAAGGTCATTTTTAGCCATTTTTTGATAAATCCTTATAGGAATGGTGGTCTGGACTTGGAAAATTCTCAACAGGATGTTAAGAGTTAACAAACTACTCTTGTTTATGAGTTAAATTAATAAATGACCCAAGTCCCACAATTAAGGCTATGTACTTGGCTAAACTTAGTAACTATTTACATCAATCTTAAATTTAACCAAAACCATTGTGGGTAGTTCCTATATCTTATTATAATGGAGAGTGTGTGCCTGTCTGACTCTAACCGAAACTATATCAGTACCCAAGTCACAATTCCCTTAGTTATTTAAGTCACATTCTCCATTTTATTTAAACCTCACTTATTAATAGAATTGTTTTAAATTATTAATAGTTGGCCTTACCTACATACTAATAATATGCAAGTGTATTTATATGAACAACAAAATAGTGGTTTACAGTGTTAATGGGAAAGCTAATTTGTATATTGATCTTAAAAGTTTTATTTTAATAAATATGTGCTTGGTATTTTTGATTTCTAATTGTTTGGTTTTATTTTAATAAATATGAGCAAAAAGCACAGAGATAAATCATAAAATAAATCCATTAACAAGAAGAAATAACTGTAATTTTATTCTTTACTTCCTATTTTAACTAAATAGTTAAATTAGGAAAATTTAGCTATGGAAGATGGGAGTGATGGAAGAGTTATTTTCAAAGTTGTTCTATTTTTCGCTTATACCTCCTGTTTCAAATAATTTTATCTGCAGTCTTATTTAGTTTCATTAGTCTTTTTAATTCAGTATATTTCATTAGATTAAAACTTAAATACTTGCACCTGGAGTGTGCATATTTTTGTTAGTTTCTATAAAAAAAGAAAAAAGAAAAAAAAAGTAAAATTGATGATAGCAAAAAGATATAAAATTTATTCAATAAAATAATGAATACAATTTTGATTTTTTTTGTCATGAATGTCAACTACAATTACTAACATAATGAATATGAGTTAAATTATATGGAATTCTATTTTTTGTGTCTTTAATTTTTTTTCAGTTTTACATTTCCAAATGAATAAAAAAGAAATTACAGAGTTGTAAATAAAGTTCAATGGAAATGACAGCAGCAGCAGCATGCTCTTCAGGCGTCTGGTACAAAAACATTGTGTAGAGTACAGCCAAACCTTTTTTTATCTTATTGCACATAAAAAACAATGACACATTCAAGTTACAGGAAAGAAAAGTAACAGATTAAAGACAGAAAGAGAAAAAGAGAGAGAGAGGAAGAGGAGAATGGTATACAAAACATTTTGCTGGACAGCAGTAGTAGTAAGAATAGTAATAGTAATAATATATAGAAAATATATATATTTGGGCATTTTTTTTTACTGTCAACAAAAATCATCAAATCGAAAAGGAAAATTCCTTTTTGATTTTTCCTCCAGTATAAATGATGTCCAATTGTTATAATACCAGCGAAATAAAAAGTTAAAAAAAATAAATAAATAAAATATGATAGGATGTAGTGGACAACTCAATATTTTTGAGGTAAGCATGCAATTTTATAATATTAGCCATTTATTTATTACTAGAAGTGGCTACCCGGCGTTGCCTGGGTAGAAGCAAAAAGTTAGTCTCGCAGATCCATTATTACTGAATCACAAGTTGGATTCTCACAGGATGCCCCATTAAAATCTCTATGTAAAAAAAACCTTACATTGATACAGCCTGGTGAAGCATCAGAAAAAAAAAAAATGCAGACACTTGGAAAACAAAAATTAATGTCTCCTATTTAAAATATTAAATGCAAAAATTTTTTTTTTAATTCCATGCTGTTACTATATAGATTTTTTAAAAATTATCATCAAATATAAATCATATCTTCATTATTTTTGCACAAAAACCAAGATCTGGTGATAGTGAATGTGCATATACATTTACTTTGTCATTAACTATTTTATTTTTGTAGTTTCTTACGGACATACATACAGACCAATTTCCCTTTATATAAGTATAGATAGATAACATTTATTATAATAGAATTCCAGGTGCATGCAAACAAACAACAATATGAAAAGAGAAAAATAATACACAAGACATTTGCTGGTAAATTTAGGTTAATGTTTCATGCAAGTGTATTTTAAGCAGAATATATGTAAGAATGTGGAGGAGTTGATGGCAACATTAGAAGAGAGTTCTGGCTGGGAACATTTACTTCTTTTTGGTTTTGCTCAAGGTAGATGATTGGGTTTGAGCATTAATCTTTCGTTGGCTAAACATATTGCTCTCATCCTCAAGTTTACGTTTGCTGTCTTCCAGCTTTTTCTTATCGTCATTATGTTGCTTTTTCAAAGCTTCAAAGCGGGCATGAAGGTCCTTTTCAGCATCCTTTAATTCAGCTTCTTTTTCCTTGACACGAATTACAAACGTTTGTCTCATTTCCTCCTCTTTCTTCTGAAGCTCAGACAAGTGCTGCTGACGTTTTAATTCATAAGTCTCTGAAAGACTCTTTGATTCATTATCAGAAAATCCCATTTCTTCTAGCTTATGTTTTCGATAAAGTTCATAATGAGTCTTGTGTGTAGTCTCACGGAGGTCCTCCATATTGGTTCGGATGAGCATTTCACGCAGTTTCACAAAATCACAGTGGTTCTCATTCTCAACTTGAACTGTACCCCATGGATATTGCCTTGCCTTCACCATTTTGTTTCCAACTTTAACTTCATCATCGCTACCAACCACAGCAAATGGAAGGTGTCCATTCATGGTAGCATTCATCTCTTTCACAGTTTCATCATCAGTGGGAAATTGGTAGATCTGAACACCATTGGTTCTCAATTCACACATTATCTTTGCCTTGAACTTATGCAACTCAACTTTAGTAATTGTATCAGCTTTTGCAATAACAGGAATTATGTTTACCTTGCTATCAAGATTTTTCATGGTCATGAAGTCAATGGCCTTCAGAGAATGGCCAGTGGGTGCAATAAAGTACAAACAAAGATGAATTCTTGTGTCATGATAAGTATGAAGGGAGCGTTTGATCTTCAATTCTTCTTGTAGATAAGATTCAAATTGGGTATCAATGTAATCTACAATTGGTTTCCAGCTATCATCCTTATTGATTTGGTCCCCAAATCCAACAGTGTCAACAACAGTCAACTTAAGACTAACATTGCTTTCTTGCAATTCATAAGTATTAGACTTCAGTTTCACACCGGGAAGATCATGGGTGCTTTGAGTGGAATCAAAATTGGTATTAAAAAGTGTATCCATCAGAGTAGATTTTCCAATGCCAGTTTCTCCCAAACAAAGAATGTTAAAACAAAATCCCTGTGCCACGGATTCTTTGACCAATTGGTCAGGCAAACTATCAAATCCAACATGGCCATTGAGATTAAGGTTCCTCAGTTTGGATTCAATTGCATTTAGTTTGCTTTCAATTACGGAAGGCGGAAGAGTGTCCACGGTAGCCATAATCACAGTTCTTTTTTTCTTTTGCTTTTTTTTTTTTTTTTTTTTTCTCTCTTTCTCAAGTAGCTTGTGATTACTACTAAAATATAAATAAAATAATGTATCTTATCTCTAAAATTGTTAAAGTAAGAGACAATATGAAAACTTAAATTTACTAGATAACAGTATCTAATAAGCTGTTTGATACATACGGAGAACTGCACCCACTACAATAATGGTCTGGTTTGTTAACATTAACTCGTACCGGAATACACTTCATGTAAGGGGAGATAAGCAACGTTAAATTCCACGGATTAAGAAAACCGTATTTTTATTTCACCAGATGAATTTAATTAATAAGTTTAATAATTTTTATGAATACATAATCCAACATTAAATTTTTAAAAATACAAGCAATATATTTTTAAAAGAGATTTTTACTAACTTTAAGCAATAAAACACTCCCTTCTCTGCTATTGCATTTCATCGGTTACCATTTTCGTATTTAGATACAACCTTTCGATTCAAAATGGCGGGTTTAGTATGTCGTGTTCATCCTGTTGTCCTATTCACAATCATCGATTCATACGAAAGAAGAAATGAAGATGCACATAGAGTCATCGGAACATTACTGGGTAAGAAATTCTATTTAATTTGAAATTTTGGTTTTATATTGTTTTCCCTGTATCGAGATGTTTGTTCATATCTTTTTCTCAAATCAAAAGAACGTGAAGAAAGCATGTTACTTCAGCACATGGAATATTTTAATGTAAAAATAAAGTATGTTCTTCTGGCAACTTAAAGAGAAAAACCTTCAATAACATCGCTTTAAATAATTCTGTTTAATTGGTTAGAATAGAGGAAAAATAATGTCAAAAAAAGACTTATTTCCTGATTTACCGGTCAGCGATAAACAGCATGTTTTCAATCAAAAGAATTTCTGGAAGTGTTGCGATAAAGCATTGCATTAAAAAATATTTTTAATATAATTTCTCTAACGATTAAATTCTTTAAAATATATATTTATTTTTCAACAAAAATTGAATCTAATTTTGTTAAAGATATATTTAAAAGAATAATTTTTGTGATCCATATGCTAATGACTTCCTGTGATAATTCAACTATTATTGCTACTTGCCCCAGAATATCGCCCCGGGGAAATGCCTGTAATAATATACAAAAATATATATAGAAATTTAATACAGAAGAATCCAGATAAGAGTAAATTTCAGTCGTTCTTTATTTTTTGTCAAATATTTACATTTGAAAACTTAGTTTTCTCACTATAGTTCACCCACCCGCTATATTTATTTAGCCCCCCTCCCCCAACCACTAGGAAGATGGCGACTTAAAAGATTGCTGATATATAATTTTGGGGATTAAAATATAAATGTTCAGTAAATTAAGTTAAATAAAAAATCAAGCAAATCACCGAAACTTTTATTTGGACGGTGAATGTAAGTATTATATATATTATCGTATATATTTCCTTAGCGGGATATCCCGGACAAGTATCATTATTATTGACTTCATTCAAATCGAGTGAGAGTCGTGCTTCTTTATACAAATCCGGAGATTTTACCAAATTTATCTTAATCTGCCACTAGGCTAAAAGTAAGAGGTACCTAGTAAAGATTGAATTCACTCTAAAAAAAAGGTCTAAAATGGCATTTACCAAAAAAACTGCGAAGCTTCCAACACACACACACACATTCACAGGAGTGAAGTGCACGAATGCACATGGATAGTGGTCCGAAAGTCTTGTCACCTGTATGTATTTTAACTTTCATTATTTTTGTTTTACTAAGTTAGGTAATTATTTTACCTCCTAAAAAAATCTTTGAAAATCAAATTATTTTCTCGGATTTCGGGTTGTATTTTGTAATTTTACTTTTTTTTAAATATTTAGGGGAGACATGACTTTAGGACCAAGAATGGAAATCAATATAATGGAAATTGTTGAATATAAAATTTAACAAAAAGGAATTATTGATTTTTTTTTTTTTTTTTTAATATTTTTTATTTAAGATTGTTTTATTTTTGTATAATTTAAAATATCCCCCCCCCCACTATTCTTAAAAATGCATTTTTAAGATAATTGCTATTAAACCTTTACTACATGATTACAGTTAATTAACATACGCACCAAAAAGGATTCTTCAAATAATTTAAAATTTTCAGCTCGCTTAAAAAAATTCATTTGATGTTAAATTTTATTTGCTTTAAATTCCTATAAAATGAATAAAAAGATAACAGACCTGTAGGTAAAGTGTGTTTTAACCTTTGCTTGAAGGGTTAGAGAAGAATGAATTCCCTAAAATGTTCTTGAATTGACAAAAACTATAAAATGCTGTTAACTGAAAAGTGTTTGAAAACTCTGCTCTCAAACTACAAAGAAGAAAGATTTAAATGTCTCCACTGACCCATGACAATTTTTGCTTGTATAAAAGCTTTCTGATAAGTATTAAAAACTTAATTCACAAAATGGAGATAGTTTTATGACTGGGATGACTATTCATTGTCCACAATACAATATTGTTACATTGGGTATTTTGTAGATCTTTTCTTTCTTTTTTCTTTTCTTTTATACAAGACTATATCATAATCATAACAGTTTTTTAAAGCTTCAATGGCCAACTGGGGGAGGGGGCAAAGTTTAGGTACTGGATATGTATGCTGAAAAAAGTAGGTCCCATTAAAAAAAAAATTGAAATATTGTAAAAAGTATCTGGTACCTCTAAAGGAGGTAACTTCATTCCTAAAATAAGGTAACCAAATATATTGGTATTTTTGTAATTTAACCATTGTAGTTCTTTTAGATTATAAGAAAATAAATATTCTGATAACTCCATTGCAATCTATTTATATATGCTACAGTTGAATGACCTGTCTATCTTTCCAAAATTCTAAAATGACTTGGTTAGTTGAATTAAAAATTGGACTTAATAGAAACGATGACATGCATTTAAACAAATTGAAATAGTTTATTATAAATTATTATCCGGATGTAATATGAATAATTCATTTATATATCTAAATATAGATAATTAATGTTATTCTTAATTAATAGGTACCAGATACTTTTCACAAGAGCATAATTTTTCCGTATGGTAACCCTCCCCCCTTTTTGGCATACATATCCGGTACCTAAACTGGGCCAACACCAATTTCAATTTTGTATGATTAAGTACAAGCCAAAAAAAGTTTTAAACATAATACTCTTAGAATCTTGAACTTCTATTACTCCTAGATTGTCAGCAATGACTTAGAAAAAGTAACAGTTAATAAGAATAGGAATCTGATTAGTGGTTTCTGTTACCAAGATGTTTTAAGTGTTGTTTTTGGACATATCAAGCTCTGGTGTAGTATAAAAGTTCAAGTTTCATTGTTTCACATTTATATAATTTAACTTAAAAATTAAAGAAAAATGTCCTTTTTTTTTAAAAAGGGGGGAATATCAACTAATTTTCTAATTATTTGCTTTTATATTCAGATATTTCCATAGAAATCTATCTATACATGTATATAGGGCAGTTGGTGTGAACGTATGTAGAGAATGTTTTCAAGAGGAAACTAAGATAATACAATTAACAACAAAGTATGTATGTATATATATATATATATATATATATAATATATATATATATATATATATATATATATATATATTACACACACACACACAATTAGATATCACCAGTTCTTGTTTTTGTGCAAAAATTATGAAGATTTGATTTTTATTCTTGAAGATATCTAAAAATGAATATATACATAACTGCAAAAAATGAATATATACATAACTGCAAGACTAACTTTCTAACCATTACACCACGTTCTTTTTCTTTTTTCCCCCTCTATCCAGTAGCTGGATAGCCGCTTCTTGTTTTATATTATGCACAATTGTTTTCTCCATGTCCTTTCATGAGTTTCTTTATCTTTTAAAGGATGTTGTGAAAAGGGTGCTGTAGAAGTTTCCAATTGTTTCACAGTTCCACACAATGAATCTGAAGATGAAGTAAGTATATTTTCACAAGTTTTATTGATTTATTTTATTTGGAGAGATCATTAGTGTGTCAACATTTTTTTTTCTTGTCTGAAAGCATCTATTTATGAGAACAGTCAAAAAATGTATTTTTGGGTTTTAATATTTGGCATGTTTCACAGATCTTTCCATTAATAGTTTTAGGTGATATCTAGCATTTTGCAAAATACATCTTTTGGATGCATCATCAGTTATGTCAATATAGTTGCAAATGTTTACCAAGTAAAGATGAAATTTTCTTTTGAGTAACTAGTATATTATGAGTTTTTTCTTTAAACCAATCTCAATTTTTCTTTTAAGAAAAATTGAGATGCTTCATTGGTTTAAAAATTACCTTACAAGATTTTAAATTTAATTTTCATTTTATTTTTATTTTTTATTTTTCTCCAGGTGGCTGTTGATATCGAATATGCCAGAAACATGTATGAGTTGCACAGGAAAGTCAACAACAATGAAGTCATTGTTGGATGGTTAGTGTTTTTTTTTTAATTTTATTTATTTATTTTTTACTTATTTTCTCCTACTCATTGTTTATCAGTTTTAAACATTTTTTCTAAGCCAAGCAAGCAACTATGAATTAGTCTTTATTATACATTTTTTTCTAATGCTGTTATCTGTCTTGTAAGCAAAATTGTATGTTTTTATCACAATAGATCTCTCATTTGCTTTGGGTTCCTTTCCTCTGACAATATTTTATCAGTGCTAGATTTTCTCTGAAAATCTCATGATGCTTATTGAAAAAATAAAACTTTTTACAAGTAGAATAATAAAAATGCAAATTTGAAGTGTTAAAGGTTGTAATAGTAAAACTAGCAGGACCTGTGGAAATACCACAGTATAATTTAATTATTACAACATTTGATATATTTACTTGCAAATAGTT
Organism: Doryteuthis pealeii; assembly: GCA_023376005.1. Lineage (NCBI taxonomy): Eukaryota > Metazoa > Mollusca > Cephalopoda > Myopsida > Loliginidae > Doryteuthis > Doryteuthis pealeii. Next base: position 36,412,675 of record CM042137.1, on the reverse strand, counting down.
CAATATGTAAAAAGTATAATAATGTTGATCTGACTCTCACTCTCTCACTCTTTCTCTTTTTTCTTTTTTGCTTCCACATGCTCACTACTTCTTTCTATCTTCCCCTACTCTTTCTTTCTATATTTTTGTGTAGCATATCCTTTTTCTCTATTATAAAAAGGGAATGATCCATTATTTAGCTGATGTGATGACACATAATAATTTGGTAGATAAACAAGATTGGATGGTCTCCTTTTTAACCAGGGATATTGGAAGATTAAAGAACAAGAGTATTAATATATAGATATTTGAAAATACTTAATGAAGGTTAATTTTTATTTATTTATCTTTTTCTTCTTTTTTTTCATCGTAGGTTTTCCAGCGGAGGAGAAATTTCCGAATATTCTGTGCTCATTCATGAATATTATGCCCGTGAAGCAAAGAACCCAATCCACATCACAGTTGACACATCACTTCAAACTGGAAGTGGAAAAATGGGTGTCAAAGCTTACATCAGGTAAGTAAACACAATGCTACATATACATTGAATTTTATACTTTTACAATCCTGCTAATTACAATTGTTTATTATTATTCATATAGCTTGAACATTATACAGTGAAAATCTCTGATAAAAAGATTAGCAAATAACTGTCAGCTAATAACTTATTGATCTACACACTCCTGTGTTTTTTATAACAATTAGATTTTTTTATTTCTCTGAATTTTTGAGATGAGGCTAGATAATTAATATTATTTGTATTATTCAGACTATTGTCCTCGTCTTCATTGTTATCTGTACAACTTTTCAGCCTATGTGCCCTCCGGCCTTCTTCAGGAATTTCTTGTCGGACTTGGGGAACCTTCTTGGACTCCAATTGGACACCTATCCTAGTGGATAAAGGAGTTGGGTTAAGACAGTTCTAAGTGACAGTTATCTCTAGACTGCAGGTTCAATCTTAGTCAGGGGCAGCAGTAACATAGAATAATAATTAACACAAGCTTAACACCTGTACCCCAGCTATGGTTAGCGGAATGAGAACAGGATACCCCCATAGACTGAATAAAGGGTTAGGTTCAAAGTTCCATGATGGCTCCTGATTATAACAAGGTTCTCGAGTCCGACAAGAAATACCTGAAGAAGGTAGGAGGGTACATTGGACAAAATGTTGTACAGATAACAATGAAGATGAGGACAATAGTCAGAATAATACTTTTTTTTTTTTTTTTTTAAGTTAATTTTAGGAAATTTTTAAAGGCAGAATTATTTAACGGTTTGATTTCTATATACTCATTAAGTGAAATTGTTACCCATAATTTAGTCTCACTGAATTATAATGAACCAATATTTTGTATGGTAGATTATAACAAGATTTTTGCTAGCTTGATAGTGTTAAGCTCTAACTTGGAGAATAAAGCAATTTCTAATCCAGTTGCAACTTGATAATTGTTTGTGTGTGTCTTGATTCACACTCACCTTTTGTTTTAAGCGAGACATCTATTAAATGCTAATTATGGAGTACTTCTTATTTTCAATTAGGATATAGTAGCAAGAATATGCGCCATCCTGGCCTAAGTATTTAAGTTTTAATGTAATGAAATGTATTAAATTAAAAAATGCATATGAAAAGATTACTTATTTTAATTGGTTTCTATATAGTCATTCATAGAATTGATTTTAATACATTGGAGAACAAAACTAATATTAGATTAATAACACAAAGTAATTATTTATTAAACCTGGTTTTGTTAAAACCAGTATGCAAATTAACCAAGCCATATATTATGTAAACCTTTATTTCTAAGTGATATATAAGACACATTGTAGGATTTTAAATGCACTAATAACATGGGATTGTCTTGAGGCAAATCTGGCTCAGATTTTCATAGACATTAACAAGATTTATTCTATGAATTAATGATTTTGACCATGAAGTAAAAACTCATTGATAAACTTAGGCAATTCCTGAGGGTATTGTGATGTAAGCAGTGATGTAGTTTGTTACAAACACCAAATCTTCATTATAATAAGATATTCTATAAATAGAATGCGACTTGACATCAAGTTGAATGGCTATTCTGCTATCTCACTTGTGCAAAGGAATTGGGCAACAGTTAAACCAAACGGTGGCGAAAAAACATAAAACCATGAAATAAGAATAAGACAAAACTGGAGACTGTAAATATAACGTAAAGTTTATTATTAACGAATACGTACATTTAAGGAGAAGAAATAACAGAAAAGGGTAAAGAAAAGTTCAATGTCGTTCAACTAATTTCAGGTAAAAAGATTAAGAGAATATGGAATGTCTCTTTGGAGAGTCGTGTAGATGTGTCTTGGTCGAACAACAGACTCTGAAGAAACTGAAGAAAAATCTGACGTTGGTTTTGAATGAGTAGTTTTAAGGATTATGTTAGATATGTAGGTATGCGTGTTTATAGGTATGGGGCTTTGACAGAGATGGACTTGGGGTAGAGGGGTTTACATTTCAATGAAGGCAGGACGGGATTGGAGAAAGAAAGGTTGCCTTTGAAGGTCGAACAATGGCTGACATTTATTGTTGAATATTTTCAGTTACTAAATAGAAAGTCTATGGTTATATTCTTTGTATATTGCCAATTTCTTATTAAATAAAACTCACCTTTCTACAATCACCAATATTCATTTGTATTTGTAGATTTAGAATGTGATAGCCAATTGAATTAAAAGTAAGATTTGGGGCTCTAGCTTCTAACACAAGCCTTTTACTCTCAAAATAATTCTCATATTAAAACATTAATTTATTAGTTTCGTGTTTAAGTCTTTAATAATCAAATGCAATGTGTTTTTTTTGTTTTAATTTCCAGCACACAAATGGGTGTGGCCAATAAAACAACTGGTACTATGTTCACACCTGTAAATGTAGAGATTCAGCAGTATGACGCCGAACAAGTGGCCGGTAAGTGTACTTCTCTTAAAATCGAGTCTCCATTTAATGGAAATGTTGGATTATCTAAAATAGCAAATTATCATTGAAATTGTGACTAAAGTTTTAAATCTTTTAGATCAAGAAATAATTATTCCTATAAATACTGAAATATATAAATGCATAAAATATATGTATTATTGATATATCTATCATTTACTACCACAAATATACATACATTACATTGTCTGTGAGAAAGAGATTTTATGGTAAAACAGTTGCAGAACAGTATTGTTTTACTATTGCATGTTAATTATAGTGAACAATATTAAGAGTTTAGTGGGGGAGTAGAGATATTTCTTTTCTACTTTTACTGGGGTCTTTAACCCCCTATGGACTTTAGTAGGAAAGAAAATATACTACAGGATGCCTTAAATTTAAACATTAAAAAAACAAAATGAATGCAAGTTGTAAATTAATCGTTGGTATTTGATAGTGATGATGCATTTATCAGAATAGAAAAAATGAAGTTGAATGTGAATTTTTGAGAATTAAAAAAAAAATATTTCTCTGAATTTTTGAGATGAGGCTTGATAATTTGGATTATTGTCTTCATCTTTGTTATATACACATTTTGGTCAATGTGCCCTCCAGCCTTCTTAATACTTTTTTTTTTTTAATTTTTATTTTTTATAACCGGCTATGTTTACATTTATCTAAATGACTTTTCTTTCTTTTTTCTTCTTTAGTGAATTTAATCCGTGAGAGTAAAGTGTCTCCCAAAAGATCTGTGTCCATGGTTACAGATCTGCAGCAAGTAGATATTCTGTGCAGCAGAATTCAAGGAATGCTTACTGTTGTCTTGCAGTATGTAGAGGATGTCCTGGTAAGTTTCTGCTTTCACTCTTTGCATTCGGTATTATTATTATTATTATTATTATTATTATTATTATTATTACCTTCAAGCATACTAATTACAGTATGAATAAAAAGACAAAAGACTGTTTATAGAAGAAAAAAAGTTATTTTAAAGGAGCATGTCTTGTAGAAAATAAGTACTGAAAATTAAATGTAAAAAATAAAACTAAAGAAATTTTGGATTTTTTTTTTTTACACTTTTGTTTTTATATATATATATAATTGTCTTTTAGATTATCAGTGAAAAAATTATACATAGATACTGTTTTGTTAAAAAGGGTGGCGGCCTAACTTTTCAATTGAGTTTTTTCCAAAAATTATTAGATAACAATTCTAAGTAGGCTATATTAAATTGATATTTGTTTTTAGAATCTATAATTATGAAATTTAAAACTTAAATTTAGGCATTCCATATTTTAAATGAATTCTATCTATTAATTATGTATATGGATTGTTTTCAAGGTGCATATAGGTGGCATTTATTTGAAAGAACTTCAATTTATTTCCATTGAATCAGTTTGATTGAAATGATTCAGTAATTTAAAAGAATTTATTGATTAATAAGTCAACACTGAAAATTTTATTAAAATCAGATAATTCTCTGATTTTTGGCAATTTTTTTTTTTCTGCAATCTGCACCTCCGCATTTTTTAATATATTTCTTGGTGACTTTTTGTAAACAAAAACACCAGATTTTTTGAGGACTTTAGTTTTTCTATGTGTTTTGAACAAAAAAAGATATTTCATCTAAATCAATATCAAAAAGTTAATCATTTTTGTGTACATAGTGTATTTAATGTTTTTCTATTATTGATTTCTAAGAAGAAACTATTATAAGTCTTAAATGATGTGGGGATTTTTAGTCTGTAACTATTTCACACAAAGGGCCCATTTTGATAAAAAATTTTAGCTGAATTTAATTGTTTAAAATGTATTAATTGATTCTCATCGTATAATGAAAAAAAGAAAGCAAAATGATATTACATATGTAATTTTTATTTACGTTGAAAAGTATGATGATTATACTTTTCGAATTAAACAAAAACTTGACCTTAAATAATCAATTTAATTTTAATTTATTTTTAAAATGAAAATGAGCACACAAATTGTTTGTACCTAATCAAATATGTATTGTGATATTTTATGATTTTTATTGACAAATTTAAGTAGATATTATACACCACCCCCACCCCCACCCCTGCTGATTTTTATCAGCGCATCAATTTAGATATTTTACAACCCACCCCATTTAAAAAAAATTTTTAGCATGTATAATGTAGCATGTGGTTTTTTTTTTTTTTTTTTTTTTTTTCATTTTAAAAAAAAAAGATTCTTCAAATTGATGCAAAAAAAAATTATTTTATTTAGGTTAAATTGAGTTTTTTACTACCTTAAAAATTTCAAGGTCAATTTTACATGTCTGTCAATATCTGTGACTAACTTGAAAATTTAACAAAAGATAGCCATGAATTTTATCTTTGAAAAAATCTAAGTTAAAACATATGCGATATGTTGCAAATTTTTTTAAATTGTCAATTTCAACTATGGATGACAAAACGGGCCAAATTCTCTTCCAGTTTGAATAAATATGTCAATCGCAACAGAGAAAAGTTTTTTTTGGCTACATTTCCAAGAAAAAATATTTTTAAAGATATTGGAAAGAAAATCCAATATTTATCTTTTACTTCAAAATACCCGGATGTGAAAACATACGAGATGGTAAAAAAATTTCAATGTCTGTCCACCACAGGTGTGTACTCAGCGGCAAAAGACATAATGAGTTATCGGCTCTTGGGATACGCATTTATCTCCCTTACACCCCAAAAATTGAACATGGCTATTAATGTACAATAGTATATAAAATATAATACAGATATAAAAAATGAGCGGTGGTCATTGTAAAATATCTACATATATTTGCTAATAAAAAAGTGAGAAACACAGCACGGTAAATATCTGAAATTTGACTTTATTGAAATTTGTGCTAATTCAATAAAAAGATAAACAAAAAAAACATCCCATTTAAAATATTGGGTGAGGGTGTATTATTGATTTGCTAATGAGAAAATTACCCAGTAATGTTGATCATGGCTAAGCAAAAACAGGTGGTCAGACAATTTTATTGTACAGGGTGTCTATGAAGTCAGTGCACTTAAAATAATTTATAACTTTAAAGTGCATGCACTTTGTGGACACGCTGTAGTTAATTGATAGGTGTAGGCATCATCTATAAGAAACCAAAGATAATTCATTAACCCTGCAACAAAAAAAAGTAACAATAAAACTGTCTAAATGTGTCTATTAGATTAATATCGATTAAATTATGAAATTGCTGTGAACAATTTCTGTCTTGGAAACGTCCTGGAAAATGATTTTCTAAAATGGGTGGGAACCCTATTAATGTATTTTATTAATTTTGTATCTTAATAACATTATTTATATTTTTACCCCCCCCCCCTCTCTGCTTTTTACTCCATCTCATTTATTCATTAGGAAATTATATAAAAAAGAATCCTGTTTACTAGGCTGTGTAAATTCCAGTACAAATTGAATTTTATGCTTCTTTCTATTCTATTCTATTCTAAATATTAATAATTTCTAATTGTCTTTTGTATTAGGCTGGTAAGATTCCTGCAGATAACACCGTGGGCCGATTCCTCATGGAACTAATTCACAGTGTCCCTATGATTGACCCAGAGGAGTTCTCAACTATGCTTAATGCTAACATGAAGGTTCGTATTTTGATATTATTCACTATTAACAAAACTTTTTTTTTTTTTTTTTTTTTTTTTTTCTGTAAATATTGACAAAAAATGCAACACCATTTAAAAATATACGAATCATTAAGATTTTATTTGAATAAAAAAATTTTTTTTTTTTTTTTTTTTTTTTTTTCCCCAATAGTAGTCATTCTAATTGTTTTCATAATATACTGTAAAAATTAGATTGTTTCTATAAAATTTTGAATCTTATTTCAGGTTGCAAAAATATTTTTAGAAAACATTTCCTCATTCATTTGCATTTTTTTTTTTTTTTTTTTTCTCCTGGATAGTCTTAAAGTATCTTAGTGATCTGTTTATTTTTCATATCTTGGAGAAAACAAAAATCAAAACTGGTTTGTTGAATTTTAAATAAGATTCTTAAAATATTTTAATTGGTAGAATAATTGTCAATCTTTTTTTTTTCCAATAAACAAAATCCAATCTGGTGGCTACTTTGCAAAATAGTCATTTATCTACCACTGCCATCTGTGTGGTGAAATGGTTGACAAGCTAGTATCTTATTGCTGATCCTTTACTACAGAATAGAAATTTATTCATTTCTCTTTAACTGTAAACCATTTTCTAAGAGCTAGTTGATCTGTCGTTTTGGCGGGTTCCTGCATTTTGATTGTCAGGCGGTTTGGGGCGCTCTGGTAGATAAAGAATTAAGAAATTTTGATTGAATATCTTATTTTTATTTTTCATTTTGTAATGGTTTATTTGAATTTTCATCTGTGCATTTTTAATTTAATTTTTTCTTCTTTTTCTTGCAGGATCTCCTAATGGTGACTTACTTGTCCCATCTGACACGTACACAGTTGGCCCTCAATGAAAAACTCACCATGTTTATAGCCATGGGTAACAAAGATTAAAACAACTGGCATTTAATAGATCAAGATCCTCCTTTAAAGACAATTTTGATGTTTATCAAAACTATTTCAACTGTGTTGAAAGATTTATTAAATCATTATAAAACTCACCAGTGAAGTTGTTATTTTGTTGCACAAGAAAAATAAATTCTGAGGATGTCACGAAAGTATTGCTGGAATCACTTCATTTTTATACCTGACTCTTTAAAATGTCTTGTACAAAATGTATCAAAACTTTATTTAACACAAAACCATTCAAATCGTGTTCCTTAGCCTTCATAACAATTCTTCTAGCATGGTCAGCTAAAAAGTGTCCGTATTGTCTTTCTAAAAGGATTTGCATAAAATAACTTCAATATTATTTCAAAGCAGACTCTAGCTTTTAAATAAGGATTGTATCTAAACCCGTTTTGTGTGAAAATATAAATTATTTCCTTAATTTTTATGTACAGTTAAAATGCATCACCTTTTTGTAAACTTTTGTTGTTAAATAAGAAAAAAACAAAAGAAAAACACCAGTTTATTATTAATCTGTTGATTTCACACAAACTTTGAACATTTTGTACAGGAAAGTGTTATTTAAACTTCAATCTTAAGTTGAGCAGGAATAAACAAATCTTTTCTTTGAAATCTTTTGTTCTTTTCATTTCACTGTATAACAAAAAAAATGCAGAACCAATCCAAATCCTTAAGTGTATGTGTAGCAAAACAAATGATAACTTAAAAATTAAAACTCTTACACTTGTGTTTACCCAAAAATAAGACGGGATTTATATTAAATTTCTCTCCTTATTTTCGGGGATGATGTGATTGAGAAGAATGCTTTTTTTTTTTTTTTTTTTTTTTCATTCATCTGTTTCTACTCTCAATTAGGGCTTATTATTAAAATTAGTCTTATTTTGCAAGTAGGTCTTATTTTCAGGGAAACACTATTCTTATCTCTGATGTCATAAAATTTAAAAAAAAAAAAAAAAAAAAATTGTTTTCATGTTGTAATTTTAGTTGGTATTTTCTGAATTTTTGAGGTGAGGCTTGATAATTTGTATTTAGATTTTTCATACTGTTGTCCTCATCTGTATTATATACACGTTTCGGACACATTGTGCAATGGATATAAGGGTTGAGTTCTAAGTGACAATCTGCAGGTTCAATCGTAGCTTAACACTTGTACCTGGTTAATGGAATGGCTAGTCTACCCTGGTGGATTGAATAAAGGGTTCGGTTAGAAGTTCCGTGAAAGCTCCCAATTACAAAAAACGTCTGGAGGCCACATCGGCCAAAACGTGTATATAACAAAGATGAGGACAACAGTCTGAAAAATCCAAATAATACAGACGAATGATTATTAGAACTTCAATTAATGTAAATCCTGATTATCTGGTTTTGCTTATCCGCCTGATTTTTTTCTGGAGTGTCGTCACCTCAGCTAAATAATGGACCATTCCTTTTTTACTATAAAGAAAGGGAAGAAAAAAGGACAAGCTACACAAAAAAAATATAAGAAAGAGTAGGGGTAAGCCCACAGAAGCGATAACACATGTTTAAATTGAATATTAATGAAAAAGAAAAAAAGTTAAATCAAAATTATACTTTTTACATATTGAATTATTTTGCAATTGTTGGCACCTTTCTGTCCATTAAGGACGATGGCGTAGTGTCCAATAAATAAATAATCTGCTAGTGACTATGCAGGCCTATCCCTGAGTGACAGTGTTTGGTGCACTGACTGCACACAACCTGATGCTTTTTGGGGCTGCTGGTTTTTTTTCCCCTCTTTCTGGGTCTCTTTGCTATCAAGGCTATTCTCCTCTTCGTGCCTTGCTTAATGTTAAGGCACTAGGCTGCTCGATTTCCTGCATCTGCTGCCCACATGTTTGTCAATGTAGCATATCCTCATGTCTCTCTTGCAGACATTTTTATAGCGTAGCCATTGTCTACCTACCGATCGGGAGCCGTTTACTAATTCGCCATACAAAAGATCTTTTAGGACGTAGCCATTTTCCATCCATTCTATATTTTGCAATAGCTCTTAAGTAAACACATTAAATTATCATACCGTGGTTTATCCACAGGTCCTGCTAGTTATCATAATTATTATTTGTAACTTTTAGTGTTAATTTTTAAAAACTGGTCACAACTGGCTATTTTATAAAGTTTAGATTTTTTTCCTGGAAGAGATAGGTACTTCAACTTGCATTTAAATAAACATTACAATGTGTACATCATGAAATTTATGTCCACACTTGCATATACACAAATCTTTTTATTTGTGATAAAAGATTTGGACATTTGGTGTTTTTTTTGTGTGTGTGTGTGTATACAGGGTGGCCCACAAAATACTGAATTAAGGTGTAACTTGGTATCCATGAAAATGGAGGCAATCTACAAGATATCATTTTTTACAAATAGCTTGGACTATATTTTATAACTCAAAAGGCTAAATGATTAAATTTGTTTGAGCCAGTGTGTGTGTGTATATATATATATATATATATATATTTATTTTTTTATTCTTTAAGTTGCGCATGACTTTCACGATCAAATTACCATGATCGTATTTCGGATGAGTTACATCACACAATTTCGAAAGAAAATTAACTGCTAAAAGACGCCAAATCCGTTCACTTTATTTAATTACTTTTTTGCCCTCATATACAGCATTTCATTTTTTTTCTTTCTCCAGTCCGTCTCACATACCTTGAAAAAGGGTGAAGGTTCACCTGAAATATCGGAATTGATCAAACCAGGAATAGAACAACAATTGAATATTAAAATTCTAATTTTTGTTCTTTTTTCCAATGCTTCAAAAGACCAAATAAACAACGTTCGCAAGAACATATATATATATATATTTCTATTTACATTGCAAAGTAAACAAATCTTACATAAGATTATCATTGGATAATAATTTTAGTTTGGAAATTAATAAAAATTCATAATCTATATATTCTTTAATCTTCTGTTATCTTGCAACACCCTCTGGTTAAAAATTGAGACCCTCCAAATTGCCAAAGACTAAACGTAAATCCTGTGACACTCCCCGGCGGGCTGCGAGGCCCTTTTCGCGCATTACTCTGCATCTCTCCTGCATTCCTGAACTCCTATCACTGGCCATGATTCCGTGTCGTCTGCTAGCTAACTTCTAGGACCTGTCCACGTTGCAACACACTCAAACACCTCGCAGGGGACCACCCGCCGAGGGGTGCACAAAAAACAAGCATTACAAAAGAGAAAGAGAACAAACAACAACAACAAAACAGTCAGATGAACATTAAAAATGGTCAGAGGCATATAACTTGCATTCATCCACATCAGTTACTCCCATCAGCTTCTAATTCATCTCCTCTGTCTGTCGAGATGAGAGGGGGCACAAGGCCCCCTCTTGTTCCTTTAAGTACTTCTTCTAAAGTTGACTCTATGCTATTCACAAGTCTCTAAGGGAGATGTTACTGCTTTGCTGCCTGAGATCTAACTGACTTGACTTTTTAAAATTTCCCAGAATCCCTCTGATCTCATCTCACTCCCCGGGATTCCTCACGAGATTTCCAAATCCTTTGTTCTAACATTGAACTCTATGCTGGTGGTCACATATTTTTATGACTTCTTTTGCCTAAATCCAGACATTGTCTGTTACTGGCCTTTATCACTCTTTTTCTATCTCTTCTAATCCTTTTCTTAATTTTATGACTTCCTTGACTTTTCATTGACCCACCTTACACATACAATATATGCATACATATACATACATAATCCACCTACATACTTATCTTATATGTGGGTTTTCTTACTACTTATTCAGTAAACTAGCTAGAATTATATATACACACCTACACCTGCATGCACAGATGCACACTGCACCCATGCATTGTGCTATAACCCTGATTATCTGTTGTCACTTATTCGCCGAATTCTTATCTCTTATGAGTTATCACCTCAGCTAAATAATGGACCATTCTGTTTTTATTGGGAAGAAAAAGGACATGCTACACAGAAAAATATAATGGGAAAGAGCTGAGTGTGCGGAAGCAATTTTTCTAATGTTTCAATCAAACATAATGAAAAGAAAGTGCGAATTAAATCAAGATTATACTTTTTAGATATTGAACTATTTTGCAATAGCTCTTAAATAAACATCATACATAATAATTAAATTATCATACTGTGGTATATCCACAGATCCTGCTAGTTGTAAATAATACCTCATTTTTTTCTCTCCATTTCTTGCATATTAATATAAACATAAAATAAATGCTTTCCAATATATATTTTATTGATTTAAAAAAAAACAAAAAAACTTGGGCACAAAGAAAGTGCCAATATTTAACTGAGATTGTCAACAATCTCACACATAAGTTTATCAAGACCGTCACATGGTTCAATATCCATTGTTTTTACTTCTGATTTATCTTTGGCCTGTAAAATTTCACTTGATGTCATTGCTTTACATTCCATGGCATCTGCATCTGGTAAAGCTTGTAAGGATTTTTGAATAAGTTCCTTGACACCATCAAGATGTTTCTGGAACTTGTCAGCAATTTCTAACCGCTGTCTTTTCTGATACTCCATCATCATACGAAGCGTCTCACGTGCTTGATGTGGTCGAAATTCGTTAATCAAATGATGCATGTGGATGAAAAGCAAATTGAGATCGTCTAATTTCTCTGTTCGTTTTGGTGAATCAGGTGCTCTGATAAGAATATCAAGCAAGTCCAAAAAATTGATTAAAATGGAATGATTTAGTTTTTTCAGTTCTCGTTTGTGGTCATAATTCTGTGGGTAGAGTCTTCTGAATCCTTGAGATTCCAGGGGCCTGATGATTGCATCTTCAGCACTGAAAGCCACTCCAAACATCATGTAGTTATCCTGCAAAAAGAAAATAATAGACCTTATGTTTTTGTGATAATGAAATGTATACATTTTAAAGATGGCATCTTGTGACACAATGGTGTTTGGTAGGTTTAAAACTAAAAACAAAAAGAAAATAGAATATGTTGTATGTGTGGGTATAAAATCAAGACAAGCTCCACACAGGTCGGTATATATGTGTGTTTGGTCAGGAGTGGGTTAGGAAACAATAAAAACCCTAGGTGACAGTCTATGATTTTACAGATTTAAGTAGAAGACAAGGACTTAGGGTGAATTCATTGGATGAAGCCAGCTCAACTGACTTAAGGTAAATGCCATCACAGAAACAGAGAATGGCTTGACAATTTTGCTTCCCTACTTATAAATGTTATGCCCCCTAAAACCTGTATTTTCATATCTTTGTGACTAGCAAACTTGCTTTAAGATAACTTTGAGGTTTTTCTGAAAATATATATTTCCAAACATCATTGCAATTATGTATATAAACAGAGAGTAAAATCAATTTTTTGAATGGTTTTCTGTTTTAGCTTTTCTTGTGTTGGAGGCAGAGGTAGTGTAATGATTATCGTTGAATGAAATGGACTCTGCAAGCAAGGTTCAAATCTTGGATGAGACTTGTTTTACTTCAAGCTAATACTTTTAAGGAAAGGCATGGATCCATCTCTTCTCCCTGCATCAATGGGTAAATAGTAAGGCAGACTGGGCTCTCTCAAGGGACCACTTGTGAATTTCCTATTCCCTTGTTACTCCTTCCATGAATTCACCACAGGTGAATTCATTGGATGAAGCCGGCTCAACCGACCCAGGGTGAATGCCATCACAAAAAACAGTTTTCAAAAGTTTATAAAGAATAAGAACTATCATATACCCAAATCAGGCATTCCAAAATTCTGTCACCTTAAATTTCAAAATCTTATCTTATTATAATGAAGATTGTGTTTTTTTCTGTCTGTAACCGAAACTATATTACTACTCAAGTCACAATTACCTTGGTTATTGACATCACATTCTCAATGATTTTATTTTTTATTTAAACCTCACTTATCAATAAAATTGTTTTACATTATTAATACTGTTAACCATATCTACATATTAACAACATGCAATTATATTTATATATACAATAAAATAGCGGTTTACAGTGTGAACGGGAAGGCTAATTTGCATATTGATATTAAAAATGTGACTTTAATAAATATGTGCTTAGTATTATTGATTTCTAACTGTTTGGTTTTATTTTAATCAATATAAGCAAAAATCTCTTCAATGAATCTTAAATGAAATCCATTAACAAGAAAAAATTTATTATTTACTTCCTGTTTTAACTAAATACTTAAATTAGAAAAAAATAACAATGAAAGACGGGAGTGATGGAAGAGTAAGTTTCAGTTGTTCTATTTTTTCGATTATACTCCCTCTGTTTCAAATCATTTTATCTGCATTCTTATTTAGTTTCATTAGCCTTTCTAATTTAATACGATATTTTATTACATTAAAACTTAAATACTTGCACCCGGAGGGTGCATATATTTACTAGTTCCAAATAACAAATATACCTTTGCACAAGAAAATTTCTAAATAAAAAGAATCTTACCTGAATCACTGGTGGTGGCAGAGGTGCTCGACCACGCTTGATATGATCATCTGTATAAAGATTAATGTATTGCATTGGTGGTAATGGAAAGGAGCTAACTCCTTGTTGTTCAGACATCTTGCAATTCTAAAAGTCTGGAAATGAAGACACAAGTAATTAATATACAATTCAACAAAGAAAGAAAAAAAAAGAAAAAATCACACAAAACATTCTCTTTTTATAGCAGTTGAACTTGTATAAGAATTTTTTTAAATTGTTTGAAAAATTGAAATAAGATTTTTTATCAGAACTAGCAAAAGTATGCACCCCCTGGGCACAAGTATGTCAGTTTTGATTTAATATAATAATTGAATTAGAAAGACTAACCAAACAAAATAAGAATGAATATAGAAATATTACACTTATTTTAACGTCATTTTAATTGATTTCTATTTGAAATTATATATAGGATTGCATTTAATACGTTTGAGAATAACATTATTAGAAATTAGTAACAGCAAACAATTATTTATTAAGCCCAGTTTTGTTAAAATCATTATGCAAATCATTCCCACCATATACTATGTAAATCTTTATTTCTGAGATATATAATACATATTTCATGGTTTTAAATGCATTAATATTATTGGCAGTTTTGCAGCATATCTAACTCAACTAAACTTAAATAGAGACATCATTAAGAAATAGGATGCTAATCAAGATTAAATAATAACTATTTCATAATCATTGAGAATATAACTTAAATAACTAAGGACAACCATGACGTCAGTTTGACATAGTTTCGATTACAGAGGGAGTTACATAATCTCCATTATAATAAAATTTAAATATCAATAAATATGATAGTTCACAGAAAAGATTATAATAAAAAGTCTCTGTGTTCTAAAAATTTAACCTGGAAGTAAATCAGCATTCACTTCTGAGGGAAGGGGTGCTAAAACTTTGCACCAAAAATAATGACTAAATCTTTTTATTTCTCACTAGCAGAGCTACCCGGAATTTATAAAATAAAAAAATAAATCTTTTATCTATATTTATATTGTTACGCAGGCACACTCGTTAGGGATGACCAGTGCACCCCCGCAACATGAAATAACAAAAAAAAAATGCAAAAGGTCCCAGATGTAAAAATAAATAGTACAAAAGGGATGGGATTCAAGACTTTCCTCTCTGCTCATGTAAAAAGGGTAGGAGACCGGTGAATGGCAATAATGCTGAATGACGAAGAACAAACAGGATTTCTAATAAACACACAAACGTTTATTAACATTTAAATACTAATTATCATAAAAAAAGGTAAATACATATATACAAATATACATGTAATGAGAGGGGTAAAGTGAATATATGATTCGTGTTATCAAATGAGTGGGCAAGCAATTGAACATATCAACCATATCAACATTACGCAAAATATATGACAGACATTAGGGATTTACAGAATACAAAATATTATACGTTTTTTTTGTTAACTGACTGTGACGTTGTAACTCAAAAGAATGTTCTTTTGTTAAATTGTTCATTTCCTTGTTTTTTTTTCTGTTCCTTCCTTCCAAATGAATTAACTTTAATTACGGTAAAATGTCTTTTATTCTTAGTTCTCCTGTCTTTCGATCCAAATATTGAATTTTTACGGAGCGGTCGTAGTCTGGCGTTATCTATAGGGCGATCCCATCAACTGTGTGTTGTTTGCGCGTTTTTCGTGCAAAAAATCAATCTCAGTCGTCGTCATAGCAACGTCCTGGGGTAAAGTATACTTTTAGGGTTACGGGTCACAGTTGAAATCTACATACATACTTCCCCTATCACCTGAGGTGTGGAGGAAGAGTACAACTGTCTTCTAAGTACATAGGCAGTAGTGACCACGTTAACATTCTTTCGTAAAAATACAAAACTGAATCTTACTTTCTTTGCTCGCCTACGCATCTTTGGGTTTGTTTTTTTTTATTTATTTCTTTCAAATAGAGTTTTCTTCTAATTCTAACATATATATACTGGTTGATATACCAGTGATACATCACAATATATAGATTAATAAAGATTATTTTTCTATATATTTGTTTTATTATCTTTTGTTCTTTATATATTTTTATTTTTAACTTTATTTTTACTATTCTTCTTGTTTATATTTTCTCTTTTATTTGTCTTATTTACTTTTATTATGTTTTATCCTTTATCAATCTTTTTTATAATTAATCTTTTAATATATCATTGATTTATACCCTTATATTTTTATTCAACTTTTCGGACCATATGACCTTTTTCGATCTTGTTTCATCAGGACATTTTTTTTTTTTTTTTTACACAGTCAAAATCCGGTTGTTTGTTAGGGGTTAGTTTTATAATTAAAAAAAACTCTAAAAATCATCTGTTAACAAACAACCGGATTTTGATGGTGTAAATGAAAAAAATGTCCTGATGAAACAAGATCGAAAAAGGGATGCCTAAAGGTCATATGGTCCAACTTTTCTATGGAAAATTAGGTTGGTTGGATTTTACATGTCAACCCATTAGGTCATTTTATTAATTCTTGATGGGTACTCAATTTTTTTAAACACATTTTTTTAGAATTCATTTTGTTCTATTTAACCCACAGATGGGACCCTAATAGGTACTACCACTTCAGGTCAGAGTGGACCTAGGAGTAATGGTGATGAAGGGGTAGTGCACATTCCCCAAAATTGGAACTTCACGTTAAATAGAGTTTAACATCATACCCAGGAAATAAGACCCTTAGCCACCACCTTCTAGCACATATGATAAAAAGGGGATGGGGCTTGCCATAAGAGCAATCGGGTTGGGACAATCATATTTATTGCCCTTTTTATCATATATGTGCTAGAAGGCAGTGGCTGTAGGTCTTATTTCCTGGGTATGAAGTTAAACTCTATCTAATGGTGAAGTTCCAGTTCTGGAGATTGGGGAATGTGGAGTGCCCCTTCATCACCATTGCTCCAAGTGCCACTCTGACTCAGGGTGGTAGTACCTGTTAGGGTCCCATCTATGGGTTAAATAGAAAAAAAAGTGTTTATAAAAAGATTGAGTAACCATCAAGAATGAATTTATTTAAAAAAAATGTTTGGCATTAAATGACCCACCAAGGTTGATATGCCATAAAACAAACAAACAATATATATATCTACCAACCCCTCCACAAAATTTAAAGAGAAATAAAAAGGATTTTAAAATGTAAGATGAAAACTTTTAGAACTTTTGTAAAAATAATGAAATGTCAATTATTATATTTAAGCAACAATAACTTTGGGCAATGTTACAGAATTGACCAATGTCCTGTATACTAGTTTTGAAATTTAATGAGGTTGTATAAACCCTTTAGTAAAAGAATATATAAAAGCTCAATAATTAAAAAAAAACAGGTTTATTATCCAAGTGATTAATGTCTTATTTTATTTTCTATATATATTTTATTTTTCAAATTAAAGGTTTTCCAAGAAATGGAATGATACAAGCAGATGAGCTGGCTACTCATTCATTTCACTTTTTTGTAAGTGACAAGAAATTGAATATTCAATTTTTGTATCAATATTTACTTACTGCCTATAACTTTATCACCTTCAATTTTCACAATTTTGTAGGTAATTTTTGGCTAGATTTTTCATTTTTTGAAGAATAAAAGACTAAAAGTCAAAGATTTTTTGTTAATGAATTAATTGTTTCTGTATTAATTTCAATTATCTTGCAAATCTTGAATGAATTTTAAGATTTAAAAAAAAAAAAAAGTCTTTTGTTCTAATTTTGAATACAAGTAATTTATTTTGTTGATTATTTGGTATACTGTAGGTATCTCCAAAATTGGGTCACGTGATCAGTTTAGGCCATATTGAATAAACGAAAGTAAATATTTTTTAACTTTGTTTTTTAAAAATCCTGAAAAAAAAAAGTAACGATCATACAGAGTTGTTACAAAGAAAAGCAGTTAATTCAAATATCAAATTATCCGATTGGGAAAAATTACACCCTTATCTTGAAAAATAAAAAAACAGTTTTTACTTGCAAAAGGGTGATTTTTATGTAGAAATGGGGGACTGTAAATTTACATATCATCTCTCTTAGACAATTATACATTTAAATGTATGGGTGGCTGTATTCAACATAATTGTTTTCTTGTGCATATTCAATAACCGATTATTGGTTTTCAACCATTTTTGAAAGATTTTTTTTTTTTTGGGTGGTAGTTTCAGAATAACTCCGGAATATTTTTAGTTGAACTTATAGTGTAACTGAAGCAAAGAAAATACAATAAGTATTACAAATATTGTCAGTTTTGCTCTTCCGTATATTATATGAATCAAACATTACTATTCAACAATTAAAAAACTCTTAAATTCTCTTAAAAATGTTAATATATCATGGATCGGACAAATTTTTAGTTCACCTGAATTCTAAAATTGAGTGTTATATATTTAAATATTAGTGAAAAATTCGATTTGTACACAGAAAAAAAGATTTTTTAAAAAATTGAAAAAAAAAAAATTATTTAAGCACAAAAGATTTAAAATCTCTTAAAAATTAATTTCTTTAAAAAAAAAATTTTTTTCTTGACAATTTAATAGAATATAGTACATATCAATTTAAAAAAAAAAGTTTTCAAATAATATTATGACATTTTTTAGCATTTTTATTGCAGAATTCATGATTTTTTTTCTACAAAAACTACTGCCTTGAATATTATACAAATCAATTGATATAGTTATTCAGACTCTTATTTTTATAGAAAAAAAGTAAAAATTGTTTTTTTCCGGTTCATTTTTTCCATATCTCATAAAATAAAATAGGGGTAGGGGTAGACCTCGTAAAAAATTTTTTAAAATTTCGCTTAATATATTTTAGGAAACAACTATTTCAGACATATTTACATCCATAACTATTTTTACCTTTGTAAATAGTTTAAAGTTGTTGCGTAGTGATTCTGTTATACACTTTTTTCACCTCAGTGTTGTAATTTTAAGGGAATTGAGATTATAAACTTAGCAAAACAGTCCACTTTTGCAATTGTGAGATCAAAAAAGTATATAACTGAATCACTACGCAACAACTTTAAAACTACATCAATTAATGCTGTCCTTTGATTTTTTTAACTTATAAAATACTCAGTTGAGAAATTAAAAATATATACATTGGACTTCATTTCATATTCCATTAACATCTGTCCAGTTGACTATGGTAAAAATTTACGCCCCTGAATTCACAGTCTACCAATATATTATTATATTGAAATAATGAAGCTGAAACATTTCTAGAGAAAAAATATCACACATGGCTTCTTTCTTTTTTTTTCTTTTTTTCGCATACTGTGCGCTTTTTACTCTTTTTATCCAAACGACTATTTTATTTTATTAAAGTGATAAGCTTTTCCGTGTTAAATAACATTTAATCTAAGAGTAATTTCGATATTTTTTCACTTTGAAAAGGACACTTTTTGACAATAAAGAAATCGCAATTTAAATCTTAATGCCAACGAAAACCGGCCAATTCATCTAATTTCAATTTCAATTATTAACCACACTATGTTTTTCTGTTTCTACATTTTTCCGTGGATATGTTTAAAATCAAAGCTTTTATCTTTTTTCATAAAAATGTCAGATATCGAGTGTAAAAGGTAAATAAACAAATACAAAGTAAAACCGGGAGTTTGTGGTTTGTTAATGAATAATAGAGAATGAATCGCTAAGTTCTTAGAATAAAAACAAAACACTATTTCATATAACTGATTGCTACGGGAAAGAAAAAACACATTTAAAAAAGAAAAACAAACGAAACTTTAAATAATGAGAAGAAAAGAGGATAGAAAAACTATCAAAGAAACAAATTTAAAGAGTAATTACCTTCTGTAAACTGGATTTATGTAAAATCAACTGAATCCTAAACTATATCTTATTCACTGCTGCGCAGTTAACGATAATATTTTCTAAAATTAATTGCTATTATCTCTATTTTATTAAATAAGGTAAATAAAAATATACATTCTAATATTATTAAATCTAAAAATTCTGAGTAAATAATTTGTAGATATTTTTTTTTTAATTGAAAAATCTAATGGTTGATAGCAAAAGTCAAAATAACGAAAACAAATTATGTTCTTTCAAATAACGTATAATCCTAATTGTCAAAATAATTTTTTTATTATTATATTGTAATAGATATCTATCTAAAAGTTTAGATAGTTGTTATAATAATTAAAGGGATTTATATATTTTTAATTTTTAAAAAATTTGATCAGATTTCCCATTGCTATTTTTAGCTTGTCCGTAAAGCCAAGTGATTTACTGCGGTATACTTTGTATACAGTCGCTGGCAACAGCGAAATGGCTGTTTGTTGAGAAAATATTATTTCCAAATATTTCAAACACTCTTGTGAAGTATATTATATTTTCCTAGTTTTATTTTCAGTTGAACAAAACATGGATCTGAATTTAACTCGCATCGACTATACACAGGTGAACTCGTATTGTCTATTATTTTATTTAACTAACACCTGTAGCTAAAAACAAAAGTTTTGTCGTTTACGTTGTTAGTAAATATCACGTTAATTAAATCATGGAAAGTGGTTCTTCGATTCCAGTGAATAAAACCTCAAACCTTTTACTAATCACCCCAACAAGTAGTTTTTAATTGTCTCTTTCCTACTATCAAATACAAGAACATTATATTTTTTTAATAAAATAAAAACCATGATGATTACTTATTCTAAATTTTTATCATAAAAAAATTGAAATTTCAGGAAATTAAAATATACCTGCAAATGCAAGAAATAACAAAGACTAGAAATTATAAAATTAAAGTTTTAATTTGATACGTAATTAAGATATCAATACAATTTTATCATTAATATATTAATAATATATTAATTATTGATATCATCATTCTATTCAATTTTATATCATTTTCTTTTTGTGCCAAATTGTTTCTTAAAAGAGATGGCAAAGACTAGAAATTATACAATTAAAATTTATTTTAAACCAAGATTTTCAGCTCTTTAAATTTTTGATGTTAACTTTATTGTTCACAGCTTAATTTTTATTCTTGATATATCTTGATGTAGGTATTACTAGGTAATACCCAAAAATCGGCTGCTAAAGTCAGCTAATGTTTTTTTTAAAACGAATTAAAATTAATTAAATCGATTATTTAAGGTCAAACTTTTGTCTAAATCGATAAGTAGTAACATAATTTTAAAAAATCAATTTAGATAAAAAAGCAAAATAATATTACACATTTAATTCATTTTTAATACATTTAAAACGATTTTTTCGGTCAATTTCGATCGCGTTCGACCATAAACGTTCTTTATAAATGGCGCATTTACAAAATTCATGTAACATTAGCGATTTTTAAAAATTTACACAGATTTTTCAACAAATTGGTTATACCTACTTGATGCCATTTTCTTTTTTGTGTCATATTGTATCTCTGTGTTCACTTAGTTTGTGTCAGAACAGACATGTTTTTATTGTATAAATCAATTGTTATAATAATAATAATTATTATAGGTATCACCAAAATGTGTGCTCATTTTGATTTTAAAAATGAATTAAAATAAATTAAATTGATCATTTAAGTTCAAATTTTTGTTTCAGTCGAAAAATAGTAACATCAGTAAAAAAAAAAAAAATTTTTTAAAAGAAAAAAAAAATAATATTACAGATGTAATTTATTTTTGATACATTTTAAACAATTAAATTCGCCCCAAAAATGACTGACGATATATGATACATTCAAAACAAACCCTCTTGTCAACGTTTTAAAACTTTTTAAAAGATTTCTTCTTAGAAATCAAAAAAAAAAAAAACATTAAATACACTTTGTACAGAATAATTACTAACTTTTAAATGAAATATCTTATTTTTTTTGTCTAAACACACAGAAAAAAAAAAGATGCTCTAAAAAATTCTTGTGGGTTGTTTACAAGAGAATTGACCAGTGGGAAATGTTAAGAGGAATAACAGGGTAGTAGGGAGCTCTTAAAATCT
The DNA here is from genome assembly GCA_023376005.1 of Doryteuthis pealeii. NCBI lineage: Eukaryota > Metazoa > Mollusca > Cephalopoda > Myopsida > Loliginidae > Doryteuthis > Doryteuthis pealeii. Next base: position 36,390,791 of record CM042137.1, on the reverse strand, counting down.
CCCGGGCAAGCAAATAATTTCGGATGGAAGAAGACAAAACAACAGTTGAAAATTAAAACAACATATATTCAAAAAAAGTACAAAAAAGGTGTTGCAAATTTAGTGGCATTTTTGACAAGACTTATCTTGCTGAAGGTGAGGTAAAGGGTTGCGCTGGTTATACCACTCGCTGTTTGATGGTGAAGGTGCGCTAGAATACAATTCTACTCGCAGTTGATAGAGAGCACTTGAAAATCGCGTCTTGCCTGGTGAAATCTCATACGATAAGTGAAAGCGACTCGCCTATCGTCATGGGGTTTAAATTTGGCGCCAATATTGTATATTGGCGATTTGCCCTCTAGTGGCAGGTGGAGATAATTCAACTATCATTTTTCTGATAATGTCATGTGATCTGTTTTTCTGATGTTAACAATACAATGGCTGAGATTGATAACAAAAAAATTACCAAAAACCAGGGAATTATCTGATTTAAATAAAATTTTCAGTGTTGACTTATTACTCAATGAATTCTTTCTTTTAAATTTCTGAATCATTTTAATCAAACTGATTCAATGGAAATAAATTGAAATTCTTTAAAATGAATATTACCATTTGCTGCATCCATATGAACATTTAGAGCAACAATTTATATACCTAATTAATAGATAAAATTTATTTAAAATATAAAGCACCCAATTTTAAGTTTTAAATTTCATATTTTTAGATTCTAAAAACAAATAGGTATTTAATAACAAGCCTACTTTAGTATTGTTATCTAATAATTTTTTTGAGAAAACTCGATTGGAAAGTTAAGCCCTCCCTTTAAATAGAACAAATATCGATGTATATTTTTTTTACTGATAATCTAAAAGATATATACATAAACAACAGAGTAAAAAAAAGATCTCCAAAAACATTTTAACATTTAATTTTGAGATTTTTGGTACTTATTTTCTACCAAAAGCACTCCTTTAAACATTTTTTTTTTAATTCATTTATTGATGAATCAACAGTGAAAATTTAATTAAAGTCGGATAATTCCCTGATTTTTGGTAATTTTTTTTCAAACTTTAAATTGATTTTGTAAAATAGGTCTATGACATCACAATCGGTGGTACCTATATTATTATTTGTTAAATGTTATAATCATAAATTAATTATTGTAATTTTATAAAAAATGAAAAAAACACAAGTTTTATTGACAAGTGATGTTTAATAAGCCAATTCTGCAGTGTTTCTGTTTGTTTAACAAATCTTTGTCTGTTTAAAGAAAAAGAAATTATTAGTGAACAAAAGTCTGCGAGCCTCTGCTTTTGGTATGTGGTGGCTTTTGTTAATATTCAAATATGTGAAACAAGACATAATTCAATATGCCAAGTAATGTTGGCATCCCCATTTTAATTTTCAAATTAATCATTCTATATAAATGACAAAAAAAAACATTAAAAGTAAATGTTATCTCTAACAATAAAACCATTTAAACATGTCATTTTATAAACATCTTTAAAGTATATATTCTAGAAGTTGTTCATAAGTTTTGCTATTTTTGTAAATAAATAATTATATTTTATTTCAGGTTGGTTTGACCTGTCCCAAGACAATGGAGTTGCTTCCATTGGCTGGGAAAACACAAAAGGTAAATGGATTTTTTATAATAAATACTTGAAAAAATTGTAGACATGCTTAGTATAACAGTTATTGTCATTGTCATAGGAAATGAAATCCGCAATCTGAGTTCAAATTCTGGACAATACTGTTTGCATTTCACTTTGTGCTATTACCCTAGGAAAAGATAAGGATTTACCCAACCTGTCCACCACAGTTAGGATGTAACACAAGGTCACAAGTATACAATGAATTAAAAAAATCGTCTTTAGCATAAAATAACATAACAAGAGTTGACATGCTGTAAAATTTAACCAACCAGCCAACCAACCTAATTAGTCCTATGCTAATGGCTAGTAAGTAGTTGTCTGAGTTTGAAAAAGTTTAAATTGTAGACTGTCACTTTGGGATATTGCAAAGAAATTAAAACACTGTTATTCATTGATTGATGTTTTCCTAAAAAGTTATAAGAAAAATGGAAATTATCATAAAAAAGAAGGCAGTGGCTGCAAGAGAAAACCTCTACATCATGAAGATACAAAAATTGTTAGAGCAATAAAGTGGCAGTGCACTGTAACATGACAACAACTCAAAGATACATTGATATTAAAATTCTTATTTCTCTGAATTTTTTAGGTGAGGCTTGATAATTTGGATTATTTGGACTATTGTTCTCATCTTTATTGTTATATATACAACGTTTCGGCCAATATGCTCTCCGGCCTGCTTCAAGTATTTCTTGTCAAACTTTGGAACATTTTTGAACTCTGGAACCTTCTTGTCGTAATTGGGAGCCTTCATGGAACCACGAACCAAACACTTTATTCAATCCACACGGGTAGACTGTTCTCATTCCGTTAACCATGACTGGGTACAAGTGTTAAGCTTTAAGTATTCTATATTATCATCACCCTTGGCCAGGATTGAACCTGCAACCTAGAGATGATTGTCACAAAGATGAGGAAAATAATCCAAATAATTCTCATGTCATTTGTTTGTTTCTCTTTTTTTTTTTGTCCAATACTGTAACATAATTCAATAGAACAAAATTTACAATTTAAAATGGAATATTACACAATTATTTAATACTAGTTTATTCCAAAATATATCCACTCTGTTGGTGGGTCTGTATTCCTCACAGAGGGGTAAGACCTCCCCCCTCCAAAAAAAAGAGGGGTGCTCTGGGTATGGCATTAAATGGCATCTAATGGTGAGGCTCCAGTTCTGGGAAGTATCAAGTATCCCTTCATTGTCATTACATTCAAGTCCACTTTGACCTGGAGTGGGAGTACTTGTTTGGGTCTCATCTATGGGTCAAATGATCTGTTTAAAAGTTATTCATATTTGATAAGAATACTTGATGCCATTTAACTGTGAATTATTTGTAGTAAGAAATAGTTACTTGAAGTTATAATTGTTTACTAGGGATTATTATTATTATTATTATTATTATTATTATTATTATTATTATTATTATTATTATTAATTATTTTCAGATTGCCATAGCTGACAATGATGGAGTAGTGCACTGTTTTAGCATGAAAAAAGGAGAAGTCATCGTAAGTTGGGAATATTTTTCATTGTAATTCATTATTATCTTTTCAGTCAATAAAATTCTGTAAAGAAATAATATGCATGTAATGTTTTAAATTTTATTCAATTTCTAAAAAGAAAAAAAGATTATAAACTGAAACCCAAAACTTCTTCTTTTCCAATTATAAAAAATATTGTTTATTGTTTGAGTTTTTTTTTCTATCAATATCCTTTGTTTATAAATGAACCAGATTGAAATACTATTTGAGTAAAAAAATTTGCAATATTTTGGTATGCACTACTTTGTGGCAAGTATATCAAGCCATGGAAAGGTACTTGCTGTAATTGGTAGTACTAACAGGACCTGTATGATAATTTGATTATTACAATGTAATAATTACAATAGCTATTGCTATTAAACTATTAAATTAAGGAACAAGCGTATTGATATATTGTTAGTATTGTGGTTGGTGGTGTGCTGACATGTTGTGCATGGCTTAATTTTGTGTATGATTTGAAAGCCACACTGATAAATGTGCAACATAGTCTAATTTGAGAACTTCTGCTTTACAAGTTCAAACTGGGCCATAATGCTGTAGAAACAATCAACAACTTTTGTTGTATGAAAGGTAAAAGTGTAGTTGATCACAGTACAGTAATCAAATGGTTCAAGAAATTTTTATCAGGCTGCAAGAACCTTGACCATCAGGAAAGCCATGGATTCCAAGGCTGTGCAATAAGCCATAGAGGCTAATCTAGCGAGTAGCATTTGGAGAGTATCAGGCAAGGTCGACATCTCACAGTCCACTGTGGTTCATCACATTCTTGACTTCAGCAAAAACATCTAGAGCTGCCAAATTGTGCCTCACATTACCAAAATATTGTAAAACTTTTGACTTGTCCAAGTAGTTTGTTTCCTTAAGAGTTCTTCATCTGCATTTATTATTACTAGCAGAACCTGTGGATATACCACAGTATGATAATTAAATTATCACAACATTTGATATGGCTACTTAAGAGCTATTGTAAAATAGTTCAATATGTAAAAAGTATAATAATCTTGATTTTACTCTCTCTCTCTCACTCTGTTTTTCTTTCTTCCCTTCTTTTCATTATGTTTGATTGAAACAATTAGCGTTATCACTTCCGTGCGCTCACCACCTCTCTCTATTTCTGTTTGGCATGTACTTTTTTTTCTCTTTCTTTCTTTATAATAAAAATGGAACAGTTCATTATTTAGCTGAGGGGATGACACTCATAAGAAATAAGAATTTGGCGGATAAGCAACACCAGATAATCATGATTTACATTTTTGCATTTCATCTTGGATCATTTGGACAGTCTCATTTTTAACCAATGGGTGTTGGAAGATGATAAGGTCATACAATTAAGGAACAATTAAGGATATATAGATTTGTTTACTAATTTATTATATTTTAATCTTCTTGTTTCTGTTTCCAAAACTCATTGCTAGATAAAGGAAAACACAGAATTTGTCTTTTTGTAATTAATAAAAATTTGAAACTGATTATTTTCTAATCTAGATTATCTATTTTTTTTTTCATTTATTACACTGGCCTGCATTAAATTTTTTTTCCAAAGGTCAAAAGTTTACTAACTGATATAGATCACCATTTTATGCTGAATTCAAAAATACCATTCATTGTGTTTGGTCAGGTCTAGTTTTTAAGATGTGCTTGAATACTTCACAACAAGTTGCACATAATAATAACAACACTTATTCAAAGCCTGTGGACTCCACTTGTCACAAATAAATAGTTATATAACTATTCTATATATTTCAAGTAAGAGCTTGTATCTTAAAATTTGATTAAAATTTGATTAGAAAAAATGAGTATGATTTTTGGATTCAGCCTAAAAAAACGTGCCTTAAAATCCACTATTATGTATTCAACCTTGAAAAAATTGCAGGCCACTGTTATTTATTCAAAACCATTTATTTATTATGTTTGAAATTTGATTTATTTCTAATATTTATCTTGTGTTATTGAAATGGAAATTTGTTTCAACTTTTTATTTGTTTGCAGACCCAATTTAAAACTCTTCCTTCTCAGAAGATTCAGCGACTAAAACTTGGCGGAGTTTTAGATGCTCCAAAAAGTAATGTTTTTGTTGCTTCTGGTTCTGAAGTGAGAGGATTCTCCAAGAAAGGAAAACACTTTCTAACATTCAACTCAAATATTTCAGAAACTATTCAATCAATGTAAGTTTTTCAAATGATTATTTTCTTTTTTTTTTAAATAACAAAAACTTATGAAATTTATCTTATTGAATTTCTTTCTTTTTTTTACAAATGAAGGGAAAACATTAGATTTCCTCTAATATTCCTATACATTGAAATCAAAATCAAATTTTGTTGAATGGTCATTGTTATCAAAATAAGCAAGAATATGCACCCTTCTGGTGTAAGTATTCAAATTTCAATATATTGAAATATATTGAATAAGAAAGACTATTGAAATTAAATAAGAACACATATAAAAAGATTACACTTATTTTGATTATATTTTAATTGGTTTCTATATAAAATCATTCATAGGATTGATTTTAATACATTGGAGAATAAAATAATAATATTACAGATAAATAACACCAAGTAATTATTTATTAAACCTGGTTTTGTTAACACGAATATGCAAATTAACCACCCCATATATTATGTAAACCTTTATTTCTGTGTTATATATTAGACACGTTGCATGATTTTAAATGCACTAATAACCCGGCCTTCAGGGTGGGGGTCCAGTAGCCAAAGCCACTAGACCTGTGTTGTTAATTAACAGTGTGATCCCAGGGGCCCCCAAGCAACACCTGCCCCCTGATTTAAAGGGGCATGGCTGGGTTTATTGCCTAGTGGAATGCCGATCGGATCTATGCATTTTTTTTGCCTGCCATCCCATGAGCTTCGGTTCGTGGGTGGTCCCACATTAATATGACCTTGTGTCATACCCATATAAGTGGGGTGCAAGATAAATACCTTAATGACATGGGTTGTTTTGAGGCAAATCTAACTTAGATTTTCACAGAGACATCGTTAATAGATAAGATTTATTCTATGTATTAATGATTTATCTATATATAAAGTGAATTTCTATATATATTGAATAAGGGGAAATTTTTTAATTTTTTTCTCTAAATGGCTAAGTCATCTACAGTGAATAGATAGATAAAAAATTAAAAAGGTAAAGGGTAAAAGGTATTAGATACCAGGTAAAAAGTAAATTGTAATAGTTAAGGGTTATAGGTAATATGTATTATGCAATATATGATGCAAATCTGTAATAATGTAATAGTTAGGGTGTGAGCATAGAAAGCCGGTTGTGAAGTGACAAAACTGTCTGCAGGTCCTAGTGCAAAGCCAAATTCACTCGTTTATAACAGTGTTTAATAGCATAATGAATTTATGTATGTTGATATAAATATTCAAGTTTCCTTTAGTGAAAGTAGTATCATTATTGTAGTGTAAAAAATGATATATGAAGCCTTTGTGACCTTTTTTTTGTTACATTTCCAGGTATGTTGAAGGAGCTGATCTATTTGTATGTGGAAATTACATCTTCAATCACTACAAAGACTGTAAAGACCTTCATAATATTTTATGTAGTGACAGAATCAATGATGTCCTCTGCTTACCACAAACTAAAGATTCTATAACTACTCCCATACTTGCATGTCAAGATCGCTTATTACGAATTGTAGAGGTGTGTTTCTAATTACTTTTTCTTTTTTTTTTTTAACTTTACAAAAGGATTGTATTTGTGTATGAATGTGCATGAAAAAAAAATGAGCATGAAGTTTCAGGGTTTGTTTCAAAATTATTTATACACATTCTTTTCAAGGCATGAAACCAAAAATACATTCAATGCTGCTCTTTGTAATTTGTGGATTAAAGTAAAAAATTTATTTCATCATTTATATCTGATTTACATATTCATCTGCAGTCCTGTTGACTGGGGCTTTAGAATACACCGACTGCAACTCTGCACAGGGGTAAGACCCCCCCCCCCAATGGAGCCACCTGTTGGCTGTGGGTGGTGACCTGTGATGCTTAAGGATGTAACCCTGGTGGCTGAGCAGTCCAAGACATGCAACACTTCCCTTTGGACCTTACTTAAGCTAGATGGCGGTCGGAGAAGCTCCCTCTGATCAATCAGTTGGTCAAGTCAAGCCTTAGCACCTATATGATTACCCCAACCCTATTTCCCTTATTGCAAGCCCCACCCTTTTTATCATATATGTGTTAGAAGGCGGTGGCTGAGGGTCTTAGTGTCCTGGGTATGACGTTAAACTCTATCTAATGGTGAATTTCTAATTCTGGCATTCTAGGGAATGTGGAGTGCCATTACACCCAGGTCAACTCTGACCCTGAGTGGTAGTAGCTGTTAGGGTCCTATCTATGGGTCAAATAGAACAAAATGAGTTCTAAAAAATGTGTTCAAAAAAGAAATTGAGTTTTTTTGTTTTTTTTTAATTGAGTACCCATAAAGAATGAATAAAACAAAACCTCTTTAGCATAAAATGACCCAATGGGTTGACATGCCATACAATCCAACCAACCCACCAACCAACCAAATCTAAAAGAATATATTAAAATGATATCTCACTTCACCAGATATTTTTTATACTAGAGTAAACATTATATGCTGTAATTTGGATGCCATATCTTTTAGATAAGACAAGGAATATCTGTCACTTAAACTAAAAGAGAATACAATATTAGAATTTTTATATAATTTTGTAATTTCTTTAATCTAAATGTTTCATTGTAAATTTTTTTTATTGTTAGGGATCTGATGTATCATATAAAGTAGAAGTATCTGGTCCTCCTTCTGTATTAGAATTATTGGACAGGGATGGAGGTAAGTGGCTACTTCCTAAACATTTCAACATTATGCTGCTCTTGTATTTCAGTACCTACACTTATTGTTTCAAATATTGCAATTAACATTCAACTGCAAATTTTCCAATATCACTCATCTTTATAGAATAGTATTAGGTTTATCTCAGTCAGTAGATTGTTCTGGGTTCAATACTAGCCCTTGCTGACGCAGCGCATAAGTGGCTCAGGGATCTGTGCAGTAAAGTGAGGAGCTGATGGTAGATATGGCACTCCACCTCAGACGCAAAAACAATCTCCTTGGTCTAACACTATTGAAAAGGAGATAGACTCCCTCACTGTCTGTCTGATACTGCCATAGGGCACTCTGCCGACTTTACTTATTTGTTCATTATTGTTTATATTTTTGAACAGAATCTTTAAAATCCCCATTTTTTTCTTCAGACAATTGAATCTCTTTTTAATATCTGTGGTATTGTCAACACAGTATTTTGACTGATCCTCCAAGTTGTAGCCATGACAGTACTACTGTATAGCTACACCACTTGGACTTGGAGAAAAGGCTTGGTGGTAACTACATAAGGATGCTGTGTACTATTTTGAATAAATCCTGGAAGCAACACCCAACAAAACAGCAGCTGTCCAGCTCCTTACTCCCCACAAACCCCCCAAGTAAGATGAACAAGATATGCTGTGTACTAAAATAAGGATGAACTCTTAAGTGATGTTCTCTTATGGACCCCTAAACATGGATACACCAATAAATTCAGTAAATCTGAGTGTATACTGGGTGATGTCTTGAGGATTTGCCAAATATGATGGTTGATAGGAACGGATAGTGAGAGAGAGAGAGTCAAGGGAATCTTTGCTGTCTGCAAATATTGATGATAAGTGTACTGTCTTTATTGAAAGAGAACATCTCTGTCAAGCAGTGTAAAGCAAAAAATGGTAGCAAACAAAAGTTTTTGAAATCACCTAAAAAATAGAATAACTATTATCAGCATTGCTGTTGTTGATTTTTCTAAAATAAATTTTCTTTACTTTACACTATGCTAAAACGAAAATCTCTTTTTCCATTAAGATAGAACACACGAGGAAGTCTATAAGATGGATCGGATAAAATGTTGTGTTGACAACAGCAAAGATACAAAGAAGAGATCCAATTGTTTGAAGAAAATATTTGCAATTAATCCATTATATTCTAATTTTTTCTTTGTCGAAATACAAATAACTGATGATGTCTCACTTAAAATATGACATTTTCACCAGTAACGTTATTAAAAAAAACTAACAAAATTAAATAAAACACATAAAAAGATTATAATTATTTTAATTATATTTAATTGTTTTTTATATAAAAATCATTCATAGGATCCTATGAATGATTTTATATAAAAAACAATTAAGATATAATTAAAATAAGTATAATATTTTTATGTGTTTTTATTCAATTTTGTTAGTTTTTTCTAATTTAATATATTTCATTAAATCAAAACTTAAATACTTAAGCCCAGAGGGTGCATAATATTGCTAGTTGCATTTAAATAAGTTTTTAATGTTCATATTTCATTAAATCATAGGTACTAGCTTTTGAAATTAGTTTCTTTTCTCCTGTTTTAACTTTGCAATGTAAATTAAGTGTTACAGATTGTTTTATATTCTTTTTGAGAAAATTTGAGTACTTCTTTCTAATTCACTTGCAGTATATATTTCAGATGGATTTATGTTATTTTTTTGTACTGTTTCATTAAATTATATGACAGAAAACCTTCATTTTTTATATTAATATCTATTTCTTATTTGTTTTTTAGGAGTAGAGAGAAATGAAATTATATATGGTACAACTGATGGCAGAATTGGTCTTCTAGAACTTCGAAGGTTTGCAGATCTCTCTTTAAGATATTCTATCATTGCAAGAAAACAATAGTTTTTATGTTTTATAGTTACAGGGTGATTGAAAAGTAACTCCCTATTTTAAACTATTTATAATTTATAATCTGGCCAGTTGTCAATAATTGGGAGAATATTGAAGACTTGATTTTTATGCAAGAAGTTGCTCCTGTTTGTGAATGGCTGAATCTCTATTTTCCTGGGAGATGGATTGGTAGACATGGTCTACATGAGTGGCCGGCCAGAAGCACTGATTTAACACCCTGTGACTTTTTTCTTTGGGGTTGGTTGAAGAAGCAAGTCTAATTTATGAAACTAATCACTATGGAAGAACTTTAAGGACAAATACAAGAATTCATTTCTGCCATTCCACAAGTGTTCCTGGGAAGATCAGTTGATATGATTCCCTTGCGGCTTGAGATGCTTGGTGCCCATATAGAATTTTGAATAAAACTCCATGTTATGTGTGTTCTTCTCATATTCATCTTTTGTAAAAATAATGATTCAGAAATAAATTATAAGATTTTTAAAATAGGGAATTAATTTACAATCACCCTGCATTATCAATAAAAAAGAGCATTATCAATAAGATATTAATCATTGCTACATAGGTTATTAATTAAAGTTTAGCTCAGTCGGTAGAGCACCCACCTAGGAATCACAAGTATCCTAGTTCGATATAAGTCCCCACGAAATCAGCGCATGAATAGCATAGATTGGGTAATCTTATCTGTGTGGTAAAGTGGGAAGCTGATGGTAGGTGTGGCGCTCCACCTCAGCATAATTCAATTTCCCTGGTCTAGTGCTAGCGAAAAGGGGATAGACTCCCTCACTGTCTGGCTGATACTGACAACTTTTCTTACTTATATAGGTTATTGTTTATTTATTTAATTTTTAAAGATAATTCATATGATTGCTTGGTATTATACTTAATAAAATGACTTTAGCAAGTTAGTTTTTCAGATCCATTACTACTGAATAGGAAGTTCTATCCTCACTGGATGCCCCATACTTGCGATCCTGTGTCATATCCTACCCATGGCAAATGGGTTTGGTAAATACCTACTTGAGAAATTAACTTAATAATCTTGTGCTAATTTACCAGACCTTTCCTTAAAAAAAACAAGTTTAGTGTGGTCTCTTTCTAGCTCATCATTTAAAATTATAGAAACATAATTCCATTGTTTTATTATCATACTTTTGTATTTTGAATTTTCTGTCATTGTTAAAACATATTTTTCAATAATCAGTTACTGATTTTAACGCTCTCCTAACATTTTGGTAGAATGCCTGTGGCATAATAACTAACATGCTAGACTGCAACTCTATTATGTTCACTTTTAGACTGATACCTTGGGAAAGGTATGAACTCCCCCTCGGTTAAATAATACCACTACTGTTCTTTTACAAGGATGGCTTTGATATTAAATAATGCACAAAGGTTGATATACCATTAAAAACAAAGAAACCAAAGTACTAACATTTTCAAATCTTTCTATTACAGCAATAGGATGATAGAAAATCAGATTAATAAAACTCATAAGGTTATTAAACATCTTGCCAACTGCAACCTTGAATACCTTTTTGATTTCCATGTTTCTAACACATGTAGGCATGCCTACAAAGTCAGAAAACAGCATAGATCACGTGATTTTCGTAAACATTTTTTTCATGCTCAGAGTTGCTGAGGCATGAAATATACTGCCTGTATCTGTTGTGGGCTGCTGAAACACTGCATCTTTCAAAACCCCCATGCTTCTTGTAATTTGACATTATACCTAATAATTTTGACATTATACCTCCATACACATATGCAGTACCCATGCGCATATGCGCATACATATGTATTATGACTGTATACTATTCATTTAAATGAGTACATTATTCTATGTACTATACATGAGCCTTTGTGGTGCACCTGAGCACTGTATGCAGTAATAATTATCATTATCATTATTTATATTTCTTTTAACTGTAAAGTGATTATATTCAGTATTTGTTGTAAATTTTTCTTTATTCAAAACTATTTAAAATTAAGTTGGAGGAGGAGTGTGGCATAATAGTTGTCATCTTAGGAATTGGACACAGCAACCTGAGTTCAAACCGCCCTGTCAACTAGGGCTGTACAATATACTAACTGCGCCACTGCAGAGGGGTAAAATCCCCCCAATGGGGCCACCTGTTGGCGTGACCCAGGATGCTTAAGGACAAAATCCTAGTGGCTGAGCAGTCCATGACATGCAACACTCCACTTTGGCCCTTACTCAAGCTAGACATGCAGTTGAAGAGGTTCCCTCTGATCAATCGGCTGGTCACATTAAGCCCTAGCACCTACATGATTGTTTCAACCTTATTGCCCTTATGGTAAACCACAACTCCTTTTATCATAAGTGCTAGAAGGCGGTGGCTGAGGGTCAGTCAGGTGCTGGGTATGATGTTAAACTGCATCTAATTCTGAAGTTCTGGTGAGTTTGGAGGACCCTTTCATTACGATTACTCCCAGGTCTACTCTGATGGAGTGGTAGTACTTATTAGGGTCCCATCTATGGGTTAAATAGAAAAAAATCAGATTTAAAAAATGTGTTTAAAAAGATTTTTAATACCCATCAAGAATAAATAAAACAAAATGTGTTTGGCATAAAATAACCCAACAAGGGTTGACCTGCCATAAAATCAACCAACCAACCGAGTTCAAATTCTGGATGAAGCTGTTTGCATTTCACTTCATACTCATACCCTTGGGAAAGGCATTAATCCATCTCTTCTCCCCCCAGCTATGGGTAAATAGTAGAGTAGACTTAGCTCTTTTGCATTAGTGTGGCAACCAGTTTAGGAGAAAAAAATGAAGGCGGTTTGAACTCTGATTGCTGTGTCCAGTTACTAAGATGATAACCATTATGCCACACACCTCCAAACCAGCACTACTCCATTTAAAATTGATTGACCATGGCAGAGGGGTTGGGTAAATACATATATCAAATTAACTTAAATCAATCAATGAAACTGACAATAGAAGAAATAGATAAATTTTATTAAATACTTTTTTATACTAATCCTTAAATATTGTAAAATGTATATTTTTGGGGATTGAAAAAAAAATCGAGTTTTCTTAGGCAAATTCATTGAATGGTTAATTTGTCCATTATTAATCTATATTTTATTTTATTTTTTTATTTTTTTTTTTTTTTAGTTCTGAACAATTGCACAGATGGCAAATAGAAAATGTTAAAAGAAGTGGAGGTAAGTAATTTTCTTTGCACGATCAGTCTGCTTTAAAAATGAGATTTTCAGTCTTAATCTTAAGATTAGTACTTATTATAATGGAGATTATGTGTCTGTCTGTCTGTAACTGAAACTATGTCACCACCAATGTCACAATTTCATTAATTATTTACATTATATTCCAATGGTTATTAAATAGTCATTATTTAATCTTAATTAGCATCTTATTTATTAATTATGTCTCTATGCAGGTCTAGTTGAGATAGATTGGCTTCAAAACAGACTATGTTATTAAAATGAACATACTGAAAAGAAGGAAAGAAAGAAAAAAGAGTGAGAGAAAGTTAAATCAAGATTATTATATGATTTACATATTGAACTTTTTATCAATAGCTCTAAAGTAAACATATCAAACGTTGTAATAATCAAATTATCATACTGTGGTATATTTACAGGTCCTGCTAGTAAATTAAAAAACTTTAATTTTCTTTATTTATGCTTTAATTTTTCAGGTGTAACCTGCTTGGATATGTTTGACATCACAGGTGATGGAATAATGGATCTTCTTGTTGGCAGAGATGATGGGCTTGTTGATATCTATAGCTTTGATGAGACAGCTCAACCTTTTCATAAATATGCACATGTATGTAACATAAAATACTATATCATTTTAACAGCCCTGTTGGCTGGGGCTTTAGAATACACCAACTGCACCCCACCTCCCCAATGGGTCCACCTGTTCACTGTGGGTAGCAACCCATGATGCTTCAGGATGGAACTCTGGTAGATGAGCAGTCCATGACATGCAATACTCCACTTTAGCCTTTACTTAGGCATTTATTTAGGCTAAACAGGCAGCCGGAGAGGCCCCCTCCGATCAATCGGCTGGTCATGTCAAGCCCTAGCACCTATATGATTGTCCCATCCCCATTGCCTTTATGGCAACCCCTCAAACCTTTTTATCATATATGTGCTAGAAGGTGGTGGCTGGGTGTCTTAATGTCCTGGGTATGACATTAAACTCTATCTGTTTCAATTTGTTCTGGGGAATGTGGAGTACCCCTTTATACCATTACTCCCTGGTCCACTCTGACCCAGAGTGGTAGCATAATAGCATTCCATCTATGGGTTAAATAGAAAAAAATTGAGTACCTGTTAAAAATGAATAAAACAAAATGTCTTTGGCATAAAATAACCCAACAAGGATTACCATGCCATAAAACCCAACCAACCAACAAACAAACAAACCTATCACTTTAAAGTAAATCCAAATTGACTGAAACTTAATTTTTATTTCAATGATTTTAAAAATGACATCAAATGATAATAATGCTTAGACTAAGTATAAGCTCCAGTTAATTTAGTGCACATTTTATTTTTTTACATTGTTGTTTGAGATTTAATATGAACTAGCAGTGATATGTATTGTCAAAAAATATATCATGTAAAGAAAATTTTTTTAAAAATCCACAAATATTAATTTTCATTACTTTTTTCATTTGCATATCTTCTATTTGATTTAGAAAATAAATTCTGAACTTTCTATGGACACATTTTTCTTTACTACTGACAAATACAGGGTGTCCCAGACAATTTGACATCATTTTAAAAGCAATTAGCATTGAAGGCATGCTGCACAGTCTTGGGTGACTGTGTGCAAGCATATTCCAAGATGCAAAATGACTTCTCTTTGGGAGTGAACAGCATGGGTCAACCTGAAAACAAAAATAAAACATTAAATATAAAATCTTGATCTATTTCTATACATTCTGTGAAAATTTGCGGTTATTTAAAAAAGTATTGTCAAAATTATTGGCCTGTGAAATGATGTCAAATTTTATGGGACACCCTGTATTTAAAAATAAAAAGATCTATATTGAATTGTATTTCTTTTTTCAGACTTGTAATGAGAGTATTACATCAATTCAAGGTGGCATTGTTGGTTCACCTGGATACCCAGAAATAGTATGTTCCACATACCCAGGTGAGTTTCTGCTACTTAATTTTTCTTATCAATGTCACTTTAAGTTGAATATAAATTGTTCTCGGTTATTACATATTCAGCTTAAATTAATCCCTATAAAAGTAAAGTCGGCAGAGTGGCTTATTGTCAGTATCAGCCAGACATTGAGGGAGTCTATCTCTTTTTCACTAGTGCTAGACCAAGGGGATTGTTTTTGTATCTGAGGTGGATCACCAAACCTACTATCAGCTCCCCACTTTACTGCCACACAGATACAAACTGTTCTACTCATGTACTGAGTTGACAAGGGATGGTATCGAACCCTGAACCTTGTGGTCCCTAGACAGATGCTCTATTGACTCAATGGTTTCTACACTTGGTAAATGACAATGGCGAATCTCTACTTTAAGATTATCTTGATGCTTGTGCAAACAGTGAAAAATGGGGATAGTAATTCTTGTATTAGAACTTTCTTCAGAATGTGCAGTTATCTAGTAAGTTATCTAGTATTTAATTGAAATACAGTTTAACCCTTTATCTACCTCTGCCATTCACAATAGCTGTGTCCAAAATACCAGCCATTTTCCTTAATTACAATTGTTTTATTGCTTAAATCAATGAGTTTAAGAAAAATCAAAATAGAGAAAAAAAACACATTTAATGTATTACAAGCTTCGCTGCATACCCAATACTTGCTGTAGTATAACGATATGATCACAGTACCAAAGTGTATTTGTGGCAAACTCCGGAACGATATATGTTGTATGGGCAAACTCAAGTTTTAGTAGTACTCGTCTTTGTTAGTAGCCATTAGGTCAAGGAACAACATACACATAAGTTGTATAGTCACAAGGGGCTTAGTATTTATTTCCAGGCTTGTGACGTGGGCTCTGTTTCGGAGAGAAGGAAAGACACAGAGAAAGAGAGAGAGGGTACGGTTAAATTAATCGGTCGTAAATCATATCCACTCCTGCTATGTCACACAAGGGACCAGGAGCCCGTCTGATCCCTGCAACGGCCGAACGGAAAAGAGGATGATTTTCTTCTTGCTTGTTACTCGTCACTACCGCTTCCAGTCAACACACAGAACTTCCGTTTTTACTTTCAATTCCCCTTCCGGGATCATTCCTCAGTCAAGTTACTGGCACCCCGTTGTGTTGCCACTCCTCCAAACCTCAACCTTTGTTTGCTACTATTTCTTTTTCCTCTCTTTCTCTTTCAATGCCCGTAGACCACAATAATTATGCTACACTTTGACTACAGTCAAAATCTCCCAGTTACAAATGAGTTGGTTAAATAAAATGATGCCCTATCATGGTGAAATAGTTGACAAGCTAGTATCGCATCACTGATGCTTTACTACTGAATAAAAATGTATTCATTTAATTCATTTCATTTTTTAAAAAAACTCTAAACCAGTTTCTAAGAGCTGACAATCTCCGGTGTTTCCAGGCGTTCCGGCATTTTGATCATTGGGTGGTTTGGGGCACTCTGATAGATAAAGATTAAATGCCCTTTGAAAATAATTAGATTTGTCACTATCTAATTTATATTCTAACTAAAATAAATAAACCATTGTGATAAGAGTGGGGTTTTTGCGTCTAGCTAAGATCAACAGAATTTGATTGTCAGGTGGTCATTTGAGAGCTTGGCACTCATTGGGGGATTTTAAAGTCATGTGATTATGAATTTGGAAGTTGGAATTAGATTTTAACTTTCAACTTAGTTGGTCCAAGTTAACAGAGATTCACACACAAGCAAAAAAGTGTGAGATCATATTTTCCATCAATGTTCCAAGGGATAACTCCTGGTTGTATGTCCGGTAATATTAGAGATGTCCGGACTTATGAAGTAAAGAATAAAAGAATGTTGTACACAAGAAGATGTATTCATGTTTATTCTTCCCATCGAAGAAGATGGAGCAGTTTGAAGGATCACCCCACCCCACCAATCAGAAGAAGATGACTAGGGGAGTATCCAATAACAAAGCTTGTTCCTAATTGCTTAGTGTTCTTTGTTATATGGTTTTAATACAGTGGAACTTTGGTTCTTGAATGACTCTGAACTTGAACAATTCAGAGTTTGAACAAAAAATTTGTGTAAAAAAGGCCTCAGTTGTTGAACAAGTTTTTTGACTTCAAATACACAAGTCAAGCCAATGAAAACGGAAGTCACGTGAATGATTGCTGAGGCAAACCGAAGATGGCGAATGGCTGGTTGAATCACATCGCATCCAAAAAGATATGTAAAAATTATAAAGAATTAGATTGAATATTACTTTTATTATGCTTTTCTTTTGTATTTACATTTTTATGTGTTATCTGTTGTTTAAATACATGTCTTTCCATCTATATATATATAAAAGAATGTTTCTGGTATGTACGTGTCGACTTATAACTCCGAAAAGAGATGTCATTCTGATTTGAAATCTCGCAGACCCATTAATGTGTTTCTAACTAAGAAACACACAAAATTTGTTTTTTGATTTTTACTAATTAAGTGATATAATTTAATAATTAAACAAAAATCAATCAATTTCTAGAACTCTTCACTGTAAGGAAAAATAGGGTCAAAAAGGAAATGAATTAGACTAATACATTTCCCTTTAACTCAACAGGCTAGGTACTCTCTCTCTCTCTCTCTCTCTCTCTCTCTCTCATGTTCATTTCTCTCAAATAAAATTGTTTTAAAAAAAGTTTTTTTTTAAATAATATTCTAAATGTAAACAAAAAAGCATTTCCTAAAAAAACAAATTAATTGTAATATACAAATTCTCGGTGATTTTTTAAATTTAATAAAATATTTTCCTCTTATTCTCTCTTACTCCCTTTATCACTGGTGTTCCTAAAAAAATTTAGTCCGGTTTATTTGTTTTTTTAGGAAATGCTTTTTTGTTTACATTTAGAATATTATTTTTTTAAAAACTTTTTTTAAAACAATTTTATTTGAGAGAAATGAACACGAGAGAGAGAGAGAGAGAGAGTACCTAGCCTGTTCAGTTAAAGGGAAATGTATTAGTCTAATTCATTTCCTTTTTGACCCTATTATGGACCGGGTACTTTTGCTAGTATCATATATAACTGTAGGCACATAAATAGACATTCACCTGATGGTCAAGAACGCATAAATCCACTTTACACTATTTCTTATGGGAAATATTGTTTCAGTTCTCAAACATAATTTGTTCCAAAATTATGTTCGAGAATATAATTGCTTAGTGTTCTTTGTATGTTATATAGTTTTGATAAATTATTATATATAAGAGGCACTATTATATATATATATATTGTATATATTACATATATGGAGGCGCTGGTGGTGTAATGGTTACTGTCGTAGGAAATGGACATGGCGAGATGGGTTCAAATACTGGATGAGACTGTTTGCATTATATATAGCACCAGTACACTTGGGAAAGCTAAAATCCAACTATTCTCCCTCTAGCTATGGGTAAATAGTAGGGTAGACTGGGCTCTTTAACCTTGGTTAGGCAACCAGTCTAGGAGAAGGAAAACTCTGATTTCAAACCTGTTAAACTCCATTTAAAATATTGACCTTGTGTCACATCCTGCTTGTGCGGTGGGGTTGGTAAAATATATGGTTTTAATATTGTAGCGGATTATGAGAATGTGTGTTCAATTATATCAGAAATGACGAATCAAAATATGTGACACAGCTAGGCAGAAATCACTGAGAAATAATAAAACAAATGCATACAATTATAATATAACAAATAAATTTATTCAGAGAATAAATTTGCAAGTATCAACAAATATGTAAATGTTCGAAAGAATTGTGTAGGTGATATGTGTAATGTAAAATGTAAAAAGTTTGTATGTTAAGTTTGGAAAAGTTCGTTTTGATGTGGTCAGAAATGAGAAATAAGTTTGTGTATCTGACCTGTTGAAACAGATTCTTGATGTAGGTAGAATGAAGTGGTAAGAATACTGGTAGTAGTAGTAATTTGTTTTGAGGCAGAGAAGTTGTTCGTTCGAACACCTGTTTCTTGGCCAGTGAGAGGAGCTCTATGTGTTTGTTTATCTTTGGTTGTGTCCGGTTTGAGTGTGAGGTGAAGTCTGTGTCGTCTGCTAGCGAAATGAATTCTGTCCTCTCTGATAGCGAAATGGGTTCTGTCTAATTGTTGATTTCTTATCTATCTTTTATAATCAGGAGATAGGATCCAAAAGTAATTAATTTTTTGGCGCAAACAAAATCTAGCCAATCGATTCTGATTTTTGTGTAAACAATTGGTTTAATCACTTTTCCTTAAATCTTTGGAAAAGGATTTGTTTTCGTGTGTTTGATTTAATTACTTTTCCATAAGTTTGGAAAAAGGATGGTGTTGTATGTTTATTTTAATTTCTTTTCCTTAAGTTTGAAAAGAGAAATGTGTACGTGTATTTATTTAAAAATATAGAATTGTATTCTATAATATTATCCATCAACATTAATTTTTAAATTACTCATCTTTTAAAATTTTGTTGTTGTTTTTTTGTTTTATTTTTTCATTTTCCTTATCTTCTTTTGATGAGTTTGTTTTAATGATTATTTTTATATCGAGTTACAGCTGACACCTTATCTTTTTAGGGGTTAAAAATTGTCAAACTCTTTGACTTTGAAATTTATGGACATGTTTTTTTGTATTGAAATGTTTTCTTTTTATGATATTTTGATTAAAAAGGATTTTATCCAGTGCCAGTGCATGGGACCAGTAGATCCTGCAACTGTGGGAAGATGGTGGAGATCTGGGGTTGTAATATATCTGAGAAAACCAAGAAAAATCTTTAAAAAAATAACAATGAAAATAATTTTAAAAATATATTTCCAAACATTTTTCTTAAGAAATTCACCATTTATAAATAAATTCCTTTATAAATGAATAAATTCTGACAATTTTATAAAAATTAAATAAATGGCTGATCTTTGGTAGATTTTTAAAATCAAAGTTAAATTCACAAACAAATTTGTCTTTGAATTTTATTCCACATAAATATTGTTTGACAGTGTAAACAACTTTTTAAATACAAAATAAATTATGCCACAAGTTTTTACAATCATCTTTTACATGACAATGTTTAATATAGTAAACTTAAATTCTTTACACTTTTTTTATCAACACATGTCATTTTTGTTAGAAAGTCCATTGAGATTCCTATATTTTTGTGTGGGGTGTAAATTTAAAAATTTACAAGTGTTGGACCTGACAACACTATCAAGATGATGATGTTGAATTTTGATGAAGTATATTATTTTGTATAGCATCACTAGATAAAACAATTGAAGATTTGCTGGCTAAAAATTTCGCCCACTTTTAATTTAAATACTGATGTAAGTAAAAAGTAAAGTTGGTGGAGTGGCCTATTGTGAGTATCAGCCAGACAGCAAGGGAGTCTATCTCCTTTTTGCTAGCACTAGACCAGGGAGATTGTTTTTGCTGAGGTGGAGAGCCATACCTACTGTCTGCTCCCCACTTTACCGCCCAGATCAGATTACCTAATCTGTGCTACTCATATGCTGAGTTGGCAGGGACCAGTATCAAACCAGGAATCTTGTGATTCCCAGGCGGGTGCTCTACCGACTGAGCTAAACTGGGTCCTAAATACTGATAGATCAATAAATTTTCACTCTTTTAAATTTACTCAGCTATAGATAGGAAAATTTACAAAAATTTATATCCCTAAAACTTTGTGCTTTACTGCCATTTGGTCAATTAAGCAAAGGTGGATCTTTTTTTTCTTTTTTTTTTTTAGAAATGAAAATATTTACTCACATCTTTTTTTATAGGAATTGTATCAGGTTTGACTACAAAGAGGCTGAAAAAACATAAAGGTCCAGATGGTCTGGAATTGACCAATCAGGGACGAGCGCAATTGAATGCGCTGAGGTAATTTCTACAGTCAAGTTTTGCAAATATTGGCATTCTACCAATAACTACTAATTCATAACTGCTTTCTAATTTGAATTAATTTTCAAATACACTCTAATCCATCTAGCAATATCATAGAAACAGCAATATTAATTTCCTAATTCTAGAATAAAAAGTCTGAACAGATCATTTGTACCACTCTGGATCAACAAGTCATATGCCTCAACCTTATATCTACTGGATTAAACATAGTTACTGTGTCATAGGGTTGTCTCCTCAATCTCCTACCCAGTGATGTAGCTTGTGTGTGTGTGTGTGTATGCCACAGTTCCTTTGCCACCTCCCTCCTAATTACACTACTAACCCAGAACAAAATTGGCATTGTCTGTTGCAGTTGCATTGGATCACCACACATGGCCTGCCTTCATTTCGGATACGGTGAATTCGTTGGGGGTAGCCGGCTCAACCGACCTAGGGGGAATGCCATCACAGATACAGATCTAGGATAAAAATGTTTCAAGTCATTGCTTTAATTTTATTTATTCATATGATCCTAATTCCTGAATGTATTCTTCCAACATCTTTGGCTATATTTGATTGTGGTTTTGGTTGAGTCCCCACTCTCCAAGGACCAATATTAACATTAGTACTTCCATGATATATTAACACTGAACACAATGGAAGGAATGACAAACTCATTTGTACATATCAAGAACATTCAGCATTTTATATGCATGATATACCTACACATGGAATTTAAAAAGAAAGAATACACATAAATGTTTCCCAACAGCTAGAACTATACACATATAGTTCTATGAACAAGCAGTATGTGGAATGGGTATACTATAACAAAAGGTTAACTTGATAAGTGTAGGTAATATAGTGGTATGGCTTTACCGTTCTCTGTCAGACAATATCTCTTGATTTTCTGACATCCCACCATATCAGAGACAATGTCTTTACTGTTCAAAGACCAGAGGTGAAAAGAAGTTGAGAATGGGTTTCTGAGACTGTCATGTAATCTCTATTGGACATGTAATTTTTTTAAGGAAGATAATTATTTATTGTATCCCCAGTAAAATGTGTAAAAGAAGTAGAGAAAATTTCATTTTTATGTAGTGTAGCTGCAGAAAGCAACTTTTTTTCATTTTTTTGTAGAAACAATTTTTTTTCAGGTTACTACAAAAATATTTTGATTAATTTCAAAATGTAAAAATGATAGTCTTTCTTTCACTCTGTGAAGTGAGAATAGGTGAGAGGGTAAAAATTTGTTTCTTGCCCAGTGACTTGGTTGTGTGTGACGTGGGGATGTGGCGTGGGTTGGTAGGTTCAGCAGTCTTTTGATCTTAGCTGAAAGAGTGACGCAGTGTACGAGTGCTGGTGTCAACTGCTTTTGTGGCTTTTTTCCTGCCGTTTTTATAATCATGATTAGGATCAAGATTCACTTTGAAAAGTTTTAGGGGGAAAGTTTATGATTGGTTGAAAAAAATTTTTAAAAAGGACTTTTTTAATGGTTTGTAAATTTGGTTTATCACCCGGAAAATTATGTGGAGCCTATGTGCAGAAACTTGTTTTGTTCATTTTGTTTGAAGCTACTGTCAGGTGAACATCCGTTTGATGTTACATTTCTTAATATCTTAGATTCTATTCCAAAGTGTTTTAATTTGTTTTGTTGGTGAGTGGGTGTATTGGGTTAGTGAATTTGTGAATCAGGAGAAATATCTATTTCTTTTATATAACATTACTCTATTTTCGGAGTTCTATAAAATGAAACTTATAAGAATTAGGGAGATATTAACTCCTGTTTTCATAATGCATTAGGTTACCTAAAAGAGAGTAACCCAACACAGAACATTTGGTAGGAAAATAAAGACAAGTCAATTAATACTACATAACATTTAATTCAACAAAACTCAAGGAAGGAACTAAGTCTCTATCCCAAATATATAAACGAGTCTCCATCCCAAAATATATAAACGAGTCTCCACGTGTTCAAGAAACACATAGAAATGTCTGAATACAGAGTCCTTGAATATCGTTCAGGTATATGATGAAAAGGTTCTCACTTACTGTTCATAGCTGGGTCCACGTGCATGAGTAATCTATGAAACAACCAAAACAAGGGAAGTTAATCCCTAGAAAGTCAAATGTGAATTGATTTGTTTATTTTTTATATCAAATTAAAAAAATTTTTAAAAACAATCAGAAATATACAAATAATTGGAAAATCTGATTATAAAACTGACACTCATCTATTACATATGCACACACTCCTCTGATGTTTGATCCCTAAGTTTACACACACATATACCTACACATATGAATGGATGCGCACACACACACACGTGCATATATATACATATCAATATGGGCCTTATCTTGATTTTTCACCTACATCACTATACATATATACATGCATGTACATAAATATATTCTATTTTATTTATTTAGTTTTCATCTACACAAATACCATTGTGTCACATGATTATCATTTCTTATCCTCGTGATTGAAAATAATTGTTAAGTTCAATTTTTTGCTTTAATTCTGAATTCATTTTAAATAATACTTTTCTATTTTAATTTTTGAAATCTTTGGCATATTAAAATGCTGGAAGATATGACATATCAAACAGTAATAGAAAATCCAGAAAATAAACTTAAAAAAGTTCCATCAAATGATACCAAGTCAATAAAGATTATATAATCTATTCTGCCAGGAAGTTGTTTATGGCTTATACCAAACATTAAACAGCCACTTTTTTTAATATTTCATACTTATTCATAGTTTTAAGAATCAATATTCCTTTTTTTCCAATGAATAAAATCAAATTATCAACTCTTTACTGATTTATTATTTAAGTAAGAATTTACAAAACCCTTTTCATTTTATAGGGTTCTATTTTGTTATTGAGAAAATTTAGTTCTAGCATCACATCTTTGATAAATTCTTAATACTAATCACCTAGCATTTTATAACTACAGCTTGGCATGAAACTTGAAGTACTAATGATTCTTAACAGTAATTGTTGTAATTGGTTAATTTTTGCTAAAAAACAAAATTATATCATATAACCAACAAATGCTACAAAATCTATTTTATTGTAAATTATCAATCAGAATTTTGAGTTGTTTTTACACATGCTGTTAAAATTTGAGATCATTTGGACAAGACTTGGACAATTTATTAGATTATAAAATTATATCAATTTTTCTGAAACGCCCTGTATATATAAAATGTATGATATAATCAATATGTATATATAAGAAAGATTCCATTTGTTTGTACAACAACTGAGTGCATGTCCTTTTATAAAGAAAAATTGGTGAAGACCAACAAAGACTAAAGTTCAATAAAATCCACACCCTATTTTTGTCTGAGAAGGGATTAATAAAGCTTTTTACCCCTTCATTTTCCACAAGAACGGCTAAATAAAAAATATAATAAGGGTATAAATCTATGCTATAAAATTATTTTAAAAATTAATTAAAAAATAAAAGAAACTAATAAAGGATAAAAAAATAATATAAAGTAAATGAAATACAATAAAAAGAAAAAATACAAAGAATAATAATAACAAAAATAAACAACTTAAAAGCAAGAATATATAAAGGATAAAAGATAATAAAATAAATATATAGAAAAATATTTTTATTAATATATATATAAATATAGACAAGAGATCTATTTTTAACTTCTTAAATCCCGGTAGTGCTGGGTAGCTCTGCTAGTATAATATATATTTTAAAATATACATAAAAGTGAATAAATTAATACTAAATAACTACTACAAAAGGTTTTATCATGAAAAATTTTAAGTAATTTTTTTTTCTCTAAAAAATTCTGCTGTAAATATTTTTTACTCTTTGACTCATTTGTTCTTTAGTAATTCCTTTTCCCTTGTTGCATGTGCCTGGTTAACCCTTTATCTGCTTACTCCATTGCATGCTGCTCACCACTACCACTTGTAGGCTGGGTGATAGGACTGACCACTGAACCACTGACCCATCAAGGAGGAATAGCCACAGAAGCACTTGACCAAGCTACTAAAGCCAAAATGTCTGGCCTCAAGTAGGTTCAAAGTCCTACTTTGATTATATTAAATGAACTCTATTTCTGCTTGAATTTTTCCCACTAGGCCTGTTTCTCTTTCTAATGGTATTTAACAAAAATATATTTTAAAACAGAATAACTGAGTAAACAATGAGGTAAATTTTTCTTAGTTTTTTCAGCAAGATTTTAATACAGTGGTATCTTGACTGATGAGTATCCCAACATACAAGTTTTCCAAGTTATGAGCTGTCACTTGGTCAATTTTTTGCTTCATGTTGAGAGCTAAAATTTGAGGTACAAGCCAGCTTCAGATACGCTTATATTAATAAGTTCGATAAAAACATTTAAGTTTTCAAATTTATTATGTCAAAGAAAAATATTATTTATAAAAATAAACGTTAAAACATATTACCGCACATTATTATGGGTCAGTTTAGCTTAGTCATTAGAAGCATTTCGCCTAGGAACCATCAGGTTCCTGGTTCGATACCGGCCCTCGCCAACTCAGCGTATGAGTTGCACAAGGATATGTGCAGTAAAGGAGCTGGTGGTAAGTGTGGCGCTCCACCTCAGTTGCAAAAACAATCTCCTTGGTCTAGCACTAGTGAGAAGAGGATAGACTCCCTCAGTGTCTGGCTGATACCAACTTTAGGCCACCCCGATGACTTTACTTACAGCACATAATTGATTATATTCTATTGTATTATGTTTTTATACAATACAGTGCTATTTTTTTTTTAAGTAACAAAAAATTAGCTTTTTTTTAATGGATTAATGTTATTTCAGTTTATTTCAATGCGGAAAATTGATTTGATGTACAAGGAAATTGAGTTAAGAATGGAACAGATTAAACTTGAAAGTCAAGGTACCACTGTATTTATAATGTTTATGTCTATAAAACTTTTGATAAGTTTCATAATTTTATCCAAAATTCAAAGCATGTCTGGTTTTCATCCATACTTTATATTTAACTTTTATAAACAAAAAAAAAATGTTCAACTAAAAACTTACATTATTATTTCTAGGTGTTTAAGGCAGAATACAGGTTTTATTGAATTATATTTGCTTGTCTTAGACAAATACATTGAAACTTTTGACTACGTATATATCTCTGGCCATTATGTATAAAGTGAACAGTGTATTTTATGTATTCCTATGCACTTAGCAAATATGTATTAATTGCAGAGCAGAATGTTTAACATTATTTTTCCATGATTTTTTAACAGCTTTGCTCACTAACTTTTTTAACATCTTTGGTCACTTTTAACATGTTGATTCTGAATTAAATTATTTTTAATATAAAACATAATATTAATAGAAAAACATATGTAAACTATTTGTCTTCATTAGAGCAGATTGTTTTGATTTTTAAGAGAAAAACGGGTGACAGAGGAGAAATGTTCAAAATTGATGACATCATAAAATGTATCACCCATTTTTCTTTTAAATATCAAAACATTCTGCTCTGAAGAAGACAGACTGTTTACATGTTTTTCTATTATCATTTTATTTATATTTAAAATTTTAGATAGAATACAGTATGTGTAAGCAAATTCTTATTGAAGCACATGTCAGCATATAATAGATTTCATCCATACCAATATATATATATATATATATATATATATATATATATATATATATATATAAAAGTAATTGGTAATTGCTTGAAGCATTGTTAAGTATGTTATAATATATTAATAATTGGAAGGCAAATACAATGATTGAAAATAAAAACAAAAACAAAAAACATCTTTTGTTTTTTTTTTCATATGCATTGTATTTGCCTTCAAATTATTATGTATTATAATATAATATATATATATTCCATTTATCTTTTCAACGTAACTGTCAGATTCATTTCCATTTTTCTCACTTATATAATCTGTATACTATATTATTTCACACTGGAGTTAATTTGAATATTTCTGTGTATATGAATAATCTGTTTTGCTCCTCTTTTTCTTTTGATGGCAATAACCACATGTGTTCTTGGAAATTGTTTAATTCTCAGACAGGAATTGGAAGAAATCCACAAGAATGTTTTACAACAACGAGAGAAATTCCAAAACTCTGGTTTGGAGAAATGTTCCGTGTCATCTATTAATAACTTTCACATGAGCACCAGATTTGTACTGAATGGTGAAGAAGCCTGCTATTTACTTAGCATTGAATTGCAAACACCTATTGACAATGTCCTTATCCAGGTAAGAAAGAGAAGAAAAAAACTATCATATTTTGTGTCTCATATTTTAATTATAAATGTACAGGCTGGTCAGAAAGTCTTGTTGCACCACATATTATTTTAACTTTCATTATTTTTTGTTTTGATAATATGATATATAATATCATTGATAATAATAATAATAATAATAATAATAATAAATGACTGGGTTGGAAAAGTGATCCACTGGGAATTTTGCAAAAAACTGAATTGTGACCATACAACAAAATGGTATATGCATAAACCAGAACCTGTTCTTGGTACTTTGAGATAGAAATAGATCACCTTATCCCAGCCAGAAGACCAGACCTAGTATTGATTAACAAGAAAAAGCGAACTTGTCAACTGATAGATTTTGCAGTTCCAGCAGATCACAGGGTGAAGATGAAGGAAAACAAAAAGATAAACCAGAGAATTGAAAAGGCTGTGGAATATGAGGGTGAAAGTGATACCAATTGTAGTTGGTGCACTTTGAAGAATTGAGACCATCCAGACAACAGCATTGTTGAAATCAGCTGGAATACTCAGGAGAGTCCTGGAGACCCGAGGAGACTTGTTATTACTCAGACCATCAACTAACGCTGGTGTGAAAAACTCACAAGGAGTGATTGATATAATTTTCTATTTCATTTTCAGCGGCTTATTTCATGTAATTACAGTTGATTAATTAAGATTTATATTTTTGTCAGGAGTGACTAGACTTTCAGATCACATGTAATCTGAAAATTGCAGAAAAAAAGTTTGTTAAATAAGAAGGTATTTTTAAACATCTTTGCTTTGATATGGCTAATTTTAAAAAAATCTTCATGACAAGATATATCCAGTATGTTTTCTGACCACCTTTAGTTAATAATTAAAGATGAGTATCTGATTCTGTTATATCAGCCAATATTCATGATATGAAAACAAAATAAAAACAGTAAATAATAGTTTAATATAAAGATATAATAATTACTAAAAAATCAAATTTCCTTTTTAAATTCAAATTTTGAAGAAATTTAAAATCTTTCCAATATTCATATTCTAGAGTGATGTTGTTATTCACATGATGGATGTGGACAAAAATTCAGCTGTTATTAGCTTCAGTGCCTGTAAACCCGAGGTAAGAGTATTTTATTTTCAGTATTCTTTTCTTCTTAGTATAATAAAGATTATGTGTATGTCTGTTACTGAAATTATATCACAATTCTCTTATTTATTTACATGACATTCTCCATGATTTGATTTTTATTCAAATTTCAATTATTAAGAACATTTTTTTAATACTATTAACAATGTTGGCCATATCTACATACTGTAACATGAAATTGTATTTATATATATAGCCAAATATCTGTTTACAATGTGTATGGGAATGCTAATTTGTATATCAATCTTAAAAAAGGATTTTAATAGATATTTGCTGGGTTTAATTGATTTTTAATTGTTTGGTTTTACTTTAATGAATATGAGCAAAAATTATGAAAAAATCCCTTAAAAAGAAATTACAGTAATTTTATTCTTTACTGTCTAATTTACTTAAATTAGGGAAATTTAACAATAAAAGTCGATGTTGTCTAGCTGTCTTAACATATGTATACCCATCTTGACATAGATAGTATCTATCATATGAGCGTATGCTCATGGTTGCATTTCTCATACTCATCTTAATCTGTACTCATTTTTTCTTATTCTGTATCATATGCTGGTATCTATCGGAGTTGCTCTTCTAACTTCTTATTCAGGATCTGTCTAGTTTCATCATCTTAAGATGTTGTTGAGATGTCCTGCATTGTCGTTTGTTTTTAGTAACAACGCAAAACACTTTAGTGAATTCACATTTTATTTAAGCTCACAGATCCATACCCCTCAAACTGCATGGTAAGAGTCTAGCTAACTGTTGTCCATTGGTCTTCATTCAGCAAGAGACTACCTATCTAATTAAACTCCTTCCCACAGTTCAAACTCTGAACAGGAAGAGAGGGTTAAAATAAGGTTATGCAACATCCATTAAAACTTTAACAGTTGTTAACTGTTAGGTTTGAATTCAAATAATATTCTCTACACTAACTGTGCATAATTAACAGGGTACCCATCAATTATGCAACACCAAGAGTGATGAGAAGAGCTAGTATATACATTAATTTAAATTACTAGAACTGTATGCCCTTGAGTAAATCTTTTTCTTTGCAAAAAACGATTATTGTAATTATTTATATCTAACATACACCTCTAACTTTTAACTGCAAAATTCTAGAAAAAAAAATTCATGTGTATAATATACACTATTCAGTATTCATAACAACTAAATTTAATCTTAGCATTTGTTCAACATTTATTAGTTCATACTGACTAAAAAAAGAATTCATATAATTTACATTATGTCTTAAAACACAGAATTTACACAGTATTTAGAGCAAAAACATGCAACAATATTGCAGTGAAAATAAGCTCACATAAGGAGAAACAAAATTATAAACAAACACACATTCTCTTTCTGTAACACTGTAAAAGGCATTAGTTTGTACTATAGACATAACAAGTGGGCATTTTTGGGAAATATCAGATGAATTACTTAAAAGAATTTGATCTGTATATAGATATTGTATTAATATTGTATATATTCTGTGCAAAGATTCTTCTTTTTTTTTCAAGTTGATGTGAGAAGATAGCAAAAAAAAAAAGGAGGCATAACAAACAAATAAATTGTCATACTGCATCCTCTTGTGATCCATTATTCTATGATTCCGTTTTTATTCAGGATGGCAACTGCCTTTTGGCTACGTGTCGATGCCAAGCAAGTACAACAAGAATGGACCTGAAAATTCGTACTGTTGAAGGGCAGTATGGTACTTTGCAAGTCTATGTGACTCCCAGAACACAGCTTAGAATCTGCCAAGTCAAACAATTTGCCATCAAACCCCTTTCACTACATTTAAGGACACATTCCTTTGATACAAACAGGTGAGGGTTTTTTTTAAGGATAGCATATATCATCTTATTATAATGGAGATTCGGTATCTGTCTGTCTGTAACCAAAACTACATCACTGCTTACATCACAATACCCTCAGCAACTTCATAATTTTATTATTGAGTATAAGGGCCAGTTTAGAGCATTCGTAAGGAACCACAAGGTTCGATACCGGCCCTCACCAACTGTGCAGTAAAGTAAGGAGCTGATGGTAGGTGTGGCATTCCACCTCAGATGCTAAAATAATCTCCTTGGTCTAGCACTAGTAAAAAGGGGATAGACTCCCTCGCTGTCTGGCTGATACCGATTTTAGGCCACCCCGACGACTTTACTTACTTTATTTCAATTTATAGTCAAAATCATTAATACATAGAATATATCTTATTTATTAATGATGTATCTATGAAAATCTGAGTTAGATTTGCCTCAAAACAGCCCATGTTATTAGTGAATTTAAAATCCTGCAATGTGTGTTATATATCATTAAAAAATAAAGGTTTATATAATATTGTTAATTTGCATACTGGCTTTAATAAAACCGGGTTTAATAAATAATTACTTGGTGTTATTGATCTCTAATATTATTGCTTTATCCTCCAACATATTAAAATCAATCCTATGAATGATTTTTATATAGAAACCAATTAAAATATAATTAAAATAAGTAATCTTTTTATATGCGTTCTTATTGAAGTTCATTAGTCTTTCTAATTTAATATATTCCATTACATTAAAGCTTAAATACTTATGTCAGTTTATATAATTTAAAAAAATCAGTTATCACCATCAACCCTTGTTCTTGATGTTTACTTAATGTGACACAAGTTCGGAATATTATAGTGTAATACAGCTAATATATTGGGCTTGTAATTTAAAAGAATTCTCCAGTCTAAATATACTTTCATATTAAACTTTGGATATTTTAAAACCCTGATTTAAGCAGAATTTCTTACTGAATGTTTTTGTTTTTCCCTTTCAGGCCATTTAATTCTCTAAAGCTGAAAGGACAATTCAGTTTGGCTGAGGCCCATTCTTGGGTGAGATCCTGCTTACCAGAATTCCCAGAGAAACCTCCAGTGGGAGACACTGTCACCTTCCATTTTGTTTCTTCATTTCAACAGACAATGCTTGAATGTTCATACAGGTAAGAATTTACTTATTTATCATCTAAACCAGGCATGTCAAGCCCGCTGGTGGCATATGGCCCTCAGCAAGCACAGGTGCTGCTCACATGCAGACTGCACTCTCATATGGTGCTTTTACAGTACCCTAGGCTTTTTAAAAGTTTTCCAAAAATTCTTTGGCAAAAACGGTTGTTTATTTTCATTAGGGCAATGTATTGTTAAGAAACAGTCTGTTATCAACGCATTGCCTCTGACCTCTTCCTTTGAGTTATGGAAGGAGGAGGCTAACTCAATCAATGAAAGGGAGTGAGTCTTACCTCTTGCCTTTCCCTGCTTTCAACCAACACATGGCTATAATTGAAAGTGACTGTGACACTTGTACATCTTATCATTTTATATATATATATATATATATTGCTCCAAAGTCTACTCTGATCTGGAGTGGTAGTACCTGTTAAGGTCCCATCTATTGGACAAATAGATGTTTAAAAATTATTTGTATTTGAGAGGAATACTTGATGCCATATAATTAAATTATTTGTATTGAGAATAGTTACTTGAAGCTATAATTGTGATAATGCTAATAAAGAAAGAAAGAGAATAGGGGAAAGATAGGGGGAGGGCGATAACGCTAATCTGTTTTAATCGTACACAATGAAAAGAAGGAAAGAAAAAAAGAAAAGTGATAGAGAGTTAAATCAAGATTATTATACTTTTTATACATTGAATTATTTTTCAATAGCTCTTAAGTAAACATATCAAATGTTTTAATAATTAAGATATTATACTGTGGTATATCCACATGTCCTGCTAGTATTTAAATATTGTTTGTATCCATTGTTTATTTGCAGTAAAGGTGAAGTCATCTTCCGTTCTGACAACATCTCTACTATTTCCATATTGAAAGATTTTCTTACAACAGAAGCAACCAAAAGGAAAATTCATTTAAATATTACATATGGTGAGTATCCTCCAATTATCTTTTTCCATATTTACTTCTGCTCTGTTGGCTAGGGCTGTAGAATACGCTGACTTCAACTCTGTAGAGGGGTGAGACCCCCACCCCTACCCCAATGGAACCACCTATTTGCTGTGAGTGGCGACCTGTGATGCTTAAGGATGGAATTCTGGTGGCTGAGCAGTCCATGATATGCAACACTCCACTTTGGCCCTTACTTAGGCTAGACAGGCAGTCAAAGAAGCCTCTCTGATCAATTGGCTAGTCATGTCAAGCCCTACCACCTATATGATTGTCCCAACCCTATTGTCCTTATGGCAAGCCCCTACCCTTTTTTATCATATGTGCTAGAAGGTGGTCACTGAGGGTCTTAGTGTCCTGGGTATGACGTTAAACTCTATTTGATGGTGAAGTTCTGGAGCTCTGGGGAATGTGGAGTACCCCTTTATCACCATTACTCCCAGGTCCACTCTGACCCAGAGTGGTAATACTTGTTAGGGTCCCATCTATGGGTTAAATAGAAAAAAATGGGTTTGAAAAAAAGAATTGAGTACCCATCAAGAAGGAATAAAACAAAATGTTTTTGGCATAAAATAACCCAAAAAGGGATGACATGCCATAAAATACAACCAACCAACCATAATTCACTTTTCAAATGAAAGGTATTCATTGGAACATTTACATTTTCTCCATTTATATTAGCATTTAGATATCTAATATCTCTTTAAACAACAAATTGGATGTCACTTAATATCTTCAATTTTAAATTGATATTTAATATGTACTTGTAATGCTAGAAATTCTACATTTACTGGATCATTTTTCATCAAATGTTGACAGGCAATTTAATATGATAGTTTATTTATTAGAAATATGATAGGTTTTGTAAATTTGATTTTTAGTTTTTAGAATAATTGATTATTGCTGTGAGAATACCCGCTCTTCACTCATGCACCTTTGTTGCACAATGGTGTTGACCCCATGTCGTAATATTCTGTGCTGGCTAGTTTGAAAGGCACAAGCTAGAGACAGGTTCACAAATTAAAAAACACAATAACAAAGATCTGATGATAGGACGCTAATGGAGGAGGAAGGTGTGACACTTTGTGCAGTCTGTGGTGGAGCAGCGGTGTCAGCTGGCAAGAAAGTTTTCTTAACTGCAAGTCAACTGCTGGAATTTACAAGTCTGATTGGCTTCATATGATGTGGGTCTGGTAATCTGAACATTAGCTACATAAATGGGAGTAATCACCCCTTATTTGTTTCACTTTGAAGAAGCTGTTATGTTTTGGTCGGCCATTTTCATTTCACTGTAAATCTACACTGAAAATACGAATTTGTTTGAATCAATACAACTGCATGTTTTAACACGAAAATATCATGTGTTCTTAATTGTACTTGCGCATTATTTGAAATGAACTTAATTGTTATTAAGATTACCATGGGTCTTTGCTTATTTGCTATCTATCAACGGCCCACTGGAACGACGCTCTTACTCCGACTCCGACTCCGACACTGGATCTCTTTATGGTTCAGTGCCAGCTCGTATATATGCAGAATTCACCACTACTCCCTGCCCTCTGGTTTGACCTATTGGCTATAACTTTTTTTTTTGGTGGACTTAAGACTCTAATTTCTCCTAAAATTGCAACCATTAAATTATTTCTAGTCTGCTAGGCACCAATTTTCTAACTATTAATTTTCTGGGGCCCAATGTCTCTTAAAACTAGTCACTTAAAATATATTTATCTTTAAGTGGCCTCGTATCAAAATGTTTTACACTTATTGGCTCCTATGAACTAAATAGTTCATGTGGCCATTTTTCAATCATATCAGCCTTTCAATTTTTTTTTTCAATGTGCCACTGGTGTTATGCAACCCAGTACTACCTGTTTCATAGTCAGATTATCAGAAACTAAACCGGTAACCCCACAGATTTTATCTAGTAGGAGGGTGGCTAGATACCCTTCAGAACAAAAAACAAGACCTGTAAAAGGGCAGAAGAAGCACTTTGCTCAACAGTCATCTAGCACATTATTTCTGAAGTCCAACTCCTTTGTATTGCAGCAGGGCCATGTAAACTTGGTGGCGTCAGAGCCATGCTGTTGGGAACTTGAGTTTCTAATAGGGTTAACCAAGGCAGACAGGTCTGGCTCCCAGTGGTATTAGGGCCACAACCCAACCAAAGGGGCTCTGGCGAAAATCCAAAGGGTGTCTCCATCATCATCAGAAATCAACAGCTTTTGGTGTACTTGTCATTGTGTCTGTGGAGAATCAGCAGCAAACAAGGGCATCTCCTTCCCCTGACTGGGATATGCATGTGGATTTGGGGAACGCTTGTGAATTTCATATTCCATTGTTACTCCTTCCATAAATCCACCCAGCTCAACCGACTCAGGGTAAATGCCATCACAGAAACAGAAACAATAAATTCCCATTTTATTTTATCAGAGAGATCAGATTTTCGTATGGTCGATAATCCAGTTAAAATTTATTTTCTATTTCAGATATTGATGAAAATTCAACTTCTTACATATTGAATTTGATGCATCCCAGATTACAACATCAATTGTCCCTTGCTAGAAAAGTACAAATCCTTGAAGCTCTTAAGGTAAGAAAACATTACTTATACATATTAATTTCTTTGTATTTGGGAATAGAGTGGAACCTTAGTTCTCAAACATAATTAATTCCAAAATTACGTTATCAGACACTCATTCAAGGTAGTGACTGACACTAACTGATGTTGCTTGGGTAGATTCGACCAGCCATTTGTCTGTCTTCGGTTTGCCTCAGCAGTTGTTAGCGTGACTTCCGTTTTTATCAGCTCAATGTGTATGTTCAAAGTCTGAAAATTTGTTTGATAACTTAGGCCTTTTTAACTTAAATTTTTTGTTTGAACTCTGAATTGTTTGACTTCAGAGTCATTTGAGAACTGAGGTTCCACTGTATTAATTTTTATTAGACAACTTCAAATTAGGAGTTGAATGCAGAATTACAATAAGCAGATCTAGCAAATCCAATGTTACTGTTTGTATTTGTTAGTTTTTTTATATTATTGTCTCCATCAATTGAACCCATTTCAATTTCTTTTTAGGAACTGCAAGTGCATGAGAAAGATTTGGGTTTTCTCTCTGAAGAATACAAAGAAATTGTTGACAAGGAAGATGAGATTAAAGAAAAGTTTACACAACAACCTTTTCTTCTTGATCGACTTTATGATATCCTTTTGTTTACAGTATTCAATTTTTCAACATTTTACTATTAAGATGACATTGTCTATTTTACCATAATCTGATAATATTCAATGCCAAGTGCCTTTAATTTTGTACATGTATGAAGTGTAGCAAGTTAAACAATTTAAGAGATTTTTTTTTCAGTATTTTAGAGACATTATTTCTTTGATCAGTCCAATTGAGATCTTAAAATAATTTTGAAAAGTATCATCATGTTGTGCTAATAGCATGGATATCCATGACAATCACTCGCCAACCCATAATGCTTAAGGATGGAACCCTGGTGGCTGAGCAGTCCATTACATGCAACACTCCACTTTGGTCCTTACTTAGGCTAGACAGGCAGTTGAAGAGGCCCCCTCCGATCAATCAGCTGTTCATGTCAAGCCTTAGTACCTATATAATTGTCCCAACCCTACTGCCCTTATGGCAAGTCCCAGCCCTTTTTTTTATCAAGAATGAATAGAATAAAAACGTCTTTGGCATAAAATGACCTAATGCGTTGACATGCTATAAAATCCAACCAATCAACCATCCATATCATTCATTGGCCTCGGAAGGTCCTCTGGGCAGCATTCAGTATCTGCACAAAGCTGATCAATATAAGTCTTTGCTGGATGGTCCACAATGGCATGCCCATGTGTTGGTTTTCACATATCCAACATGTCTTGTTAGTTTCACTCGGATGGTTTGTGTGATGAGGGAAAGTGGCCGTACAGCTTTTTGGTCAGGTGTTCTTTCCACGATTTGTTTAAGATTGCACACAGCATTGTTGTGCAGCTCGCATCTAGCTTACTCTCCAAACACTTTGTTAGTGTCCAAGTAGTGCAGCTGTACAGAATTACTGATACAACTACGGCTTGGAAGAATTGTTGCTTTAACATGGCAGTGAGATAGATTTCCATATGACTGATAAACTCTCTATAGCAAACCATGCCTTCCCTATGCGTGTATTAACATTGTTTTCTGTGAATGAGATATTTCTAACCTCGGTATGTGAATTGTTCTACCAACTTTAGAGGCTTACAATTGTGGAGATGCCTCCTTCCTTTTTAAAGCACATGAACTCAGTTTTATCAGAGTTCACATAGAGGTTGATGTTCCCTACTGCCTTCTCCAGGCTCATGTAAATGACTGGTTAATCATAACTATTATGGAAACAGCCTTTAATGTCTAAATAAAAATAAAAAAGACAGTTCCTTCACATCAGATTAATCCTACCTACCCAAGTCATATCGTTGAACTCACTTTAACAGCATGTCAATCCCTCAAGGGTTATTTTATGCCTAAAGTTTTGGGAATCACATTCTTAATGGCATATCAACCTTTGTGGGTTAATGTCAAAACCATCCTTGTAGAAGAACAATAGTGGTACTATTTAACCATAGCAGGAGGGATGAGGGGTTCATACCTTTCCCAAGGGTATTAGTCTGAAAGTAAACATAATAGTGCAACTGGAGTTTGAACTCACTTACTATGATGCCTCAGTCCAGTGTGTTAGCTACAACACCATGGGGAGTCCTCCTTATATCTTGTTTAGTTCTTTCTTAAGAGTTTTTCAGTCCTATCAAATATAAATAATATTTGACCTATAGATGGGACTAACAGGTACTACCACTTCAGGTCAGTGTGAACCTGGGAGTAATGGCAATGAGGGAAGTACTCCCCATTCTCCAGAACTGGAGCCTTACCATCAGATGCAGTTTAGTTTCATACACAGAACATTCCTGGGGGATCTTACCCCTATGCAGAGGATACAGTTAATGTATTCTAAGTCCTGCTGACAGGGCAAGAATTGTTTTGTTAAAACAAGTTTTAATAACTACATGCCCAGTATTATTGATTTATATATAGTTTGTTTTATTTTGATTTTGATATTTGTTTAAAGTTATCTAATGTATAGTTTTATGAGAAAATTATTTACAAACAAGAAATAGTCACATAATCTTCTATATTAAATTTGAAGATGTTTGTATTTAACTGTATCCAGTTTAGGTTTGCGCATGTAATATTAACAAGTAGTACTTGTAATTATTTAATTCATGATTTTTTTTTCAATGTTTTTTCTTCTTCTTTCAGAGCATTTTGTTTGTGTTACTTTTCCTTGACATTTTCCTAAGTATAATCACTGATTTATATATCGACACTTGGAAATTTAAAGGCCAAAATGTGAAGAATAAAATTCCGGCTTTGAAAGAAACTCTCAACAATTATGAACTCAGCAAATTAGTCACATTTTTTGAAACTTCTGCAGAAACACCTTAAACCCCCAAAAGTGGTCTCACTGATCAATGATATGAAGAATTGTGAATACTATGTAGGTATAATTAAAAAAAAAACTTTGTTAATGTTAGATTTAAATCATAAAATAATTGCCTTAGTTTGCAACACTTTTATAGTAAAATATTATTTTAAACAAGTCACTTTCATTGTGCAATATTTAAAAAAAAAAAAAAAAAGAAAGAATTTCTCTAAACCTCTAAGATTTAAATACTTTTATGTATTTGAGATGAGGCTTGATATAAATAATTTTGAGAAAACACCTGAACAGAGCCTGAGGTTACTGTGTCCTGAACATTGTGTTTATACGCAATAAAGATGAGAACAACAGTCCAGAAATATCAAAATTATTTAAATTTAACATATTAAAAGTAGTAATATTATTTACCATGTTGATCTTGTAAGAGTTACATTAAAAAGATCAACATTTAAATTTTAATTCAATACTGTTAATGATTGTTTTGACAGTATTTCTAAATTGTACTAAAATGTTGAACATGAATAATTTACTATTTATTTGAATACAAAGCATTTAAGAATGTATGTAAACAATTTGCACTCTTTTACTCATGAAAAATTGATTTGTGGGATCAAGTATTTATTCTCACTTAAAGTAAAAGATGATTGATTTTAATGGCATGTCAACCCATGTAGGGTTATTTTATGCCTAGAGATTAAGGAACCACATACATTGTATGTTTATATTGTGTAGTTTCTCCAGAGTTATTTTGCACAAAATTATATAATATAAAGTAACTAATAATAATCCTTAGTAAACAATTATAGCTTCAATTAACTATTCTTAATTCAAATAATTTGTGGTTATATGGTATTATTATTAGATAGGAATACTTGATAATTTTCAAACAGATCTATTTGACCAATAGATGGGACCCTAACAGGTACTACCACTCTGGGTTAGCGTAATAGCAATGAAGAGGTACTCCACACTCCTCAGGGCTCTAGAACTGTTATCTTACTCTTTTTGGAGAGGTATCTTCTCCACCCACAGAAATTAAAGTAAAAGAATTTAATTATAAAATTAAATTACAATGCTGTAAATTTAGTAACTCCCACCAAAATTTAAATTTTACAAGTATATAATTGAACACTGTTTAGTATCTTAATATAATTGATGAAAAGGCTGCTTAGATTAGTGAAAACTGAGCATCCATTGCAGCTTTAGGACTTTCCAAATATAAATTAAAACTTTTTGTGGGTCACAGAAAACTGACTTTGGCAAAAAAAAAAAAAAAATTCCGTCCATTGAAAAATGTCAAATTGTAAGCACTATTTATTCTTCACTAATAAAATGGATTATTGCTATTTTATGACATTTGTATGCCTTTTAAATGCAAAATGAATTGTCATCATTCATTATAATTACTGACCAGCTTAATGATTTGGTAACAAAATTAGTCAATATGATCGAACTGTACTACCGGTTTCATAGTTGAATCATAGTAGACTAATTTTATTATCAAATCATTAAGCTATTTTTGTCTGATGAGGAGGTGGCTAGGAATGAAAAAATAAGACCTGTAAAAAAGGGCGGAAAAAGCTCTTTGCTTAACGGCTATCTAGCACATTATTCCTAAAGCCCAACCCCCTCCTCATCACTTCAGGGCTGTGTAAACTTGGTAGCTCTTAAGTGAACATATCAAATATGATAATTAAATCATCATACTGTAATATATCCACATGTCCTGCTACTTTTATATCATTTCATAATCAAAATTCTATGTTTAAATGCTTTTTCTTTTCCAGTGAATGGCATTTCTATACAACAAAAAAAACACTGACACACAGGACATAGAATTTTGAGATCATTTGAAGGAAATATCAATTTTTCTGAAACACTCTGAATATAACAAGGATAAAGTAACGGAATGCAAGATTGAAAAAATTGAAAATAAAGTTTAATATTTATATACCACTGTATACACAAATAAAATAAAAAACAAAACTTAGGATTTTTTAGGGGGTTTGGTTTTTCGCTGGTCAGCCATATTTGTTAATTTTTTGTCCAGTTTCCTTTGGAGTTGAGCTTTCTTTGTGGCATTGGGTAGTTTACTTGGAACTCCACTGCCATGATACACCACACCTTCCTTAATAACAGTAGCACGAGCATGGGCTTTGACTTCAGCCCCACACCCATGAATTTCAGGCAGAGAATGAGAAAAGCAATATCGCAAACGACAGAACTGACAATCCATTCCCAACACCTGTGTCCTTTGTTTGCACTTGCTGAAGCTGCATTTAGAGTTAACCTCCATCGCTGCAGAAATAAGGCCATCAAAATCATCTGCATCGATATCATTCAGTGCCTTTACCATTTTATCAGTTTTCTTAGGTTTATTTTTTGATTTACATGGTTGGGGCAACGGTTGGGTCGTTAGCAGGGTTTTCTGGGCAGCAGCCACCCTGCGACTGCAGTGCACAGTATGAAGGTGAAAGTTGTTTTTCAGAATGTCCTTCATACAGTGTGGACATTTTTCTCTCTTTTCGTCAGGAGAATCAAAATCCTCAAAGTGAAGCGGTTTGTTTTGGCTCTTTGTATATTTCTTCTGCTTGGGCCTTGATGAAGGTGCATTTGACTGAACTTCCACGTCCACAGACGCTGAAGCTGAGGCAGCAGTCTCTTCTACACAAGAAGCTGATGACCCGATGCCTGTAGATCCTTCTTTTGCTTGGGCCTTGATGATGGTATATTTGATTCAACATCAGCTTCCACAGACGCTGAAGCTGAGGCAGCAGTCTCTCCTACACAAGAAGTTGATGACCCCGATGCCTGTAAATCCTCAGATAAAAGGCAGCCACTGTTGGAACAATCTTCTTCTGTGACGTCATTGTTATCCTTAACAGTCAAAGCATTTATTGCATCTTCAAGTTTTTCTGCTGTATTTGTCTGGGATTCAGCGACGAAGTTGTCTCCCTTGGATTTGCTTACAATAATGTGTCTTTCTTCATCAATTCCTTCACTTGTATGACTCAAGCCTAATTTCATAGCAATCTGGAAGAAAAAAAAACGAAAAAACACTATAAAGAACAAAGTAATTCATACTCAAAGCAGTGTTATACAGTATATTTGTAGCATTAAGTAATTCTTGCTAAACACATCAACCTCTGTTATAAAAAGTCAAGTTGTATGAAATGAAAACTAATTCAAGATAATTAACTTTAAGTCTCTTTAAAACAAATCTATCATAGTTTCAAGATTATGAAAGCATTTCATAATTAATTTTTTTGTACAAAAAGAGAATAGAGGAATAAACAAAACAATGATATCTTATTATAATGGAGATTTGGTGTCTGTCTGTAACTATGTCACTGCTTATGTTTCAATACCCTTAGGAATTGCATAAGTTTATCAATGAGTATTTAACCTATAGTAAAAATCATTAATACATAGAATAATAAATCTTATCTATTAACAAGGTATCTACAAAAATCTTAGATTTGCCTCAAAACAGCCCATGTTATTAGTGCATTTAATCTTATATATCACTCAGAAATAAAGGTTTACATAATATTTGGTGCAGTTAATTTGCATACTGGTTTTAACAAAACCAGGTTTAATAAATATTACTTGGTATTATTTATCTCTAATTGTTTTATTCAATTTATTAGAATCAATCCCATAAATGATTTTATATAGAAACCAATTAAAATATAATTAATATAATTAATCTTTTTACATGTGTTCTTATTTAAAATACTTATGCCCAGCGGAAGGTGCATATTCTTGCTAGTTTTATTAAAGTATCAATAATACTAAAAGAAATGAATAAACAAAAAACTTTACCTCATGAACTAACATCCTCTCAAAAGAATTAAGAGTTGGAGGAAACGATTTGGTTGTCTCTTTGGGATTATTGACAAAATCTGTCAGGATTTGATGAAGTTCTTTTTGTCTTCTCTCATCATTCTCTTTCTTTGAGAGCAATTTGCTAAGGAAAACAAAAACAAATACTCTTATAGACATTTTGTTGAAAAAAAGTAATTAAATCGAACAAAAGAATTCATTGTGAAAATAAATGCTTTTTATAGATATTTTCATGAATACTATTAAAATGAAGACTATTAAGATTTTAAAAAAAATATTTTAAGAGTATTTAAAAAAATTTTTGTGGGTACAAAATTCTAAAATGGCAATCATTTAAAAACAGTCAGTTCACTATCCTAGCTCGTGTGTGTTCAGAATTCCAGCTCTTCATCCTTGAGGCAATATACATCACATCGTTCCAGAGCTCTGCAAGCAGAAGGAATTTATGTACCACTTACAGCTTGGTGGTGGTCCCAGGATGAGCCTATCTAATCCAGTGTAATCAATGTATAGATCAAATTTTGAAGGCCTAATTTGTATGCATAAATCAGGTCAATTTATGAGTCCATGTGGCAATTTTAAAGTGTAATCAATATTTCACTCGAATTAAAAAAAAAAAATTTAATTAACAAAAATTGATGTGTGGAAATCTGTTTGAATTTGAAAATCAAACGTAATGGGAACAACCAGGAACAACAGAAATATTTATTTCTCTGAATTTTTGAGATGAGGCTTGATAATTTTGAAAAATGGGTGTTGAGTTAAGACAGTTCTAAGTGACAGTTATCTCTAGGCTGCAGATTCAATCCTGGTCAAGGGCGACAGTAACTCAGAATAATAATTAACACAACTTAACACTTGTACCCAGTCATGGTTAGCGGAATGATAACAGTATACCCCCGTGGATTGAATAAAGGGTTGGGTTCAGAGTTTCTTGAAGGCTCCAGAGTCTGACAAGTAATACCTGAAGAAGGCTGGAGGACACATCGGCCAAATTGTTGTACAGATAACAATAAATATGAGGATAATAGTCAGAATAATCCAAATATCTATAGTATAGTAATATCTATATATTAATACTCATGTTCCTTAATTGATGACAGTTATCATCTTGCAACAACCTCTGGTTAAAAATGAGACCATTCAAAATGAAATGCAAGAATGTAAATCCTGGTGTTGCTTATCTGCCAAATTCTTAGGAGTGCTGTCACTTCAGCTAAATAATGAACCATTCCGTTTTTATTATAAAGGAAGAAAAAATATGAGAAAGAAAGTAGGGGAAGTTAGAGAGAGGGGCTGAGTTGAAGACATTCAGAAGAAATAAGAATTCGGTGGATAAGCAACACCTGATAATCAGAATTTACAATTTTTTCATTTCCTCTTGCATAATTTGTACACTCTCCTAGATAACCAGAGGGTGTTTCAAGATAACAGTTGTTTTTTTAGGAACACCAGTTTTTTTTTGTGATTGAAAACAACATCAGATGACTTGTTAATAAATTATGAATGTTCAAATGAAGTTGTTAATGTTTAATGCAAAAAAAAAAACGGGGGGGGGGTCCAAACACAAACCTTTTGTTTTGTTTTTTATTTGCTGACTTCTGCTTGGATTTCTTTTTTTTGGTCATGTTTCTCGATTTCAGATAACAGCTTTGTCTTAGCTGTCAGAGTTCCATCCGTAATGCCTTCTGTAAAAAAAATTTTTTTTTAAATATATAAATAAATAAAAGTTTAAAAATTAATAATCATTAAAAAGAAAAAGAAAACATTGCATTTTTCTATAGTTGACAATGATAAAAATATTTTTGATTTAAATTTTTTTGATTTATTTACCTTGTATATACTGATGAGCAGAATGTACCAGACCCTTATCAGACAGGTAATCCATAAGTGAACGTAGGAAATCGTTATGGCCAATTGTTTCACTATCACAGACAATAGCCAGATGGCGTCGAGCACGAGTTATTGCAACATTGATACGTCGATTTTCTGCCAAGAAGCCAAGTTCTCCTACAAAGTTAAAATGATAAACATAATACAAATAAAAAACAATATTTTAAACTTGGGCAAAGGTGGTATATATATAATTCTTAAAAATATTTTTATTATCCTAACTAGCAAGAATATGTGCCCTATGTTTTAATGTAATGAAATATATCAAATTAGAAAGACTAATGGAATTAAATAAGAATGCATATAAAAGATTACACTTATTTTAATTATATTCTAATTGGTCTCTATATAAAATCATTCATGAGATTGATTTTAATATGTTGGAGAATAAAACAATATTAGAGATCAATAACACCAAGTAATTATTTATTAAACTCTGTTTTGTTAAAACCAGTATGCAAATTAACCACACCATATATTGTGTAAAACTATTTCTTAGTGATATATAACACACATTGCAGGATTTTAAATGCAATAATATGTTTTGAGGCAAATCTAACTCAAATTTTCATAGAGACATCTTTAATAGATAAAATTTATTCTATGTATTAATGATTTTGACTATAAATTAAATATTCATTGATAAAATTATATACAATTCCTGGGGGAAAGGTGACATAAGCAGTGACATAGTTTTGGTTACAGACAGACACTGAATCTCCATTATGATAAGATTTAGTGTATAGTTCTAGA
This sequence comes from Doryteuthis pealeii, assembly GCA_023376005.1. Classification (NCBI taxonomy): domain Eukaryota; kingdom Metazoa; phylum Mollusca; class Cephalopoda; order Myopsida; family Loliginidae; genus Doryteuthis; species Doryteuthis pealeii. The sequence continues at coordinate 36,346,575 of CM042137.1, read as the reverse complement.
ATTATGCGTAGGGAAGTCAAGAATTTGCTATTTTCCAATATGGAATATCCTGTTGGCAACATGTACTTACCCAACCCATCTGCCACGGACAAGAAGTGACAAGGTCATTTTTTAAACAGAATAAAGCTGGTTTGAATTAATTTTCTTTCTCAGACTGCATAACCAAGGTTAAAGAGCCCAGTCTACTATTTACCTTTAGCTGGGGGAAACAAAGATTTATGCCTTTCTCAAGGGCATTAATGTAAAGTGAAATGCAAACAGCCTCATCCAGAATTTGAAATTAGGTTGCTGATTCTATTTCTTATAATAACGGTTACGAAAAGTGCACCTCCTATAAAAAGTAAACGGTAAGAGGGAAAAAAAGATTGAAAAATTAGGAAGGATTACCTTTTTTGTTTGACCTCACCATAGAAATGACCACAGCCTCTTTTTCTCGGCCTTGAAAGCCATCAACAGATTTTATTTCCAATTTTGGAAAATCTGAACTCAACCGAAGACGGAGCAATTCTACCTGAAAAATTAAATAAAAATTTAATATAATTCTACAAAAAAAAAAAAAAAAAAAAAAAAAAAAAATTTAGTACCTCAGTGTAAACAAACAAACCTATCAAATTAACATTCTGAAATAAATAAAAACCTATAATGATGATTTACTTTTCATATTTTGGATTGTTGTCTTCATCTTTATTGTGTATAAACACAATGTTCAAGTTACAGTAACCTCGGGCTCTGTTCAGGTGTTTTTTTAAATTAGTCATCCTCAGACGATTTCCCATGAATTCGAACATAGTTTCAGAGCTTAAATGGTTACCACTTACTCAAGAGCCCTCCAAGCAGCATAAATTCCACCAGTTTTACGACATATCAACCCTTTTCGGGTCATTTAATGCCAATTCAAGTCATTTTGATAAACAAAGGACTGCAAGAGGACCAGATAGAAAGAGAGAGGGGTGAGAGATATTCTATAAGGTTGACCTCTCACCCCTCTCTAAGTTCAGATCTGGATTGCTTACAGTACTGGCTGTTGCTTAAGGGGTCACCCAATTAAGTACTGAACAGGCTCATTGCTGCCTGTATGAATTGACAGACATTTGTGAATTATAAGAAAACGAGGAAGAAAAACAAAAGGTAGAATTACAAGTATGGGGTATCGAGCAAGGATCAAACTTGTTTTTCAGTAGTAATGGATTTGCGTGACTAGTTTGCTAAACATTATATTATGACAAAGAATATTGCTTATGTTAGGAGTGTATATTACAAAGATCTGAGTTTTTTGTATGTATGGTATGTAGTAAGATTGTTTGCTCTAAACTGTTAAAATGCTCTAAAAGAATAAAGCAATTTCAATTGAATTTGAAACTTAATAATAGTGTAGGCTTGGTTTTGGCAATCATAATTTCTCAAATGCTAATTATAGAGTTCCTCCACTTATTTTTTATAATATATATTCTATGAATAACTGACTCAACATAAAACTTAATGGTTGGCAAGAAGCAAACTTTAAAAAAAGTATTTAAAAAGAAATTTAATCCAAAAAGAGATCTAATGTTATATAATATGAAGTGTGAAAAAAATAAAATTTAAATTTAATTGAAAAGTCGACTTCTACTTCTCAGTGTTTCTTCTTCTTCAAAGATTCTATGTGGATGCTGCTGTCTAACACATAATGTTACATAATTATTAGATTCCTAAAACTTATGTACCATTAGTGTAGAAACCAAAATGGCTGTTATAATTTGCAGGCGGCGGCCTTGAAGGATTGAGTGACTCGGCTTGAACTCAGTCTGATCCTCCTTCTGGGGGATACCGTGAGAATCGGTGGAGAAGACCCTCTTCCGGTTTAGATTAGAAAAGAGAGTTTAGTTCAGTATCAGCCAAACCACGAAGGTGGTAAGTCGTGTTAAGCGCACGGCTGACTCAATCTGTGCAGGTAGTCTGGTGGGGATTTCGGAATAAAATATGATCTAAAGCAAATCGAAGTCTTGGGTTATTATCTAAAAACTATCAATGAGACAGGGCTTCTGATAAAGAGAAATCCCCAATGGAAGACCAAAGACCAAAGACTAAGTCCAGATGCTAGAAGAAGAACGTAAGATACCAAAGATGAACAGAAGAATAATAGAAGTAAAGAGGGTATACAACAGTAACATGCGCTGATTTGTTCTGACCCTCCATTTCTCTTGGTTTATTTATATCCGTGTTATAGCCTTCATACGGGCATCTGGGTTTAACATATGGGAAACTTGAGAGAGCTCAATCTTCAGCGCTAAGCTCAAGTATCACCTTTTCATATTCTGAAGACACAGGTTCGATCTTAGGTCAACATCCTACACACCAAACAAAGCCTAACCCGCTTCCTTCGAGAATACGGTACATCCCTATTTCTGCCACTCGCCTCATGTTCTCTGTTACACGAAGATTAGGCAATGTTTAACAATCCTATTTAATTCTAAAAGGAGAAATGTATTGAGATAAACATGTTATGACCAAAGGCAAATTATTTGTTGATATCACAGTGTTGAAAACAAATACCAAAAGAAAATGACAAAAATAGATAAAAGTTTGTTGTGATTACTTGAAGATTATATGGAGCAATAACAGCAATTTCATCAACAGGAAGTCCACAAGAGATGAGCTGCCTGACGTGGTGATTCACAATATCAGCCTCTCCTATTTTAAAAAAGAAAAGAAAAAAAGTGTAATATTTGGTACAGAATGAACAAACATTTCATATTTGAAATAATAGGAATTTGGTACTATTTATATATTAATATGCTTGTTCCTTAATCTTCCAACCATTATCATCCTGCATTACCCTCTGGTTAAAAATGAGACTATCCAAATCATCCAAGATGAAATGCAAAAATATAAATCCTGATTTCTGGTGTCACTTAATCACCAGATCCTTATTTCTCCCAATTTTAAAAAAGAATCTGTCCAAATGGTCTTGTTTCGCTTAATTCATTTTAATTTTATGTTGGGCATTAGGGGGGGGGGGGATATTCTCCTTAATAATTTTAAATGGAAAAATGAGGGGGAATTACTATTTTTAGCTGGGAGAACCAGTTGTCCATGGCACTCTTACAGACAATGCTTGTACTTATAATACTAGGGCGAGTCAAAAGTTTTGCAATATTTTGGTAATGTGAGGCACAATTGGGCAGCTCCTGAAACTTTGGACTGTGAGATGCTGAGCTTGTGTGCTACTCACCAGATTTGCCTTTAAGGCTTGGAGCACGGCCTCAGAACCCACAGTTTTATGCTTAACTCACCTTGCCTGATTGTTGACGTTCTTGCAACCTGAGAGAAATCTCTAAAACCATCTAGTTACTGCAACTTCACCTTTCGCACAACAAATGTTTTTGGATGCTTCTATGGCAATATAGTTCAAACTCGTAAAGCATAAGCTCTCGAATTAACCTATGTTGCACGTTAATCTGCACAGCTTTCTAATGACACATAAAGTGAAGCAATGCACAACATGTCAGCACACCAACTACCACAATACTATCAATCACAGTAAGTACCTTTCCATGGCCTGAACTACTTTGGTCATGTGATATACGTACTGCAAAGTAAAACATACCAAAATATTGACACTTTTGACTCACCCTAGTACCAGGTTTCCCCCAAAATAAGACTTAGCATGATTTTTCCGGAAGATTTCAACATAAGCCCCACCCCACCCGAAATAAGTCCTAGTTGAGAACGGCAGACAGACGTAAGAAATAAGCATTCTTCACCATCACATCATGCAACACAAATACTTGACATACCCCAAAAATAAATCCTAGTGTTATATTTCATAGTGAAAATTAATATAAGCCCTGTCTTAATTTCAGGGAAACAGAGTAACAATAATAAATGATTAAAAAAAATAAATTTATGTACATATTATATTTTTGCTTGAAGGCAATTACAATGCATGTATCGCATAAAATTCGATACTTTTTTTTTTATTTATAGAAAATGAACTTGACAAGTGTAATCCCGGCAAAGGATCGCTTGTCAAGTTCATTTTCTATAAAAATTTTTAAAAAGTATCGAATTTTATGCGATACATGCATAGTAATTGCCTTCAAGCAAAAATATAATATATACTTTATCAACAATGCTTCTAAAAAAAAACAAACATCCAAAAAATCTTATAAATTTATGTACCTTTGTTTCCTTTAGAGATTTCTTCAGGAACATCCATTTCCCATAAATCACAACCAGCTGTGTCGATAAGTAGTAAAGGATCAGAAGTTAATTCTCCATCTTCAATTCCATTCAAATCTCTGAAAAATTATTAATCACTACAATATATTAGCGGAGATATACAGAAATGCTCAAGGAGGTGAGAGTTAAAGTAAGAGACATAATGTTTTAATGAATAATTCCAATACAGTGGAATCTCAGTTCTCAAACATAATTCATTCCAAAATTATGTTGGAGAACCGATTTGTTTGAAAACTGAAACAATATTTCCCATAAGAAATAATGTAAAGTGGATTTATGCATTCTTGACCATCAGACCTCACAACTTTCCTCTTTCCCTTTCTGATAGTATCACTGCTGCCTTTCTTAGGATCCATGAATAAGGGTTAAAGTAGCCGTAAAATAGAGAATAAACACTAACAAATCAAAGAATTTGCACTAAAACAATATCAGACACTCGTTTAAGATAGCGACTGATGCTAACTGATGTTGCTTGGGTAGATCCAACCAGCTACTTGGTGCTTAGGAATTTAACTAAGAGATACTTAGTGAAAAAGAAATTCATCTTTGTATCAGAATTTAACAAACAAAATATCTGATTTGCCTTGGCAGTCATTTGTGCTACTTCAGTTTTCATCAGCTCATCTCGTGTGTTTTTGTTCAACATCCGAGTATTTTTACTCAAATTTTGTTAAATGGAAAATGTCACTGCTATACAGTTATAAGCACTAAAACATCTCATTGGCACATTGTTTTCCATTTTTAGTTTTCTTTTAAACACATTTTAGATTTTTGACTCAAATTAAAAAATTTTTTAAAAAGGGTAGTTATTTACCCAACTCATTCACTATAGGCAGTATGTGACAAGGTTGCAATTATAGGGCATCCAGCGAGGATCAAATTCATTATTCAGTAGTAGTGTATCTGCAAGACTAGCTTGCTAACCATTACAACATGATGGGACACCCATATTTTATGGAGGATAGATATTTACCCAACCCATTTTCCACGAGTAGGATATGAGACAAGGTTGCAATTATAAGGCATCCAGCAAGGATCAAATTCACTATTCATTAGTAATGTATCTGCAAGACTAACTTGCTAACCATTACAACACAATGAGATGCTCATATCAACATATCAACTTATTATATAAACAGTTGTTGCCACGAATGAGATTTTAAGTTCTGACATGAATTCAACAGGTGGAATATAAATACATAACCCAATCATTGGGAGGGGGAGGAAGTCTCACCTGAGTAAATGATGTTCTACAGATGGATCAGCCACTAACTGTCCATCATATAACTTATCAGATGACCACTGCATAATCAAATGGTTCATACGGTACTGAGTGACTAGCATTCTCTTGATTCTGTCTCCATACAGTTTTAGAACTCTTTCCATTAAGGTTTCTTCCAAACCTTCTTTAGCTGCCCTGAAAAGAAACAAAGGAAAATTAAATAATATAAAGTAAAAACATGAAATAGGAAAATAGAAAAAAAAAAAAATAGAAAAAAAATAGAAAGAACATTTTTTTAAAAACAACAAAACAGTACCAGGTTTCTTATGCATATGATTTCCTTTTGAGTGAAGAATATTTTCAATTCTTGTAAAGTAATGAAAACTTATCACATGTTATGCTCAGTTCTGCCTCCATTGAAGGCAACCACTTCCACATATCCTCTAACCATAACTGGGCCACGAACTAGGTTGAAATTACTACCTACATACATAAGACACTCCTTCAAAAACCACCACCTCTCCCAACACCACTTGTGTTCGTTAAAGGTTATGAACTGACCCATCCTTGGAACCACCAATTCAAACCCAACTATGTCATCAGATTTTGGTGCTTAGTTTTTAGATTTCTTCAATTCTTCCAAATCTGTCTTCCAATCAAGACACATCTAAACATCTCTCCAAAGACATTCCACATTCCTTTAACCTTTTTCTACCAGAGATTAGTCGAGAGACATTGAACTTTCTACACCCTTTTTCTGTTATTTCTTAAATATACATATTTGTCTATAATACATGACTTTTATGTCATATTTACCATCTCCAGTGTTGTCTTATTTTTATATCCTTTCGCAACTGCTTAGTTAAATTGCTGCCCAATTCCTTCACACAAATGAGAAGGCAGAATATGCTCACTCTTTAGATTCATATCTGTAATTATTCATATGTTAGGATAGCATAGAAACAGAGTCAATGATACTTGGTGACTCAGTTTCTCACCCTGGTCCAATGATCGCATGTTATTTAGAGAGGAGATGGGTATTACCCTAAAAAAAATGCTATAAATAACCCAGTATGGTACTTTAAATTCTACTAGATATTGGGATAAGTTTTTTTTTTACATTGTTTATTAGCCGATTTTATTTTGCAGAATGAACACCAGATCAAGGGAGACAATTAACAATATTTACATATCTTTTCAAGTATCTATTTTTTTTAAGCTCTGATATTTTTTGTTATAATGAAGATTCGGTGTCTGTCTGTAACCAAAACTATGTCACTGCTTACATCATAATACCTTCAGGAATTGTGTAAGTTTATCAATGAGTATTTAATTTATAGTCAAAATTATTAATACATTGAATAAATGTTAATTATTAACAATGTCTATGAAAATCTGAGTTAGATTTGCCTCAAAACAGCCCATGTTATTAGTGTTTAAAATCCTGCATTGTGTCTTATATATCACTAAGAAATAAAGATTTACATAATATATGGTGTGGTTAATTTGCATACTGGTTTTAACAAAACCGTGTTTAATAAATAATTATTTGGTGTTATTGTTTTATTTTTCCAACATATTAAAATAAATCCTATGAATAATTTCATATAGAAACCAATTAAAATAAGTAATCTTTTTATATGGGTTCTTATTTAATTTTGTAGTCTTTCTAATTTAATATATTTTGTTACATTAATACTTCAATACTTATGCCCAGAAGGTGCTTATTCTTGCTAATATAATTGAAGGTGTATGAGGTGGGGGGGTGATAAAGGATATCAGTACAGAAAATGGAATTGCCCAAGTTCAAATTTTATTTAGTGTAATGGTTATTGTGAGAAATGGAATTGGTGACACAAATTCAAATTCTGGATGAGGCTATTTGTGTTTCATTTCACACTAAATCCTTTTGAAAGTCATGAATCCATCACTTCTATCCTTAGCTATAGGTAAAACCGTAGGGTAGACTGGGTTCTGTAGCCATGGTTAAGCAACCAGTCTAGGAGAAGCAGCTTTACTTCACTTAAAAATTGACATGTCACATTCTGCTCATAGTAGAGGGGTTGGGTAAATACCTACTGTCAAAAATTCTTAACTTGACAATTGTCTTGGCCAATTTCGTTTAGAGAGAAAAGGCACTGAACCTAAAGAGTGGATTTGGTGTGCACAAGAACTGATCTTCACTTTAAACAGGTAGGGAGTGTTGCATAATTATTATTATTATTATTTCACTCCATGTGAGTTTTTCACACCAGCGTTAGCTGATGGTCTTTCACTGGAGTCTGAGTGACAACAAGCCTCCTCAGGTCTCCAGGACTGAGTATTCATGCCAATTTCAACAATACTGTTGTCTAGATGGTCTCAATTCTTCCTTTGATTTCCAGTTCCTCTAGTCTCTTTTCTAAGCTTTTGGGAACCATTCCAAGTGCACCAACTACAATTGGTATCATTTTCACCCTCATATTCCACAGTTTTTTCAATTCTCTAACAAGATATTATTATTAATTTTTGTACTTTGCTTTTACTTTATTATTATTAGTTATTTTTTTATTTATCCAAGAACTTTTCCTCTGATTAAGATTGCATAATGATCATTTAATAATAACCATTGAGAATATAATGTAAATAACTCAGGGAATTGTGACATTTCAGTTACAGACAGACAAATAATCTCCAAACTGAATATAGATCATCCTTCCTTGATTCTTGCAAATGAAGAACAAACTTTCAGATAAGAATTTAACTAAGAAATACTAAGTGAAAATGAAATTTATATTTGTATCAGAATTTAATATATAAAAATTTTTTTTAAACCTTGTGGGAATTATTAATAAAAAAATATAAACCAATAATAAAATATGAAAATAAAACAATCCACAAATAAAATTAAAAATATCCCATAGTTCCATTTTGCTGGGAGTTTACCTTTGGTGCCAAAAGAACTCAGTCTCTTTCAGTGCCTTGCCAGCTCACTGGATGACACATGCATTCTGCAGGCCTCTTAAAATAAGCTGTTCATACTATATAACTTTTATTATATTATTTCATGGGCTAAATAAAAAAAATTATATATTTCAGAAAAGCTCATAATCTTAACTTTTATCCTTTCTTTCAGTAATCAAAAGATTTTTTTTTCCTTAGTTAAATGACATTTGTTATGAAAATACATATTTATGAAAAGTTAAATGAAAATAAACAAAAGCATCATAAAGTATAAACAGTCATGTGAATATGAAATAATAAATAATAATAGCAGGGTGAGGCTTAGGATCTAATAACAGCCGAGAGAAGGTCTAATAACAGCCGGGAGATAGAAACACCACTTAATGAAAAATGATTGTAATACACAGTTGTCCCCTTTGTGCTGCACGGGAGTAAGCCGTTATATATTAAAAAGTTGAAAAAAGAATGTTTACACTTTCCTCATTATGAACAAAAAAAAAAAAAAATTGTAAAAACCTTCCGTTGGGTCTAATAAGTATGCATACCAAATTTAGTAGCTTAGCATCTACTGATGACAGACAAACAAACTTCACAATTATAGAATAAAATAAAATCTAACTCAGATTTTCATAATGTCATTGTTAATAAACAAGATTTATTAATGATTTTGACTAAAAATTAAATACTCATTGATAAACTTACTCAATTCCTGAGGGTATTGTGATGTAAGCAGTGATAGTTTCATTTACAGACAGACACCAAATCTCCATTATAATAAGAGATAAAAAAAGGTTTACCAAGAGCGACAATGAGTAAGCACCAGAGGAAAAAAGAAACTATAATAGTGATAATTATAAAATCCAGTTTTCTATTGATTTAGTCAATAAACGGCTAATTTTGATGATCTCAAGTTAAAGTCAAATGTCACTAGCGGAGTAGAGCCATGACAATTCTAAAAGACAAGTTACCCAGATAAGAATTAAGAGGATAACAATTTCTTACCTGTGAACATTCATCAATAACAACCAAGTTAAAATGGTCATCTTTCACTTCTCTTAAAGCACTGTCATTTGAGGCACTAGTCAGTGTCACAAGAACAACATCAGCATTTTCCAAAACTTCTTTCGTAGCCAAACTCATTCGCTGGCGAAGTTCTTTCCTCAGAAATTTCATTTCTTCTGTATATTTGTATTTTCACCACGATGTTTGCATTTTATCAACTGAGACTGAAAAAGAAAAAAAAATTCATTGTTATTGTACATTTTCTCCTAAACAACTATATTTTTTTAAATTAAGTATTTCAGATTAATGATGAACTAGCAAGACCTGTGCATATACCACAGTATGATAATTTAATTATTACAACATTCGATAAGTTTACTTAAGAGCTATTGCTAATAGTTCAGTATGTAAAAAATATAATAATCTTGATTTAACTCTTTCACTCTTTTTTTTCTTTCTTTCTTTTGTTCATCTTTTCATTATGTTCGGTTGAAAAAGATTAGTATTATCACTTCCAGGTGTTCACACCTCTATCTTCCCCCTACTCTCTTTCTTTCTTATTATATTTTTTCTGTGTAGCATGTCCTTTTTTCTTTATGATAAAAACAGAATGAGGTGACAACACACATAAGAAATAAGGATTCGCCAGATAAGCAACACCAGATAATCAGGATTTACATTTTTGCATTTCATCTTGGACAATTTGGATGGTCTCATTTTTAACCAGATGGAGTTGCAAGATGATAACAGTCATACAATCAAGGAACATTAGTATTATATAGATTTGCTTTTGCACTAACATCTGTAAGTACCTATCTTTGTAATGTAGCTAAAAATATTCAAGATAAACTATTGGTAATCTGAGCTACATAAATGAGAGTAACCTCCCTTTGTTTATTTCACTTTGAGGAAGCCATATGTTTTGGTCGGCCATTTTCATTTCACCGTAATCAATACAACTGCATGTTTTAACACGAAAATATCAAAATGTTCTTAATAACAATTAAGTCCATTTCAAATAATGCGCAAGTACAATTAAGAACACATGATATTTTCGTGTTAAAACATGCAGTTGTATTGATTTAAACAAATTCGTATTTTCAGAGTAATTTACAGTGAAATAAAAATGGCCAACAAAAACATATGGCTTCCTCAAAGTGAAATAAACAAGGGGAGGTTACTCTCAATTATGTAGCTAATGTTCATATTACCAACTATTGTCATATTGTAATATTAACAGAAGCAATAAACACAAAGATAAAGTTTTAACTTACACATGCTTTGTCCATGTCTTTTTTGACATCAATCACCAGTTGACCTGCACTACTCGAAGTCAAAATGGCATCAAGACAATATTTTTGTAAGTGTGGCAGCAAACGAGATGGATGGCCAATTCGCACAACTTTTTGTTTTTGGTTTACCAAACGTTCAACAAGATTATCAACAGCAATGTTGGAAGGGGCACAGGCAAGAACCTGAAAGAGATTAAAGGAAATTTGATTAGAAGAAAACAATAAGTTGGAAAAAAATTATAAAAAAAAAAAAGAGAGAAGAGGAACAAATAGAACAAAATATAAAAAAAAAAAAAAAAAAATCAATAATTATCATATCAAAATTGTACAGTAAAAAGATAAGTTGTTGGAGGGGAGTGACTTATTGTCAGTATCAAACGGACAGCGAAGGAGACTATCGTCTTTTCGCTAGCGCTAGACCAGGGAGATTTTTTTTGCTGAGATGGAGCGCCACACCTTCCGTTAACTCCCCACTCTACAGCACAGATCAGATTACTCAAGCTTTGCTACTCAGTAGTGATGAGGGTCAATATCAAACCAGGAACCTTGCAATTTCTAGGTGATTTCCCAGTGCAAATTAAAAATTCTGTCAACAGATTACGCTAAGTTTTCTTATTTTTCATACCATAGATTAATGCAGCTTCATTAGAAGGGGTATTAGAAAAAATATTACCAAGGAAGACTTCTGGGTTCAATCCCTAGAAAAAGAGTTCAGACTATAATAAAAAATCAATGATGGATATCCAATGATAAAATAAAAGTACCATTCAACATTCCTTCAGAACATTACAAGATACAACATGCACTCAAAAGCCAAAGATGGAGTTGTTCACATTTCACCTTGTTGTACTGATGCCTTTGAGAAAGGCATGAACACATCTCTTTGCCCACCCATAAGGGGTAAATAGTTGGTTTGTTGGATTTTACGGCATGTTCACTCTTGTTGGATTATTTCATGTTGAAGACATTTGTTTTATTCATTCTTGATGAGTATTCAAAAACATTTTTTTTTAACTCAATCTTTTTTTTTAAACACTTTTAAAAACTCTTTCTATTTAACCCATAGATTAACAGATACTACCACTCTAGGTCAGAGTGGACCTGAGAGTAATGGCGATGAAAGAGTACTCCACACTCCCCAGTTCCAAAATTGCAACTTCACCATTAGATGCAGTTTAGGGTAAATAGTAGGGCAAACTGTGTTATATAGCCTTGTAAGGCAACCATGTCTAGGAGACGGTAAAATGAATTCAAACCAGCTATACTCCACTTAAATTGACCTTGAGTCATGTCTTGCTTATGGTGGAGGGGTTGGGTAAATACATACACTCAAAGGCAAGATGGTATAACTAAAATATGGAAAAAAAAAAAAAAAAGATAAAGATGCTAGTCTAATTTATTTTTTGTTAAAAAAAAGTAACTGAATGATAATACCCAATATATTAGACAAAAACCTATTTTTTTCATTAAGATATTAACAATCTTAGTAGCATTACCAGTAGTTTAACTGAAATCGGTGGACATTGACAAATTTGCACCTTAAGAGTTCAACTTGCAATTTCTCGGTTATTTCAGATTCAATCTTAAAAATACCTATATGGTTGGAAAGAAAAGAAATAATCTTTCTAAATATATAATTTTTATGTATTTTTATCCATTGAATTATTTTTTACAGCGAGTTAAAATGGTATTTTGCTTTGAACAGCCAAAAAATGCAAAATGTGAATTTTTAGACTAAATTTTATGTTACTTTGTTTTGCAAAATCAAAGAGGCCAATCCTTTCATTATTCTTGAAAATTTACACTTATTTAGAAGACATCTTAAACTACAATAAGGAGGTTGTTTTTTTCTTCTCTGGCCTTTAGAAGCAAAACCACTACTAACGAAAGTTGACACAGGTTCCTTCAAAAATAGCACTATATACTTAATAAAAGTTAAGTCTCAGAATTATTATTTCATCACATACAGGCTTTGTTTAAAAAATATGTAAAGACATTCCATTTCTTGTAATACAACATAGCAGGTATTAAAAAATTATTTTTAAGTTCAAAGTGATATAATTTATTTAAATTAATACTACATATGTGTATACATGCAGTATTAAAATGAAAATATTGAATAATCTTGTAAACTTGAAAAAATTAATTAATAAAAACCCTGCTGATATCCGTACCTTTTATTCTTTAAATAATGGGTTACAGTATAGAGATACATACAATTTGAGTGCTGAATCAGAAAGAACAGTTACCCTAGAAGACTCCTCAATATTAAGCTGCATTTTGTTACAGTAACTCATTACGCTAATTTTAATGTTATTCTAATCGATTTCTATATAAAATCATATATAGAATTACTTTTAATATGTTTGAGAATAACATGATAGTATCACAAATCAGTAACCTCAAATGATTATTTATTAAACCTAGTTTTGTTAAAATCATTATGCAAATTATTCACAACATATGCTATACAAATCTTTATTTCTTAGAGATACATAACACATATTTCAGGATTTTAAATGCATTAATAATATGGGCAGTTTTGTGGCAAATCTAACTCAACTAGACTTTAATAGAAACATTGTTACTAAATAAAATGCTAATATCAAATAACTATTTCATAATCGTTAAGAATATAACTTAAATAAGTAAGGATGTGGTGGCAGTTTTGGTTACAGACAGTTACATAATCTCCATTATAATAAGATCAGTTATATTAATAGTGTGAAAAAGACCTTTTGTTTTTGTTTGACAGCCTGCATGATAATTTCCACAACAGTTGTCGTCTTCCCTGTTCCTGGTGGACCATGGATAACAGCCACATCTCTTTGGGATAAAGCAAATTCAACTGCTTTCTTCTGACACTCATTCAAATTTGTATTGAAGAATTTCAGCTCTGGAAAAAAAAAACAACAGAAAATTAAAACTCTTTTACTGCACGCAAAATAATTGGTTGGTTGGATTTTATGACATGTCAACCCTTGTTGGGTTATTTTATACCAAAGACACTTTGTTTTATTCATTCTTGATGGTACTCAATTTGTTTGTGAATTCATTTGTTAATATTATTTTTCATCTATTTAATCCACCAATGAGACCCTAACAGGTACTACCTCTCTAGGTCAGGGTAGACCTGGGAGTAATGGTCATAAAAGGGTATTCTACATTCCCCAGAGTTTCAAAATTGGAACTTCACTAGATGCATTTTAATATCATACCCAATACCCTCAGCCACTGCCTTCTAGCACATATGATAAAAAGGGTTGGGGGGTTGCTATAAAGACAATAGGTTTGGGACAATCATAGAGGTGCTAGGGCTTGACATGACCAGATGATTGATCCATCTAGCCTAAGTAAAGGCCAAAATGGGGTATTGCATGTCATGGACTGCTCAAACACCAGCATTCCGTCCTTAATCATAACAGGTTGCCACTAATGGCCAACAGATGGCCCCATTGGGGGGGATTTTACCACTCTGCAGAGGTGCAGTCAGTGTATTCTACAGCCACAGCCAACAAGGCGGTGTACAGCTTGGGGAAATGTGGTGTGTTTTATAAGCGACTTCTATAAAATAACCTATATAAAATATCGAAAAAGAGAATGATACAATATAACCCCAAGACATGGACAGTTGAATGAGAATAGTCTACTTCCATGGACTGAATAAAGGGTTTGAAATTCCATGAGGATTATATGATGAATTCTTAGCAGACAAGTAAAATATAGAAATCTAAAGTTAAAAAATCATCTTATAGAAACCTTGAGCGTTATCTTGTGGATACAGGTCTTCCTCTCCAAATAAAACATTTACAAGGTGACATGATGGTCCTCGTTCGGCTTTGTGAAGATTTGTCAAGGCTCTGTAAATACAAGAGAATTAAAAGATGAATTGATTTTTAAAACTAACAGGACCTGTGACTATACCACAGTATGATAATTCAATTATTACAATGTTTGATATATTTACTTATGAGCTATTGCTAAATACTTCAATATGTAAAAAGTATAATAATCTGGATTCAACTCTCATGCTTTTTTCTTCTTTCTTTCCTTCCTTCTTTTCATTATGTTCAATTGAAACAGATTAGCGTTATCACTTCCACATGCACATCCCCATCTCTATATTTCCCCTACCCTTTCTTTCTTGTATTTTTTCTGTGTAGCATGTCCTTTTTCTTCCGTTTCTTACTTTGTAATAAAAATGGAATGGTCCATTATTTAGCCAAGTTAACAACACTCATAAGAAATAAGAATTTGCAAGCAACACCAGATAATCAGGATTTACATTTTTGCATTTTATCTTGGACAATTTGGATGGTCTCATTTTTAACTAGAGGGAGTTGCAAGATGATAACTGTCGTATAATTAAGGAACACGAGCATTAATATATAGATTAAAAGATAATCTGACATAATTTTTTTAAAAAGAAAAAAGAAATATGACCAAAATTATAAGACTTACCTTTTTAGTCTTTGGTAAGTAATATCATTAGCAACTTTGAGGAGTTTATATTGCAGATCAGAATCCAGAGATTCCAGATCCTGGGATTCATCAAAGGCTACTGCAATACTGGATGGTGTTACCTTGGATACAAGACCAGTTGCCAAACCTTTCTGACCCATGTCACTTTGGCTTAAACTGACTTGTACAATATCACCTGCAAGGAAAAAAATGTTCAAGTTAAGCAACCAAGTTATTTAATTTGTTACATTTGTATACCTATTGCCCTAATCAAAATAAGTGACTGTTTTCGCCCAAGAATTTAAAAAAAAAAAAACTTTAAAACCTGGAGTACTGTAAAAGCGCTGTATGAGGGCGCAGTCTGTGTACAGGCTGCACCTGTGCTTGCTGAGGGCTACATGCAGGCAGCATGCTTGACATGCCTGATCTACCATATTCGTTGTAGATTCATTTATGGTGTATGAATTATTTATATCAGGGTGCTTGTCCCAGAGCAAATCTCTGGGTATTTTACAAGCTAAATGTAGATTAGTAATGTTTTTTATGAAGCAGCCTCTTCACACAAGGAAACGATGATGGCTGATCAACTGCTACTTCAATTATTATTCAAAAATCATATGGTTTGTGAAACTGATCAGAATAATCGCTTTTGTAACTGCAAAGTCCAATCTTCCTTCCTGCAACAATATTCCAGCTGTCTTCAGCGTAAAACTCAATCACAGCACCAAAGCATCTCGTACTTTTCTTTTTAATTTTATGCATGGCGCAATCTCGAAAAAAATTTGCATACATGCAAATTTACTCTTGCCAAATCTCCTGGCTTTAAGATCACACTTCTTTAAATTACAGTGCCAAGGCAGCCATATTTTCCTCTCCCTCGAGCCCTCCACTCATCTTGCAAGCAAGATATGTTTACGCCCACTTCACTCCATTAGGTAAGTCTCCTCTCTTGCTACACATTATACAGATCAAAATTTCAGGCTACAGATTTACTGATCCACAATAATATACATACCCGAATTCATATTATGAGGTGGAAGTTCTTTTTTCATCCAAAATGGTTCGAAAGTGACCACAGTCCGTCCATAAAGTCCAGATGCATGGCTGGCCACTTGAAGCTTGAGGAGACACACTCCTTTTCTTTCAAGTTCTTTTGGGGGAAGTTTTTCATGAAGATATCTTTAAAAAAAGAGATTTTTATTTATTTTTTAGATTCATCAAGTTCTTTTAAAACATGAAAGAATATTTATTTAAATTAGACATTTACATACAGTGAAATCTCGCTTCTCGAATGACTCAAACAATTCAGAGTTTGAACAAAAACATTGAGTAAAAAAAACCTCAGCTGTCAAACAAATTTTTGTACTTCAAACACACAAGTCAAGCTGATGAAACCGAAGTTGCGTAAATGACTGCTGAGGCAAACCAAAGACATAATTTTAAAATAATTGAGATTATAAACTTATCAAGTCCTATACTGAAATAAAGTGAAAATTACTATTCGCTGGTAATTTTGTCGAGTGTTGCACTCATAAATTCACAGTCTACTAAATTTTATACAAAAAAATCTCCAAAATTTTCAAAGTTTTTTTTAATATTTAATTTTCAAATTTTTGTTACTTATTTTCTACCTAAAGTGTTCTTTTAATTTTTTTTTCTTCTATTCACACCTTCAGTATTGTCTTTTTATTTATACTGTAATTTCAAATTTATATAACTCCACCAATATTTTGCACCCCCAAAATAAGGGGGGGGGGGGTCAAAGTTTTGAAATGAAATAACTGATGCATTATAAAATTCATTCATTAATAAATAAAAACTGAAAATTTTATTAAAATCGGGAAATTCACTGATTTTTGGTAAATCTTTTTTCAATCAGGAGGGTTAAATTCATTTTGTAAAATACGTCTATGACGTCAGAATTGGTGGTACCTAGTTTTAAAGTAAATTTTAGAGTCATTCGCTACCGTAGCAATATTATCTTGGGAGAGGGGCGGGCAGATAATTGATAAAAGATTGTGATTTTGTCCTGCTCAATAAGCAAAGTTTCTTGTCTTTTCCCTTTTTTAGGAGAATGACAAAATACACTTTTACTATCGATTTCAGTTGTTAATTTTCCCGTTTTAAAATGGCCACCATTTCAATTGTAGCAAAACAAACTCCAATATTAATTTTTTTTAAATGAATAAAAATAAAAAAAATCCTGAAATGCCATTCTGGAAAATAACGTCGTCTGCTGCACAGAAGTGGCAACCATTTTAAAACGTGAAAGGTAACAATTGACGATTTCGTTTCGTAAATCTTCCTTAAAATATTTTCTTCCTCAAGAATAATGGAATTAAGTATCTTTTCAAAATATTTTAAAAAGTGGACTTTAAAAAAAAAATTTGAACTCTAACAGCAAAAGATTGATTATTGAAAATGGAAAAAAATACGAGTTATATTTACGCCGCTAAAATGAAAGAAAACATAGAATAACCGACTACAAGGTAGTTAAGCTATCTCAAACAAAAACTAATATATTTTTTAAATCAACATGTGAGAAAAATCTATATGGTAAATAAATTTGTCTATGTAAAATAAAAAAATAAAAAACTTTTTCTTTCTACGATACATTTTTATTTATATAACACGTGAAGTGTAAAAAATATTTTCATTATCCTAACATCGAAAGCAAATAAAGATATTCATATATTTTTGACCTTCGAAGTTTATATTCGTTCGGTACAGCCATTTAGAAAATAATACCTTGTCTCTTCAATCTCGGCATCACGTTCTTTTTCGAGTAAGGCTAATGTTTTTTCAACGAATATCCCCAAAGCCATGATTTGTTTAGTTCTCTTCGTTTTATTGTCGACTAATCAAGGTCAGCATTATCTCCCTTTGAAGAGAAAAAAATGTTCCTCTTGTATAAAATACCGCCCCGGATATTAAATTCTGAACTCTTATCATTCAAGAGTATTAATATATAGATAAAGATAGATAATCATCTATCTTTATCTATGTATTAATACTCTTCTTCCTTAATCTTCCGACCGTTATCATCTTGCAACACCCTCTGGTTAAAAATAAGACCATCCAAATCTTCCAAGATGAAATGCAAAAATGTGAGCCAAGATTACCTGGTGTTGCTTTTCCACCTAATTCTCATTTCTTATGAGTGTCATCACCTCTGCTAAATAATGGAATATTCTGTTTTAATCAGAAAGAAAGAAAGGGAAAAAAGGACATGCTACACAAAAAAATATAATAAGAAACAAAGAAAGAAAGATAGAAGGGGAAAGATATAGAAAGGGGGTGAATATGCAGAAGTGATAATGCTAATCTGTTTCAATCGAACGTAATGAAAAAAATGAAAAGAAGGAAAGAAAGAAAAGAAAAAGAGTGAGAGAGAATTAGATCAAGATTATTAGACTTTTTGCATATTGAACTATTTAGCAATAGCTATTAAGTAAACATATCAAATGTAATAATTAAATTATCATACTCTGGTATATCCACAGGCCCTGCTAGTAATCTTTATTCAACTAGACTTTATAAATCAAGGGAAGTAACAGTTTCTCCACAGTATGTCATTTTATATTCATCATCATCATCATCATCATCATCATCATCATCAGCTTGCTCTGACAGCATGGATTCCCATAGTTCTCTCGCCACCCATCCCTATTGGTCATCGCCCCTGGCAGATCTTCTGCATAGCATTCAGAATCCATACAGAGCTGGTTGATGTAGGTCTTTGTTGATCGGTCTACAGTGGTGTGTTCATTGTCGGAATTTTGCCTCAAATTTTATTCTCCGAGATAAAATTATAACTTTACGTAGTAGTAAAGCCCGAACTGAAACAAACAAAAAATTCACAGAAATATGCAAGTCAGGACGCTTGGAAAAATAAAACAAAATGGTCACCAATAGCCTAAACATAAAACACTTAGTCCTTTTTTTCTTGGTCTGAACTGTCACTGAAAATTCAAATAATTTAGTAGTTTTTAACTACTAAGCAAAGTTCTTAATAAAAGAATGTTCTTTTTGAAGAGTCTATACAGCCAAACTGCCGAGGAGAGTCCTTGGAAACAAATACTTTTTTTAAATCACCACCCTCAAGTCTATCATCCCACCAACGCAAACCGAGGGAACATTTTTTTCATGACCAACCACTGCATTTCTTTTCAAGAAAGCGGGTTCCTTTTTAGCCGATGCTAACCAATGAATAAGAAGACCTTCTTGGGATGTACCGTTTTCAGGACTGCCTCGTTCCAAATTCTTCTTTTCTGTAACCATGAGTTTTTGCTGGCTGACAGAAATAGTTTTTCTGCAGCCAAATTGTATAAATATTCTTTGGGGATATATGGCAGATATATGGTGTAAATTTTACCGCCAATTTTATTTTATTTTACTTTATATTTTTTTGGTTTATGTAAATTTGAACATTGTATTAATGCCGCCTTGAGATTTGCCTTTTTGGTGGTCATTTTTTAATTTTAACCAAATTATTGGCGGCAATTAGAATAGTTACTGCTTTTATTTGAAATTTTACCGCCTTTTTCGGCGGCCATTTTGAATTTTCTACTACTAAGATAGTAAAATGTTTTGGCATGGTTTTGTTTTGTATTTTAGGTCTGACTTGTCACCCTTAGCTGTTTAAATTTTGTAATGGCACTTTTTAACGCAATGAGCGCACCTTTTTAATTTTTAGGTTGTTACCATTTGATTTAAATTTGATTTTTAAATTATTACCCTTTGAGGTTGTAGAATCAAGAGCATTCTCCCAACAATTTTTTTCTTTTTTCTTTTGTTCGGGAGAGTGTAAAAATTTCTATCAAGTAAGAATAGTTAAGTTATAGTAGCCACCCTTGGATCAACCCTGTTTGTATTTTTTGTCCCTAGGGGTCATGGTTGCCGGTGGCCTCACTTTCGTAGTAGCAGTGGTTGGGGGAAGGTTGGATGACTATGCTATTTAGGTACTTTTGGCGGGATTTTCGCCCTCTTTCGAAATGATTTGGTGAGATGAGCCTGGTGCTTCTGCCTTTTTTTGAAATGATTTGGTAGGGGCAGTAGCCTCTAGTGTTACGTGCGAGGAACTTTGGTCAAGATGGCGTATGCTCCCTTCGTCACTGACTACTGGTTCGGATTTTCAGAGAGAGCCTGTTTTTCAGCAAGGGATGATGATATTTCTTTGAAAGAAATATCCTTTGTGGAAGACAGATGGTATTCATCTCTATGTCTGTAACCAGCAAGAACTCACGGTTACAAGATAGATGAATTTGGAAAAAGGCGGTCCTGGAAACAATACATCTCAAGAAGGTCTTCTAATCCATTGGTTAGCATTGGCTGAGAAGAAACCCGCATTCTTTTAAAGAAATGCGGTGGCTGGTCATGATAAAAAGGGTCCCTCAGTTTGCGTTGGTGGGATGATAGACTTGAGGGTGGTGATTTTTTTAAAAATATTTGTTTCTAAGGACTCTCCTCGGTATTCCCTCCTTTCGGCAGCTTGGCTGTATAGACTCTTCAAAAAGAACATTCTTATTCTTTACCTAGAACTTTGTTTACTAGTTTGAAACTACTAAATTATGTGAATTTTCGGTGACAAGTCGAACTGAACAAAAGGACTAAGTATTTTATGTTTTTTCTTTGTTTTATTATTGTGTCTGTTTTATAAATGTAAATTTTTTATTTTATAATCTTTGGTAACTTATATCCGTTGGACTTTCGCTAGTGGAAAAATTCTTGCAACCCAATAAACCTTGTTTTTAAAGACTCACGGCGACCATTTTGTTTTATTTTTCCAAGCATCCTGATTTGCATTATTTTCTGTAGATTTTGTTTGTTTCAGTTTGAGCTTTACTACTACGTAAAGTTATAATTTTATCTCGGAAAGTCAAATTTCAAGGTAAAATTCCGACACCATGTATAGGTGTCCACAAGAGAATGTCACTTATGAGTTCATCCTTACTTCTCCAGCAGTGTCCAGCATGTCTTGTCCATCTTACTAGGATGGTTTGTGTGATGGGGGTAAGTTGCTGTACAGCTGCTTTTATGTGGGGTGCACTTCTAGAATTTTTTCAAGACAAGATGTAGTATCCTTGTGTCAGTGTTGCATAATTGATGGGCATACCACCAATTATGCATGGTTAATGTAGAGAAATTATTTGAATTCGAACCTAAATGGTTAGAGATTGTGAATGATGTCTCTTAACTTTTTGGTGATCTCTCTTCCTGTTTCTAAGGCAAGCGTGAAAGAGATAGTTTAGTTTGGTAGTCAGTTTCTGGTTAGCTGCCAAATGATGTAGACACAGTTGGCTGGACTCTCACTGTGTGGTTGAGAATTCAGGTCCAAGAAAGAGAAATAGATTAGTGAATTCACTAAAGAAATGTCTTGAGTTGTTAATTAAGAACAAACTAACAATGCAGGACATCTCAACCAGCTCAGAAATATTTTAAGAAGAAGAAACCAGACACACCCTGAATAAGAAGTTAGAAGAGCTACTCAGCCCAAGTAAGAAAACCTGTTACTTAAACAGTTATGAAGTAAGAAGGAATATATGCTACAAGACAGAAAAGATAAGGATACAATGAGGTTAAGATGTATGCGGACACAGGTATATGTTGAAATAAGATAAGATGGTGTGGCGTTATTTTCGTATTCGCCTGGGAAGTTGTCTGCCCGTTTAGTTTCACTGGTTCCCGCTAGGGGACTTTGATATTTAAGCGGCTGATTTGAATGTCTCTTTCTCTTTTCCTGTTGCTCGACCTACGAGACACTATGGGTTAGACTCTGGTCTACCCCTTCTTGTTGGGGCTTGCCCCCCCTTACATTACTGTAAGTGATTTGTACAGCATGGACTATTCCTAGTCTCATGTCTGTTGCTTTTATGTTTATCCTTTTTTACATGTAACTTTGTATTACTTATGTATGTATGTTCATGTACACCTCAATGTATTATGTACCCTGTTTATTCTGTGCTGTATATAAAATGTTTTGTCTATCAACCTTTTTCGGAGTTTTATCTTCAAGTATTATCACTCTGAATCTTACAATGGTATGTAACATAGTTCCCATCTTGCTTTTTCTCTAAGTGTTTTGTTGGAATCCAAGTGGTGCAGCCATACAGTATCCTGACACAGCTACAGCTTGGATGAATTGTCACTTTTTCTTATTTACTCAATACTAGAAAAAATAAATGGATAAATAAATCTCTCATTAAAAAGACTTTTTATTTTGTAATGATTTATCTATCTATGAAACTGATCATTTTTTAACTGGGCTGAAGGATAATTTCTCCACGAAAATTTATTGTATTTATGAAATAACTATGAACATAAAAATGATGATTAACAGATATAAATTACAAACTTACAATTTGTTTATGGTGATACTTTATAATCATATATGAAGCAGCTGGAGTTAAATGGACATAGCAACCAAATTAGAAAGTAACATATGTTAACAGGATTTACACAACATCATCTAAATATTTGCACAGCATTCCAGTTAATTTTCTGAGGGTCTTAATGTCCTTGGTAAGAAGTTAAACTCTATCTGATAGTGAAGTTCCAATTCTGGATCTCTGGGGAATGTGGAGTACTCTGTTCATCACCATTACTCCCAGATCCACTCTGACCCAGAGTGGTAGTACCTGTTAGGGACCCATCTATGGATTAAATAGAAAAAATGTGTTTAAAAAATGATTTTCCAAAAAAGTTGAGTACCTATGAAGAATGAATAAAACAAAAACGTCTGTGGCTTAAAATGACCCAACAAGGGTTGACATGACATAAAACCCAACCAACCAACAAACCAACCAGCCAGTTAATTTTATATATCAACCCACTTAAAGTATTCAATGTGGTACTATACATTCTGTAATCAAAATCAGAGAACCTTAACAGAAAACTTGAAGATTAGTATTATTGCATTATTGTCCCATCTTCACTGTTATTTGTACAATGTTTCGGCCGATATAATCTTGTTGGACTCGGAACCTTCTAATAATACTAATCTTCAAGCCTCATTCAGAGAAAAAGAAAACTTGAAGTACAAAATTACAAAGAGATTGCACTTTTTTGATTTCTACGTGTCTAACAACATGGTTCCAATACAGGGGACTGAAAATTTGTTATTATAACACAAGGCATTTTAGAAATTAATTTTTTGGATTATTGTCCTCATCTTTATTGTTGTAGTTATTAACTCAACGTTTCAGCCACTGTATCCTCCGGCCTTCCTCAGGTGCTCCCAGTGTATCTGAGTATAGTGATGATACAGCCTGGGAAATCATTTTTAATAGTTTGACATACTTGGATACACTGAAAACACCTGAGGAAGGCCAGAAGATACAGTGGTCAAAACATTATTAATAACTACCACAATAATAATGAGGACAATAGTCCAAAACATCCTAATTATTCACATCAAGCCACATCTCAAAAATATAGACAAATAAATTCAATTATACCTGTGATTTTTTTCAAAGATAAACTACACTATTTAACTCTCTCTCTCTCTCTCTCTCTCTCTCTATATTATTTTTTTTTTCTTCCCCACTATAGCTTTCTATAATTCAGTATTCTTTCTCTATTTTTCAATTTCTTTTTCCTACCAATTCATTCTCTTTGCTTTTTATTTTCTTCAATGCTTCCTTTCTTTCTTTTCTTCTTTCTTTCTTTCTATTGTTCTTTCTTTCCTTCATTCTTTTTCTTTCTGTCTTTCTTTCTATTGTTATTTCTTCCTTACCTTCATTCTTTCTTTCATCCTTTCTTTCCTTCATTCTATCTTTTATTGTTCTTTATTTTCTTCATTCTTTTTTTATTTCCTTCTTTCTTTCCTTCATTCGTTTTTTTTCTTTCCTTCTTCTTTCTTCATTCTTTCTTTCTTTCCTTCATTCTTTCTTTTTATTGTTCTTTCTTCCCTTCATTCTTTTTTCTTTCCTTATTCTCTCTATTCTTTCTTTCTTCTTTCATTTTTTCTTTCATTTTTTCCTTCTTTCTTTCTTTCCTTCATTATTGTTTTTCTTTCCTTATTTCTTTCTATAGTTCTTTCTTTCTGTCTTTTTTTTCTATTGTTTTCTTTGCTTCATTCTTTTTTCCTTCTTTCTTTCTTTTTCCTTCTTTCTTTCTGTTTAACTGAGTGATTTAAAAGGCTTCCAGTCAACCATTTACCAACACACCTGTGCAATCATCTCAAACCAATAGACAAGCAGAAGTGACACTTCAAACATAACTAATCCCTTCATCTATGACAGCAACTATTCTACTACACCTGGAAATAAAATATGGAGTTATACACTTAGAAGAAGATGTTCACTTAAGTTTCTTTTATTTAGCAGTAAATAAGATAATAACAAAATAGCAGGACCTGTGGATATACTACATTATGATAATTTAGTTATTACAACATTTCATATGTTTACTTAATAGCTATTGCTAAATAGTTCAATATTTTAAAAGTATTGTAATCTTGATTTAACTCTCTCTTATTATTTTTTTCCTTCTTTCCTTCTTTCATCTTTTCATTATGTTCGATTGAAATAGATTAGTGGTATTGCTTCCATGTGATCACAACCGTCTCTCAATCTTTCACCTACTATTTCATTCTTTCTTTCTTTTTTTATTATATTTTTTCTGTATTGCATGTTCTTCCCTTTCTTTATGATAAAAGCTGAACAGTCCATTATTTAGCTGAGGTGACAACACTCATAAGAAATAAGAATTTGGCAGATAAGTAACACCAGATACTCAGGATTTACATTTTTGCATTTCATCTTGGAGGATTCGGACGGTCTCATTTTTAACCACATGGTGTTGCAAGATGATAACAGTTGGAAGATTAAAGAACAAGAATATTGATTAAATACTTTTTTAGGGTGATTACACTGGGCAACACAATTTTCGTTGAGTTGTGTCTAACACTTGTTTTTGACTATTTTTTGACCTCTGAATCCAAAGTTGACTCCAGTTTTTCTATATCACATCAACTTTTTGAGCTACAGAATACCCTTGAGTTTTCTCAAAAATACAGCATCTGACAAATTTGTGCGTATTTTATAGAATGTTTTAAAAATTTACATATAATGGAAAATAATAAAACATTAATAAATCTTGTCACAGCACAAAAGAGTTTCTTTACAAAAGGGGATATAAAATCAATGACATGGTCAACAAACAATCCAGATCTAAATTCTATTGAAAATTGTAATGAATTGAGACCAAAGGGTCTAAATTTACCTGATGCTAAGTATCTTAGATGTTTGATTTATTCCGTTGTGGCTGCCATTAATGATAAGAAGATTGCAAAATTTCTGCATCAAAATCTCTGTTTAGGTTTGAATTAAAATAATTTCTCTACACTAACCATGCATAATTGGTAGTATACCCATCAATTATGTAACACTAAGGTTGTTGCATTTATGTGCAGCAGCTCCAGTTTGCACAGAGTTCACTGTCCATTATTCTGATTTGCATTTTACTCTGCTTTAACTCTGGGTAATGGAAGGATTACTGTGGGGTGAGTATATAGTGTAATGAAATGGGACCAAAGTGTCCAGATTTACCTGACTCTAAGCCTCCTAGATGATTGATTTGTACCGTCATAGCCACCATTTGCAGCTCTGTTGTTGCGTATGACCATCAGTCATTTGCATACATGAGCAAGTAGCTCAATAAAAAGCAAGCCACTTGAATGGAAGGCAGTGTGAATTTGTAAGTGAGACAACTTGGATGGCAGATTTGTTTGTGAAATTAAACAGCAGCCAGGAACAAAAATCAATGGTAGAAAATTAAATAATGGTCTCTGATAAGGCTCCTTCCACTAAATAAGCGGTAATTCCATGTCAAATCATCCAGAAAAAAGTAAAACTGTCACCCATTGGTTTATAAAAAGAATTTTCGTCCAGGGAATCCAAAAATACTATCAAAAAAGTCTTAAAGTCAACCAATTTTAAGTTATTGATGATTTCTGATTTTTTCATAGCAAGATCAATATCCCAATGTGGCACTGCATCTATGACTAATTTTTTTTTCTATTATTATTTCACATATATTGAACATTATTTGTACCAAAAAGATAGTTTGATTTTTGCTCAGAACTGAAGCTACAACATCAGTTAAAAATTTTCAAATCAGAAATGATTACAGTATATGTTTAAGAAACAAATGTGTATATGAAATATCACTTTATAAATTATATTGCTAAAAAAAGAGTAGATATTTTGTCAATTCTGTTTCTATGGGCTGAAAAAACTGGTTATGCGTGGTGTAATGGTTATTGCCATTGGAAATAGACACAATGAGATGAGTTCAAATCCTGGAGAATGCTGTTTGCCTTTCACATAGCGTCAATACCCTTGAGAAAGGTATGCACCTTTCAAAGCCTGCATGTTTCCTGTAATCTGCCGACACTATACCTGATGCCACTCTCCACACACATATGCACACACACACTCACATACATGCATATTACTACTGTAAACTGTTCATGTTCTGACACTAATACATTATTCTGTGTACTTGACATGAGACTTTAATGAGTTGTGGTGCACCTGAGCACTGTACACAATAAATTTCATTATCTTATCCAACTTTTCTCCTTCCAGCTATGGGTAAATAGTAGGGCAAACTGGTCTCTTTAACCTTAGTATAGCAACCTGTCTAGAAGAAGGAAAACTCTAAACTCAAACCTCTTAAACTCCACTTAAGAAATTGACCTTGTGTCACATCCTACTTGTGCAGAGGGGTTGGTAAATATGTATATTGAAAAACCTTGTTCACCACCTGGCATCAAAATCTCTGGCTAAGAACAGATGATAAAATGTATTTCATGCAGCACTTGTATTAGATTCAAGATTAACTTAAATCTTATTATATGAAGATTCAGTGTCTATCTGTCTGTAACCAAAACAGTGTCACTGCTTACATCACAATACGCTCAGGAATTGCGTAAGTTTATCAATGTGTATTTAATTTATATTATTGTCAAAATTATTAATAGATAGAATAAATCTTATCTACTAACAATGACTCTATGAAAATCTGAATTAGATTTGCCTCAAAACAACCCATGTTATTAGTGTGTTTAAAAACCTGCAATGTGTCTTATATATCACTAAGAAATAAAGGTTTACATAATATATGGTGTGCTTAATTTGCATATTGATTTTAACAAAACCGGGTTTAATGAATAATTACTTGATATTATTGATCTCTAATATTATTGTTTCTAACATATTAAAATCAATCCTATGAATGATTTTATAAAGAAACCATTAAATATAATTAAAATAAGTGTAATCTTTTTATATATGTTCTTATTTAATTTCGTTAGTCTTTTTGATTTAATATATTTGATTACATTAAGACTTAAATACTTACGCCCGTGTGTGGTCGTATATTCTTGCTAGTATGTCTAATGAAATGAAACTTTATGCTATTTAGGGTCAGAAGTAAAATATAAAATGTCATGAAATTTCATGTTCTAAGAAAAATAGAAAGTTTTCTCCCCTGTATTGCAGAATATTTTAGTCTTTCCAAGATAAAATTAAAAGAACTGAGATTATTTAAATAAATAGTAAAAACCATGAAATGAATTTTAAACATTTGATGAAATTGATTTAACAATAAATTCAAGGAATTACATCGAAAACACACAAAAAAGAATTCTTTGAGAGAATTTTATGTCTGAATAAACCAGGTGTGGGGAACTTGTAGCCTTCTAAACTATTAATTATGGCCTTCCAAAGCCTTATCATCAGAAGAACAATTAGAACTCCATTTTAGAATCTAATATCCTAATCCTTCCTCATAAAAAGTGACCAAAATTGTACAACCATTATCATCTTACAACACCCTCTGGTTAAAAATGAGACCATCCAAATCATCCAAAATTAAATGCAAAAATGTAAATCCTGAGTATCTGATGTTGCTTATCTGCCAAATTCTTATTTCTTATTAGTGTCATCACCTCAATTGAATAATGGACCATTCCGATTTTATTATGAAGAAAAATAAGGAAGAAAAAGGACATGCTACACAGACAAGATATAATAAGAAAGAAAGAGAGTAGGGGGAAGATAGAGAGAAGGGTGAGCACGCAGAAATGATAACACTAATCTGTTTTAATCAAACATAATGAAAAGATGAAAAGAAGGAAAGAAAGCAAAATAAAGAGTGAGAGAGAGTTAAATCAAGATTATTATACTGACAAGTACTCATTTTTTTTAGACAAGAATTTTTTTTAAAAAGTCATGTTTTTTTCATTTAATCAATAGATGGGACTCTAACAGGTACTACAACTCTGGGTCAGAGTGGACCTGGAAATAATGGTGATTTAAAATTTTTCCTTTAGCTTATTTTAAATTCCTACCTCATTCCCCGTTCCTCTCATTAAAAT
Organism: Doryteuthis pealeii; assembly: GCA_023376005.1. Taxonomy (NCBI): domain Eukaryota; kingdom Metazoa; phylum Mollusca; class Cephalopoda; order Myopsida; family Loliginidae; genus Doryteuthis; species Doryteuthis pealeii. The sequence goes on along the minus strand of CM042137.1, from coordinate 36,318,050 downwards.
ACATTTTACTTTTTTTTTTTTTACGTTTTTCTTTTTTTCATTTAATTATTTTTCCTTCTTTTTATTGCCCTTTCTCTTTTTCTTTTTTCATCTGATTACATTTTTCTTCTTTTTCATCTTTCTCTTTTTCTTCATTCTTTTTCCTTTCTCTTTTTCTTTTTTTCATCTGATTACATTTTTCTTCTTTTTCATCTTTCTCTTTTTTCTTCATTCTTTTTCATTTTTCTTTCTCTTTTTCTTTTTCTTATTTAATTATGTAACCTTCCTTATTCGGTTATTTTTCTCTTGTCTTCCTTTTTTCCCCATGAATAATGTATTTGATAGCATACATGAATCTCCCACTATTCATATTTAATATTACAGTACATGTACTAGTTGTCTATACAAGTCTAGATAAATATTAGCCAACCAGATACCTCAACTTTTCATATAAAACCTGATAAATATGTTTTGAATGAAGTCTTATCAAATAAAATACATCTTCCTTGTTTCATTTTTTTTTCTCTTTCTTTTCTCTTTTTCTTCTCAAAATCTGTCTTTTTCCTTAATTGCTTTTCTTGTCTTGGAACTCTTCATTTCACATCTCTTTTCTCTTTCTTTGTTATGCTTTTCTTTTTTTTTTTTTTTTCAATTCAGCCATCATTCATTATCTCTCTCTCTCTCTCTCTCTCTCTCTCTCTCTCTCTCTCTCTCTCTCTCTCTCTCTCTCTTTCTTCTTTTCATTTATTTACTATCTCTTTCTTTTCTTAATAGCTTTTTTTTTTAGATCTTTTCATTTCAAACTTCTCTTCTTTCTTCTCTCTTTGCTCTTCTTTATCATGCTTTTCTTTCTTTCTTTTTTTTTTGCAATTCAGCTATCATTCACTCACTCACCCCCTCTCTCTCTATCTATCCATATCTCTCTATCCATATCTCTCTCTCTCTCTCTCTCTCTCTCTCTCTCTATGTCTCCCTTCATCTCATTTAATTACTATCTCTTTCCTTTCTTAATAGCTTTTATTATTTTAACCTTTTCATTTCATATTTCTCTTCTTCGTCATTCTTTTCTTATTTTTCTCTTTCTTTTTTTTTGTGCAGCAATTCAAACCTCCCCCCTCTCTCTCTATCCATCCATCTTTCCCTCTCTCTTCCCCCTCTCTCTCTCTCTCTCTGTGTATCTCGCTTCTTTTCATTTAATTACCATCTCTTTTCTTATTAGCTTTTATTTTTTAGACCTTTCCATATCATATCTCTCTTCTATATTCTTTGTCATGTTTTTCTTATTTTTCTCTTTCTTTTTCTGGTTGCAATTCACCCCCCCCCTCTCTCTATGTCTCTGATTATCCATTCTTTTTTAATCAATATCATTCAACACCTTTTAACTTGTGTAAATGTTTAGTAACTGTCATCTCTTGTACACACGTCAATATTTGTTCTGAATAAAAAAAATGTCTGACATTTCTCAATCAACACTTCATTTTTATTTTAATGAATCAACAAAATGTCACACAACAAGAAAAATGGATGAACAAACAATTGAGAGATAAAACCATTTTGCCTGTTTACAGAGAAATGCTAGAATCACTCACATAAAATTATCTGTAGTTTTTAGCATTATTATTTTTTTTTTTTTTTACAGAATTGCAATGCAATCATTTTGAAACAAATGGACTCTTCTTAAGAGCAGATGATAATTTTTAATTCTTTAATTACTTTGAGTGTTATATATTGATGGTGTACCATCACTTTTTAGACAGTTAGTGTAGAACTAGGCTGTTTACTTTTAACATAGCGCTAATACTCTTGGGAGATTGGTTACCTAGTCAAGGTTAAAGAGCCCAGTCTGCCCTACTATTTACCCATAACTGGAGGGAGAGTATTTGGATGCATACTTTTCCAAAGAGTATTAGCACTATGTGAAATGCAAACAGTTTTGAACTCGGGTTGATGAGTCCATTTCCTACAACTCTAACCATTAAACCACGCACCTCCACTCTATATATGAGTCAAATACATGTTTGAAAATTATTAGTATTAGATGGGTATACTTAAAACCATATAACTGTGAAAATTATCTTTATTAGACAGGAATACTTGAAACCATATAGCTGGATGTAAACAAATTATTATAAGAATAGTTATTTGAAACTGTATAATTGTGTAGCATGTGGAAGCGCGTGGTATAATGGTTAAAGTCATGGGAAATGGACTCGTCGCCCGAGTTGAAATCCTGAATGTGGTAACTGCATTTCACTTAGTGCTAATACCCTTGGGAAAGGTATGAATCCTACTCTCCCTCCAGCTATGGATAAATAGTAGGGCAGGCTAGGCTCTTTAACCTTGGTTAGGCAACCAGTCTAGGAAAAGGAAAACTCTGAATTCAAACCTGTTGAACTTCGCTTAAGAAATTGACCTTGTGTCACATCCTACTCGTGTGGAGGGGTTGGTAAATATATATATATAATTGTGTACACGTTTTTAGTATTAGGATTAGTTACTTGAAGCTATAGTTGTTTACAAATGGTTACCATTAGTTACTTGAAACCATATAATTACTTGAAGAATATAAGACTGACTTAAGCATTAAATAACCCAACAACAGTTGACATGTAAAACCAACCAACCAACCAACCAATCAACAATAGTATAGAGTAATATAAGATTACTAATCTGATATGGGAAATTTATACCTATCCATAGTGTGCCACACAACATTAGGTTGCTTTTTTTAATGCAAGCTTTTCAAAATATACAGCCTTGTTGACTGGGGCTTTAGAATACACTGACTGCACCTCTGTAACATTGATATACAATGGGATTACCTTTTGGCTGTGGGTGGCGACTCATGATGCTTAACAATGGAACTCTGATGGCTGAGCAGTCCTTAACATGCAACACTCCACGTTGGTACTTACTTAGGCAAGATGGGCATTTGCAGAGGCTCCCTCCGATCTATCAACTGTTCATGTCAAGCCTTAGCACCTATATGATTGTCCCAACCCTATTGCCCTTATGGCAAGCCCCAATCCTTTTTATCATATATGTGCTAGAAGGCAGTGGCTGAGGATCTTATTGTTCTTGGTATGACGTTAAACTCTATCTGATTGTAAAGTTCCAATTCTGGAAAAGTGGGGAATGTGGAGTACCTCTTGATCACCATTACTCGTAGGTCCACTCTGTTAGGATTCCATCTATGGGTTAAATAGAAAAACAGGAGTTAAAAAAATGTGTTTAAAAAAGAAAATGAGTTAAAAAATGAGTTTTAAAAAATTGAGTACCCACCAAGTATGAATAAAATAAAAACGTCTTTGGCATAAAATAACCCAACAGGGGTTGATATGCTGTAAACCCAACCAACCAGCCAGATCTAAATACACTAGTTTTCATTGGCTTTTAGCACAAACATCAGGATATACTCTTGATTCTACCCCTCAGAGTAATTAGATCTCCCCACCCCTCTGGGTTAAACTGCATTCAGTGGTAATGCTCTAGTTTTGGTGGAGCCCTGGGGAGTGTGAAGATTCTATCTGCAAGGTAGTTACTAAATCACTTTTTGTTCGAATCACATACCCAAAGAAAAAGGTAATATAGTTATTTAAGCATGGCTAAAATTTGGCACATTCTAAGGCACCTAGTGAGGATCAAACTCACTATTCAGTCATAATTGATCTGCAAGATTAGCTTGTTAACCATTACACTATGATGAGGCTCTCAAAAAAAAATCAATATAGTCATTTAATAAGCAAAGATTAGATTTGCCACATGGTGACAAATACGGTGGTACCTTGACATACGAGTTTAATTCATTCACCTCGTAACTCAATTTCCCCATATCTTATTTCTTAATAATATATAACACACATTGCAGGATTTTAAACACATTAATAATATGGGCCATGAAGACATGAAGAGATGTCATTGTTGTCTGTGATGGACTTCTAAAAGGAAAGGAAAGGATCTTATTATAATGGAGATTATGGCTCTGTCTGCAACCGAAAGTATGTCACCATAAACGTCACACTTCCCTTAGTTATTAACATTATACTCTATAAAGGTCTAGCTGAGATAGACTTGTCTCAAAACAGCCCATATTATTAAGTTATTTACTTCGCATCCCATGTATACAGGTATGACACAAGGTCTTTTAATGTGGGACCACTCATGAACCAAAGCTCAAAAATGCGTAGATCTCATTGGCATTCCCCCTCAAGGTGGGCGCCTCAGGAACAAAGCAATAAATCAAGGGAGCAGGTGTTGCCTGGAGGGAAGACCCCCTGGAATCATGCTGTTAATTTCATTAACACACAGGCCCCAAAAGGCCCATATTATTAAGTTATTTACCTCATATCCCACATATGTGTGTGACACAAGATCTTTTTAATGTGAGACCACCCACAAACCGAAGCTCATGGGATGGTAGGTACAAAAAATGCGTTGATCCTGTCGGCATTCCCCCTCAAGAGGGGCGTTTCAAGCACTGGGCAATAAACCCAGCTTTGACCCTTTAAATCTAAGGGGCAGGTGTTGCCTGGGGGGAAGGCCCCCTGAGATCACGTCATTAATTTCATTAACACACATGCCCTGAAAGGCCCATATTAATGTGTTTAAAATCCTGCAATGTGTGTTATATATCATTAAGAAATAAAAGTTTTCATAGTATATGGTGTGAATAATTTACATACCAGTTTTAACAAAACCATATTTAATAAATAATTACTTGGTGTTATTGCTTTCTAACATTATTGTTTTATTCTAATAAAATATTAAAAGCAATCCTGTGTATAATTTTATATTGAAATCAATTAGAACAAAACAAAAAATAAGAGTAATCTTTTTATGTCCTTGTTTAATTTCATTAATCTTTCTAATTCAATATATTTGATTTTATTAAAACTTAAATACTTGTGCCCAGAGGGCATATATTTTCGCTAGTATCAAATAAATTTTCCCCATTGAAATAAACTGAAATGCCATTAATCCCTTTCAGACTCCTGTAAACTCCCTAATTTGAAAAAAATGTTTTTTTTAATAAGAAAAAATAGAACTGTATTGTATAAAAACATAAAATAGAATATAATGAATTATGTACTGTAATATCTTTTATAAATAATATTTTTCTTTGGCATAATATATTAAATGTTTTTAGTAAACTTATTAACATAAGGGTATCTGAAACTCGCTCATATTTCATATTCTAGCTCTCAACACAAAACAAAAAAATCATTCAAGTGAAAGCTCATAATTTAGAAAACTCCTAAGTTGGATCACTCGTGAATCAAATTACCACTGAATAAAACACCTAGTGATAATCAAACTCACTACTCAGTTGTAAATTGATTTGGGAGACCAGTTAACTATTACAGCACAAAAAAGGTACCCAACAAAAGCAACACAGTAGTCAGTCTGAAAAAAGAATCAAGCAATGTGTACAGTGGGAAATAATATGTGTGCTAATTTTCTCAACACACGTGGGAGACACCAACAATATCATTTTTCAGTTAGAGAAATCTCTGGCAGCTTACTTTTTCTTTTTTTTTTTTTTTTTTCACTTCTGAGCACAGTCACCAACATAGTTCTAAATTCTACATTAGACTTGTTACTGAATCAGTAATCAGATATAAGTACAACAGTGGAAGGCTAAAGAACACATCCATCCAAATCTCTCTCTCTCTATATATATAAGAAAGATTCTGTATGTCTATCTGTATGTATGTTTGTTTGTACAACAACCGAGTGCATGTCCTTTTACAAACAAAAAAAAAAAAATGGCAGAAACCAGCAAAGACCAAATTTCAATAAAATCCATACCCTATTTTTGTCTTCATTTTACTCTTCATTGTCCATAATAAAAACAAAATGAAAATATAATAAGTGTATAAATCAATGATATATTAAAAAATTAATTTAAAAAATGATTAAAAAATAGAAGCAAATGAAAGATAAAACATAATATAAAGCAAATAAAAGACAAATAAAAGACAAATAAAAGAAAAAAAAAAATAATAAAAATAAACAACTTAAAAACAAGAATATATATAGTTATTATCTAAGCAAGGCCAGAATGGGGTGCCCACTAATAAGGATTTGCAAATCTAGCTTGCTAACCATTACACCATGTGAGGTGCCTAAAACAAGAATATATAAAGAATAAAAGATAAAACAAATATATAGAAAAATAATTTTTATCAATCTATATATAAATATCAATATAAATAGATTTATTTTTAACTTTTTAGATCGCTGGCATCACTGAATAGCTCTACTAGTATAGTGATAAAAATAGTAAAAATGATGATCATATAGGTGCTAGGGCTTGACGTGATCAGCCAATTGATTCAAGGGGGCCTCTCTAACTGCCTGCCTAGCCTAAATAGGACCAAAGTGGGGTGTTGCATGTCATGAACTGCTCAGCCACCAGGGTTCCATCCTTAAGCATCACAGGTTGCCACCCATGGCCAACAGGTAGTCTCATTGGGGGGAGGGGTCTTACCCCTCAACAGTGGTGCTGTTGATATTCTAAAACCTCAGCCAATAGGGCTGTTATCAGTATGGATTACCAGTTTTAAAAACAATCATTTGAATTTAACAATGTATAATGTCAAATTAATAATCATTGAATTAACAATTCATTATCAAACATTTTTACCCTGATTTTGTATTGGCATTTCCTGTAGAATTTGGAGGAATGTGCTGATTTAAACTGTGAATGTGGAATTATAATCAAGAAATATATGAATACAACTTGGAATTTCAAATAACACTGTATTATTACATTTATACATACAAGAAAATATACCTGTTATAATTTCTCTTGCAAATGATTGTATTGTCTGCGGCAAATATCAATTATATAAATATAAATAAATACAAGTCCACTTAACTGAGTCCTTGGTAAAAGTTTATGGTATGTTATCGTACTTACGATGGCCCTTTTCTATCTGCTGAATTAATGGGAGTAATGATTTTTACATACAACTCCATGAGATGCTGGTTCAAAAGAGAGGAAGATTTCTATCTTCAATTTCTGCTGCCAAAAATTGCGAGCTTGAAATTGGTTGGTTTGAAAAGGAATGCATAAACCAAGGGAGACAACCCACCCACCTTAGATATATTTTTTATAGCATTTATAAATTTTTGAATGGATCAAATTTAATAATAACCATTACACTAAGTGTGCCTCTATAGAGTAGGCATTCAGTGAGCCTGTACAGCTCACAAATTGTTCTATTTTTATCTATGATGAAAAACATAGTTTTAAAAAATATTTTTCTTATTCTACTTTTAGCCATGATGAAAAGGGTCATGAATCATAATGAGATTTGACTTTTATTTAGGATGTGACACTTGGAAAATTAGAGAGAGTTATGCTTTGGTATTTGATATGATAAACTTTTCAGACAGTTTTCTTTCATATAATTCAATAATTTTTTTTCTTATTAATGAGTAATAGTTAAAAAGCTTAATTTTCTTTGAATTTATTATTGAATAATAAGTATTGAAATAGAATGGGGGGGGGGGGGTATAAAAGACCAATACAAAAAGCATCATCTATATTTATTTTAAGAAATATCAAGGAATGCATGGCTGTTTACATAATCAATACTGGTTACATTTTTTTCCTAATAATTTTGAAATCAAGTTGCAGTTTTCTAATCTTTACAGAAATTTTTGAATTCCCCATTCTCCTTTTGTTATTTTCCACTTTTTAGTTCCCCATTCGTTTTTGTGTTTTTTTTTTTTGTTTTGTTATTTTGTTTGTTATTTACCCCTCTGTAATTCCTTTTTTTTTTTGGTTACTTACCCCTTTTAATTACCCTTTTTTATTTTGTTATTCACCTCTTTTTAATTCCTCATTATCCTTTTATTATTTACCCTTTTTAACTTTTTAACTCCTTATTTTTCTTTTATCTACCCCTTTTTAGTTCCTCATTTCTCTGTTGCTATTTATCCCTTTACTGTTAATTACCCATTCTTCTTTTATTTAACCTTTTTAATTCCTCATACTTTTTTTTTGTTATTTACCCCTTTTCAATTCTTCATTGTTATTTACCCCTTTATAATTACCCACTCTTCTTTTAGTTCTTCATTCTTCTTATATTATTTAACACTTTTTAATTTCTCATTTTTCTTTTGTCAATCATTTTTTTACTGTTAATCTTTAAGTTGAATATAATCCTTATATCAGCAGATCCAATTGTTAACTATTGAGCTATTCTCCAAAACAATATGCAGTTGTGTTACTATATTTTGAACTAGTAACTGTTTCTAAATGTCATTTTCCCATAATTGTTTAACAGCTAACAGGGACTGACTGTTTAATACCATTTGCCTTTTTTTACAAGTGACTCTTTGTTATCAGTTTCATTTAAAAAATGTACATTACTTTATAAGTGTTAAGCAATCAGAATCATTCAATTATTTAAACTAATTTCCTAAGCCACATATATTTTAATGTGTAGATGTTATGTTTTGTGCCATCTTATTATAATGGAGATTCTTGACTGTCTGTAACCAAAACTATGTCATTGCTTATGTCACAATACCCTCAGGAATTGTGTAAGTTTATCAATGAGTATTTCATTTATTGTCATAATCAAAATCATTAATACATAGAATAAATCTAATTTTTTAACGATGACTCTATGAAAATCTGAGTTAGATTTGCCTCAAAACAGCTCTTTGTTATTAGTGTATTTAAAACCCTGCAATGTGTCTTATATATCACTAAGAAATAAAGGTTTACATAATATATGGAGTGGTTAATTTGCATACTGGTTTTAACAAAACAGGGTTTAATACATAATTTTTTGGTGTTATTGATCTCTAATATTATTATTTTATTCTCCAATTTATTAAAATCAATCCTATGAATGATTTTATATAGAAACCAATTGAAATATGATTAAAATAAGTGTAATCTTTTTTATATGCATTTTTATTTAATTTTGTAAGTCTTTCTAATTTGATATATTTTATAACATTAAAATTAAATACTTAACACCAGAGGATGCATATTCTTGCTAGTAAATTTAATATATTTTACAATGTATAAGTTAACTAAACTAGGAAAATATATTGAGTGCATATAGAAGTTTAAACTAGGAAAATATATTGAGTGCATATAGAAGTTTCCAGAACTTTCTTTTTTGAAAATTAAATACTGAGTAGGATTTTTTTTTGTATTTAAAGAAATGCTGTATACTTTTGCACACATCTAATGTGTGTATGCATGTATGTGTGTGTTTGTGTGTGTGAGTATGTGTGTGTGTGTGTGTGTGTGTGTGTAATTGTCTATTTATATCCCGTATTGCTGCATATTTAGCTTTGCCACATGAAATGAAACTACAAAATTCAGTAAACAATTTTATTCATATTAATATGCTAGTTCCTTAATCTTCTGACTGTTATCATCTTGCAACACCTTCTGTTTAAAAATGAGACCATCCAAACTGTCCGAGATGAAATGCAAAAATGTAAATTCTGATTATATGGTGTTGCTTATCCGCCAACTTTTTATTTCTTATGAGTGTTGTCACCTCAGCTAAATAATGAACCATTCCATTTTTATTAGAAAGAAATAAAGAAAGAGAGTAGGGGAAAGATAGAGAGAGGAGGTGAGTGATAACACTAATCTGTTTTAATTGAACATAATGAAAAGATGAAAAGAAGAACGAAAGAAAAAAGAAAAAGAGTGAGAGAGTTAAATCAATATTATTACACTTTTTACATATTGAAGTATTTGGCAATAGCTCTTAAGTAAACATATCAGCACTTTGTAATAATTAAATCATTATACTATTGTATATCTAAAGGTCCTGCTGGTTTTATTCATTATCCTATCAACAACTTAACAAGTCATTTTCAGTCAAACAAAAAAACTGATTATTTTGACTCATTGTGCTGTGAACTATAAGCTTTTATAGAATAATTAATTATCCCACCACTAATTAATGGCAATAATATGATGCTCAACCTAATTATTATATTAAATGTAACCTCTTTATATGAGGCAACATTTCATATGATATAACAATAATGGTCCAGTAGAAATAGGTTTCGACCAGGAAAAAAACAAGGCCAAACTAAAATTTACACCAAGTAAAGGACATATAGTCTACAATAACATATCCAAAATCCTCTTAAAGTGGACAACAGGAAAAAAAGTTATTGAGATTTCAAAAAGCTCGATATTTCTTAGATATTTGGCTAAAATGAGGAAAATGCTTCTGCTGAACTTAAGTAAAAAATGATGAAAATACCATAACAAGATCGCCTAAATAAAAACTAAGAACTGTCTGTAAGTAATGAGAATTTTTTGTCTGTCTATGCAAATTAGGGCAAGTTTGGGCAAATCCAAGCAAAGTCATCAAATTTTCTTTTGATCACATGATGCAAATAATTTTCCTCAAGATTTGAGAAACAAAAAAGGCAAATTGTTATTACGATTGGCTTCCCATATGGTTGCCTGAGTTCAAAATATGCATCAACGCAGACCAGTTGCAAACGAATCAAGGTGATTCCCTCCTGGTCAGCACTTTATCTAGGTACCCCACAGACCACCCCACGTGGGGCCCCACACGAGGTACCCCAGGTTTTACCCACACCCTAATAAAACTGTATAAGAACAGATATGGGTTTAAGTGTGTTTGCTGCACTTTAAACCACAGTCAATTCAATAAATTCCGAAAGTAGTTTTGAGTTATAAGCAATAGAAAAAATGTTGCTGTGGCCTCGGGTTATGGCTTTTGTGGCGAAAAAAATGGTAATCTGTATTTGTTTCATCATATTAATATGAGTCTTAGTGAAACCAGGTAAAATAGAATGGCATGCTAAAGAGGCAGTCAGTCAATCCAATATAAACCTCATATAAAGCTGATAAAAATGCACTAAATGGTTAAACCGCTGTGTCCACTTTCAAACTCAATAAAAACAAACACTGCGTCTAAACTTCAAAAATGTGAAAAATATTTTGATCAAACTCAGTATCATCTGAATAGGCAGTTTCTTTAACTTTCTTCTGCTCCCTGGTATTTTCACATTTCTCACCAGAACGATGAAGATAGGCCAATACACAATGCAGTCCATATTTTCAACATGAGCATGAACTGGAACTACAGGATGATGAACTGCACTTACACCAAATGACGTTCAGGTCTCTCGACACTGACTTTCCACTAAGCATATGGTCAACAGAATTTGTACCGTAGCATGTTTCCAGCAACTTTTGCAGTCCTTAACCATTTATGGGGATCAATGCTTCAAGGAAACTTATCATCATATGAAAGCCTCCTAAGTGACACACCACATCCATTTTTGGAGTGAGCTATTTCAACTGCTTTAAGCCATAGAGGCTGGTCGAAAGTAATGCACGGCGTTACTATATTCAACAATTATGCTTGCTGCTGAATAAACAATCCGTTGACTTCAGGTAGATAATGAGTAGAAACGTTTCTGTTGGTCCAGGGAATTCACCTTCAGATACCAACTGCGTGTAACCAGACCAACTTGGATGATCTTGACAAAGATTTTGAAATATGCCAATTCACTGCCAAGCAAAGTCATCCTTTTTGCAAGCCATTGTAGTGAATGCAGAAATCGCTCTTTCATTGATGTTTATAACATTTTGATGTCAATTTCAGCATGCTATAATTCTAAAGCAAGTAGAATTTCTTCAAAAAGCAAGACAAAGAAAGGGTTTTATATGTCTTTCTTTTTCCCAAGTTACACCAATTCTTAAAGCATCAGAAAGTAGTCTACCTTACTACCGTAATTCCATGTCCAGTCATCCAGAAAAAAGTAAAATTGTCACCCACCCCCTTCAATTTTTTCCAGGTGTTGAGTATTTTTGGATTCCTTGGGCAAAAATGCATTTATAAACCAATGTTTAGTAGTAGAGAAGCTCTAGAACTCATTTTACAGACAAAAATAGGTTACAAAAAGTAGCCTTTTTTTGCGAACACCCTCTAATTTGAAGAGCTAAAAATCGACATAGCTCCACCAATTTTTAGACTTGGAAGTTCAAATTTTGGGGATTGTCTAACTTTATCATAAGCCAAACTTGGACAAAATTTCAGAAAAATTGAAAGGGTGAATGACATGGCCTGAATGATTTGACATGGAATTACCTAAATTTCTTTGTTTTGTTTTATGGCATATTAACCTTGGTGAGTTAATGCCAACAAAGTTTTGAAATAAATTCATTCTTAAATTTTTTTGTATAAACATATTTTTTCTATCTAACCCATAGATGGGATCCTAATAGGGTTTACCACTCTGGGTCAGAGTGGACCTGGGGGTAATGGTGATGAAGGGGTACTCCCTATTCTCCAGATCTCTAGAACTAGAACTTTACCATCAGATAGTTTGACGTCATACCTAGGAAAATAAGACCCTCAGCCACCACCTTCTAGCACATATATGATAAAAAGGGTTGGGGTTTGCCATAAGGGCACTAAGTTGAGACAATCATATGGGTGCTAGGGCTTGACATAACCAGTCAATTGTTGATAGGAGGCCTCTGTGACCGCCTGTCTCGCCTAAGTAATGGCCAAAATGTTGCATGTCATGGACTGCTCAGCCATCAGGGTTCCATAATTACAAGTAAGGTTGCGTAATTACTATTTAGTCGGTGCAGTCAGTGTATTCTAAAGCCCCAGCTGATAGGGCTTAAATTTCTTTGTATTTATTAAACTTGATTCCTTTGAGTTCTTCTATCATCATAAAAGCAATTTGATTTGCCATACTTTTAGATCACTTAAGCTAAGACCAATAACTAAATCTTGAAAATTATTTATCAGGTTTTAAGGAAATAGATAAAACTAGCAAAACCTGTGAATATACCACCGTATGAGTGTTGGCTCCTTTCCATCCACTAAGGACGATGGCGTCGTGTACAAAAAAAAAAAAATTATCTGCATCTGCGCAAATGACTCTGCAGGCCAATTCTTGAATGACAGTCTTTTGTGCACTGAATGCACACAAACTGTGATGCTTTCTGGGGCTGCTGTCTTTTCTCCCTCTTTCTGGCTTTCTTTGCTGTCGAGGCTACTCTCCTCTCTGCTTCACCCCTCTCCGTGCCTTGCTTAATGTTAAGCATTTACCTCCCATGCATTTGTGTCAATATGGCATATCCTCATGACTCTCCTGCAGACATCTTTAAATCGTAGGCGTGGTCTATCAACCGATCAGGAGCCTTTTACTAATTCGCTGTACAAAAGATCTTTTGGGATGCGGCCATTTTCCATTTTCCACCATATGATAATTTAATTATAAAACGTTTGATATGTTTACTTAACAACTATAGCAAAATAGTTTGATATATAAAAAGCATAATAATCTTCATTTAACTCTCTCCCTTTTTTTATATAGAGTTTAATGTCATACCCAGGACATGAAGACCCTCAGGCATCGCCTCTAGCACATATTTGATGAAAAGAGTTGGGGGATGTCATAAGGGCACTAAGGTTGGGACAATCATATAGGTACTAGGACTTGATGTGACCAGCTGATTGATTGGAGGGAGCCTCTCTAACCACCCGTGTATCCTAAGTAAGGGCCAAATTGGAGTACTGTATATCATGGACTGCTCAGCCACCAGGGTTCTATCCTTAAGTATCCCAGGCCGCCACCCACGGCCAACAGCTTCAGCTGTATATAGATATTATCTTAATAGTGTAGATGTTCTGTGCAAAGATATTTTTATATCTTTTTAAAGGTTGATGTGAGAAGACATAAAGGAGGCATAATAGTGTATTCTAAGTTCTACGAACAGGAGTTATAACATGTTGGCACTAGCTGTAGAAAGAATAATAGTTAAGAAATATAGTTCTCAATGAAGTAATTATAATACATAGCTAAGTTTAGTGGGATGACCTGTGTATAGATAATAACAGAATTAGGATATGCTAAGAAATAGTATAAGCATATTGTTTGGTAAGTGAACCAGAGTGTAGTAATCCTTTGTTTTAATTCTTTTTTTCATTACACAGGTGTGTCCATTGTGCATTCGTTGTTTTCTTGGTTGGTAGAACATAAGAATATTTACATGAGAAGGCAGTTGATAAATGACACATATAAACTTCACACAAATGTTTAACTAGATATTTACCATGTACCCCATGTGTACGGGTTAGGTACAAGGCCCTATTAATGTGGGACCACCCACGAGCTGAGACTCATAGGTGGTGGGTGGAAAAATGTATTGATCCCGTTGGCATTCGCCCTCAAGGGAGGTGCCTCAGGCACTGGGCAATAAACCCAGTCCTGCACCTTTAAATCTAGGGACAGGTGTTGCCTGTAATCAACAATATTAGCTTGTACGGTCAAGGGACTAAGCCACTGCCCCCCCCCCCCCGGTTGAAACCGAAGTTAGATATGTTGGACATAACTAACATCATCAAGTTGTGCTAAAAAACATATTCCAATGATTCTCTCTCTCCCTCTCTCTCCCTCTCTCTCTCTCTCTCTCTCTCTCTCTCTCTCTCTCATAACCTGTCCCTAACCAGTCATCGCACCAGGCAATTCCACAGCATGGCATCCAGTGTCTACACATAGCTATTGTAAGTAAGGTTTTTTTTGTTGGTTGACTAACACTAGTGTGTCCATGTCCACTGGAGAATGTCACTTGGAGGTGGGTTTTTTTTAAACAGATCTATTTGACCAATAAATGTGACTCTAACAAATATTATCACTCCAGATCAGAGTGGACCTGGGAGTAATGCCAATGAAGGAGGACTCCACACTCCCCAAAACTGGAGTTTCACCACCAGATGCAGTTTCGTGTCATACCTAGGACAGCTCTTTTTTTTCTTACCCCTCTGCAGAGGATACAGTCAACATGTTCTAAGCCCAACTGAATACATTTTTAGTAAAAATTGGAAATGAAAAAACAATAGAACTGCAATGCAGTTTTCACTTAACAATTGATGAGAATATGAACGAAAGGATTTAAAAAACTTTACTATGTCAGGTTGATGCATGGGTCCACTTCATCCAATGAAAAAAAAGTGGAATTTGTGGCTTCACTCATCTGAATGAAAAAGTGGCTGAAGTGCTGTAAACATCTGTAGATGTAAATTATCTTGATTCTTCGGACTATTGACCTCATCTTTATTGTGGTAGTTACAAACACAACGTTTCAGTTGCTGTATCTTCCAGTCTTCCTCACGTGTTCCTAGTGTATCCAAGTGTTGTGATGATACAACCTGGGAAATAATTTTTAATATTTTGACTGTTGATCAACAAGGCGTCGAAGAACTTTTTTAGATCTATTCAAAAGATGACGTCATTGTTTTTTGCATGTATATCAATCGGACATGTCTCACGAGAAGAATCACCATCACTTAAAAAAATATATATATAAATAATGAGTAATAGTGTTTCCTGTATAACTCGAGGCGTACAATCCAATGATATCTTCTTTTTTTTTTTTTATATACAAACAGATAATGTGTAGATGTAATTGCAAACATCAAGCTTACAGATTTGGACCAACTGGATGAGAAATCTGTTTCTTTATTTTTTATATTGAGCTTGTATAAGTTAACTACACAAGCTAAAAGTCTGTAATTAAGTGGATACATGTTTCTGAATTTACTCTATGAACTGTAATGAACTATAAAGTTTTGAAAAAAACAACAAAATGAAGTCAAAGATTGACTTACAGATAGCCAACACTAAAGCGTTTCAGTTTAATAAAACCATCAACGAGGCTTAACATAATAATTATGAGTCATACAAAAGGAATTGGTGTAAAAACAAGCAAAAGTTTGTGAACCTATGAACTGTATAAATCTCAGTGTGTACTAAACAGTGTTATTTGTTTACATTTAGACAAATAAATGAGAAAAGATACAAGAATTTATCTGATCATGATACTAGTGTAGGAATTACATTCCTTACTTTACACAATTACTTTCCATGTTTCTTCCATTAGGCACTAGGTGTCATGACAAATTTTAGCCTCAACAAGGTAACATGCAAATTTGTGTCTCTTCTTGCCTCCAGCAACCTTGGTTGCACAGCACCTGAGAGCATTACTCAACAACAACCTTGTGTTGCACAGCAAATGAGAATACATGCACTACATGTAAGTTTTTAAAAAACTTTCTCCTTTTAATAACAGCCTCAATAATTTTACCTGCATAAAAGACTATCTACATATTAGGACATGTAATATCAAGTGCTTAGTAGTAAGTGTCTGGTGGCAAAGGAAAAACAAACACATGTTGTAAGTTTCAATAAATTGTATTAAAAGGAATGTAAAGGTTGTAGACTTTAGCAGTGTTGCTAGTAATATCTAAGAAGTGGGTGGAAAAGACGGTCTTTATAGCTGAAATCGGTAGCAACGTTGGTCGAATGTGATGACGTTTCGAATCTTGGAATGCGATAGTTATCCCTGATAGTGATGTGGGCAAAAAGTCTGATGTTGGTAGGGAGCTGGTGGTTGATGGCCGGCAATTGTGTGGATAGTAGTCAACTTAGTAGTAGTAGTTTGCCCCTTTAAGACTTAGTCAGGTCGACTTTTCAAGATTCCCACATGCCCCGATCCATACGTGTACAGACGAGTTTTTTTCATTTAGCCAGCAGTCATGGCTCTGGCCACATCTGGTTGGTGTTTTCCTGGCCTGTTATATACTTTTAACGGGTCGAGGAATGGATCAGCTTTTGTTTTTTTTTATTTTACCGCGAACGTCACGGATTGGTCGAAAAATGAAAATTCTTATTTTATCTTGATAATTTCTTTTCAAGATTCCCGCGTGCATCGATCCTTATACGCACCGAAGAGGTTTTCATTTAGCCAAAAGCCATGTCTCTATCAACATCCAGTGGGTGAACTTGTTAACATTCTGTATTGTTGGTGAGTGAGGTGTATTGAGTTTATTGAATTTTGTGAATCGGGAGATATCTTTATTTGTATAAGTTTCTTTGTATCTTGTTTATTTCTGCTCTATTAATTTTGCTCAGTGAATAAATACTGTTCTTATTAATTGATTGTGAACCGTTTTTGTGTGTACATATATATATATACATATATATATATATATACATTCATATATATATATATATATATATGTATACATGTAGAATTAAACAAAAGGCACATCTCCAGTTTAACAACAATTTTATTAACGATCTTTTCAAGCTTTCTGACCAACTTTTTTACATTTGGATGGAATCCGTGGATTAACCCACCAAATTTTTTATCCCAAGTACTTTTGGCACTTTGAAGTGCCATCATCAAGGGTGATGTGTTTGTGTTCCAGTTTTTTTCAAGTTAGTAGTAGTGAGAGTAACTAGGAGGGGAACTCATAGAAATTATATTAAGGGGTGTGGAGGCTGGAAGGAGGAGAATTGGTAGGAAAAGTGTTATAGGCATTTTAATGATTTATACATATATATATATAAAGTAAAAAAGTAAAGTCGACGGGGCGGCCTAAAGTCGGTATCAGCCAGTCAGCGATGGAGTCTATCCCCTTTTCAATAGTGCTAGACCAAGGAGATTGTTTTAGCATCTGAGGTGGAGCGCCACACCTACCATCAGCTCCTTACTTTACCGCACAGATCCCTGTGCTACTCATACACTGAGTTGGCGGGGACCGGTATCGAACTAGGAACCTACTGAGCTAACCCGGCCCCTTCCGACAGTATGATTGAAAAGAGATTTAAAAAAAACAAATGTTAATAGTACGCTGACAGATATGTTTCGACCCTTTATAAAAATGGTCTTCTCCAAGAGCAACTATATTGATGAAAGAAAGAAGGAGTAATATTTAACCATTTGGCATGTTATTTGAACCTCTCATGCCAAATGGTTAACTATTCCTCCTTTTTTCTTTCATAGATATAGTTGTTCTTGAAGAAGACCATTTTTGTAAAAGGTCGAAACAGATATCTGTCAGCATACTATTTACATTTGTTTTTTTAAATCTCTTTTCAATCATATATATATATATATATATATATATATATATACCAGCCCCTCCACATGAGCAGGATGTGACACGATTGTTTTCTTAAGTGGACTTTAACAGGTTTGAATTCAGTTTTCCTTCTCCTAGACTAGTTACCTAGCCAAGATTAAAGATCACAGTCTGCCCTACTATTTACCCATAACTGGAGGGAAAGTAGTTGGATGCATACCTTTCCCAAGGGTATTAGTGCTATGTGAAATGCAAACAGTCTCATCCCGGATTTGAACTCTGGTTGACTCTATCCACTACACCACGTGCCTTGCTTTAGTATAGATATCTATGCGAGAATTTATCTTATAACACACAGGCTTAAACAACAAGTGTACAGGTTTGTTCAATTATGACAAATTATTAGCAACAATCTGTGGTTTCCAAACCAACAAACTTACGAAGACTACCGTTACACATTGAAACTATAGCTCACACACCATAACACTAACTTCTCTAGGTTTCTCACTGAGTATGTTTGTCAAGGTTACAAAAACAAAAACTAGCTTTGCAAGATAATCTGATAGGAGAGAATTACAGTAAGATAGTAAATACCAATAGTTAAAGGCTAGCAAGGATACTTGGCATTGCTTAGAAAAAAGAAGATAAGGTACAAAATGTGTATTATTTGGATTATTCGGACTATTGTACTCATCTTTATTGTTATCTACACAACATTTCAGCCGATGAGCCCTACAGCCTTCTTCAGGTGTTTCTTATCGGACTCGGGAACTTTCTTTTTGAACTTGGGAACCTTCTTGTTGAACTCAGGAGTCTTCACTGAACTTCAAACTAAACCCTTTATTCAATTCACTGGGGTAGACTGTTCTCATTCTGTTAACTATGACCGGGTATGAGTGTTAAACTGTGTTAATTATTCTATATTGCCCTTGGCCAGGATTGAACCCACAGCCTATATCCATTGTGCCATGTGTCCAATTAGACAATTCAGAGTGAATTTTTTGAACTTATAAACCTAATGTTCTATTTTACCTAGATTATTTGCAATTCCTAGGTGAGTGCTCTACCAACTGAGCTAAAATAAACATATCAAATGTTGTAATAATTAAATTATCATACTGTGATATATCCACAGGTCCTGCTAGTATTTATCTAATTTCACTGGTGAAACTGATAAGTTTTAGAGACACATTGTCTTATCCAGATTTCAGGAGTTGCACTTGTTAACCTTATATGCCCAATGTGACAAAATAATTCACTGTTATACCTATAACATACGGTCTATTAATTACAACCATTCTCAAACTCACAATTCCCATGACATAGACAATGTGTCCGTAAAATCCGTGTGCACTTTAAAAGAATTTCTAATTTTAAAGTGCACACGGACTTTGTGGAAAACCTGTATCATGCAATTTAGATATATATTAGGTTAAAATGCATAAAACAATACTCTTTGCTTTCACAAGTTTACTAATTATGTCATTCACAGTCATTTATGTTATTCTGTCTAGGCATCAATTCCAAACTCCAGGGAAGGTTTGGTTTCCTCATGGTAAATTTTCTGGCTAAAGTGACATGGTTAGGCAACCAGTCTAGGAGAAGGAAAACTGCATTCAAACCAGCCTTATTCTGCTTAAAAATTGTGTCACATTTGTTTATACATCAGTATACACAATCTCGTCTATTAAAAATGATGTCAACATACGCATAAGTAAAGTATGGAAATCTGATCGCTGTGAAAAGATGAAATGTGAATTCCTCCAAGCTGGAAGAATCCAAGTGGTGTACCCATACACTAGTACTGACACTGCAATGTGTCAGTACTATCGTATGACTGCACCACTTGGACTCTAGTAAAACGCTTGCAGAAAAAGCTAAATGGTAACTGTTGGCTGTGGGTGACAACCTGTGATGCTTAAAGGTGGAATCCTGGTGGCTGAGCAATTCATGACATGCAACACTCCACTTTGGCTACTTACTTAGGTTAGACAGGTGGTTGGAGAGCCCCCTCTGACTAATTGGCTGGTCATGTCAAGCCCTAGCACTTATATGATTGTCCCAACCCTATTATCCTTATGGCAAGCCCCAACCCTATATGTGATTGAAGGTGGTGGCTGAGGTTCTTATTGTCCTGAGTATGACATTAAATTCTATCTGATGGTGAAGTTCCAGTACTGGAGCTCTGAGGAATGTGGAGTACTTATTCATCCCCATTACTCCCAGGTCCACTCTGACCCGAAGTGGTAGTACCTGTTAGGGTCCCATCTATGGGCTAAATAACAAAATGAGTTCTAAAAATATGTTAAAAAAATGAGTTTAAAAAGAAAAAATTGAGTACCTATCAAGAATGAATAAAAAAAAAGTTTTCAGCATAAAATGACCCAATGACATGCCGAAAAATCCAACCAACCAACCAACCAACCAACCAATCAAATGATCTCAAAGATCAACCTTGTAGAGTGTTGAAGCCAGAAGTTTCAAATCAATATTGATGCAAAAAATCAGGTCCCTGGAACTTTCCATTTAAGTGTGATCTTCAGACACACCACACACACACACACACACACAAACTTTGGTATAGTAGGTGTCATGTTATGCAAAAAGACTCCTTAGAGTTACCTCCCTTGGCGGCCTATCTTAACAGCAGTAGAATTCCCATATAAACACCGTTTTTTTTCTGCCTTTTCACCATTAAAGTTTCAATGTGAAAGCAAGCAGATTCAAAATTCTCCATGTTAACTCTGTATTGGACCTTGAAGTTTTTACACTTTTCAATGGTGAATACACCTGTGGATAATAATAATTGTCTTCAGAGTCCTTTACTGTGTGGTTTAATTAAGTGCCCTAAGACAATTCCGACACTTTGAGCAGAACTAGAAATGTCTGGAGACATGAAAGTAGTATTAATGCAAAGTGGAGACTCTTTTCTTAGAAATAAATCCTTCAGAGCCACTATGTAATGTCAGCTTTAATATTTTATGTCTATTTACCAACCCCTCCATATGAGTAGGATGTGGCACATGGTCAATTTCTTAAGCAGAATTTCAGGTTTGAATTTAGTTTTCTTTCTTCTGAATTGGTTGCCTAACCAAGGTTAAAGAGCCCAGTCTGCCGTACTATTTATCCATAGCTGGGGGGAGAATAGTTGTTGGATGCATACTTTTTCCATTGGTATCTGCACTTGTCCTGGATTTGAACTCAGTTGCGGAGTCCATTTACTTGTCCTGGATCTGATCCAGGATAACCATTACACCATGCACCTCCAGCTTTAATATTCCATGCAACCTCCAGTCAATTATCCCAACCCTGAGGAACACATGCACACACATACAAATAAATAAACATCACATGGCTGGAACTTGTCTCACCTCAAGGATGTGTCAAGTCATCCCAACCATCAACAAGGAGACTACATAAAAAAAACACAAAAACATACACTGGGAAAAAGCAACACACACACACAGACTCACACAAAAACACACATGGAATATATATATAATAGATAATTAAAAAAAAAGAATAATAAATCTGGAATGATACTAAGACATTATCAAACAAACATACACACATAAACACAAACACACATGAAGAATTTGGAGGAATAGCAATAGCATAATCTTTACAGATCACTGCCATCCCTCACAATCCTATAACCCCACTACCAAACTTTCCTCTCATGAGCCCTCAAATGACTCATCAAATCCGCTGCAGATCCACAAAGTTTGATGCAAATATGACATAGGAAGGACGTCCTTCCCGTTGTATCAAATGGATCAGATGATAAATTCCTCTGCTTATGCCCCACCATATGTCTCTTAAGACCAGAAGCTAATTTACAGACTTTGTTACAGATTGTACAAGACACATTGGAGGAATAGACATTCTCTTACAAGCATACACCAAAATAAGCAGATCTTAGGGACAGTTAACAGCTCCCTCCAAGGCTCTGTGCTTTCAGAAATCTTCAAACAAAGGAATTTTTTCATCCCGAAATATTAAGATAATAAATCAAAGGTAAATCAAACATTATATATAATCTCAAAATATTAAGAATAAATCAAAGGTTAACAAACAACATCATAGTTACCTTATTTTTCTTTACACTTACATTGTGATAGCCTTCAAAAACCAACTGCCGAACCAATATAAACATAATGCTTCAAGCAAATTATAAAACTCTTATATCCCCAAATTAATTTGGATGAGTGGGAAGAATTTATCAGCTAAGTATCTTCAAATATGAGAGTTCAGGTAAAGTTCATTTTTATTCCAAGGTTTCAAGACTGACTTATTGAAGTCCATTTTGTTAGCAAGAAATGGTCAACTGAAATTTGCTCTGGGACATGGAGGGAATAATTTTCACCTTTAGTTGTCAAAATTTCTAGCAAATAAGGCAATTAGAGTAACCTCCCTTGACTTTTACTTTGAACTAAGCCGATAGCTATTTTGAAAGTCTCTGTGTGAAAATAATAAATTTAGAAACTTTTCCAAAACAATACAACTGCATGCTTTAACACAAAAATATCATAAAATGTGTTCTTTATAACAATCAAGTTTATTTCAGATAATTTTATGCTAGGAATTTAGCCAACTGACTTTACTTTGAAACAAGACGGTAGCCTTTTGACTGTGTCGTGCAAAATATACAAATCTTATAATCGTTTCGAAAACAATACAACTGCATGCTTTTAACAACAAAAATATCATAAATGTGTTTCTTAATAACAATTAAGTTCATTTCAGATAATGCGCATGCACAATTTTATGCTAGAATTTTAACAACTAAAGGTGAAAATTACCTAATTTTCACCCTTAAACGGTAATTCCTAATCTATGTATATTATTTAAATCAAACTGGACACTGGATTTTAAGAGTTAACTCTTAAAATTCCTGTTGAGATTTTTTCTAAGTCCAGACCCCCATTCCTTATAAGGATTTATAAAAAAAATGGCTAAAAATGGCCTTTTCATTTAAAGTTACCTGTTATTTTCCCTTAAATCAAAGACTTCTAATATTTTAATATTACATTTAAACAAAGGCCATCATTTGGGGAGATTAGGAATGAATGTACTCTGGTCGAGTGGAATGAGGTGGTATAGGATGTTAAGAGTTAACTGATGTATTAATAGCAAACAACCCATCTAAGGTTATTTTTATGCTAGAAGTTAGGGAATTGCTCACATTGTACATCAGATTTATATTTTTGTGTAGTTTCCTTTTTTCCCCATGGTCCTATCAAATACAAACAATTTTTCAACAGATCTATTTGACCGCATAGATGAACCCTAAGCAGGTACTACTCTTTAAGAGTAACCTAGGAGTATGACAATGAAAGGGTATCAACACTCACTCAGAGCTCAGAAATGGAGCCAAATCAGATAAGTTTAGTGTCATAAATAGAAACCCAATTTTGGGAGGGTCAGAATACTAAGAATCTGATTGGCTTCCATTTCTGGAGCTCTGAGTGAGTGTTGGAGTACCTTCATTGTCATTACTCCTAGGTTTACTCTAAAGTAGTAGTACCTGTTAGGGTTCCATCTTGGGTCAAATAGATCTGTTGAAAAATTGTTTGTATTTGATAGGACCATGGGGGGAAAAAGAAACTACACAAAAATATAAATCTGAATGTACAATGTGAGCAATTCCCTAACTTCTAGGCATAAATAACCTTAGATGGGTTGTTATGCTATTAATACATCAGTTAACTCTTAACATCCTATACCACCTCATTCACTCGACCAGAAGTTACATTCATTTTCCTAATCTGCCCCAAATGATGGCCTTTGTTTAAATGTAATATTAAACATATTTAGAAGTCTTTGATTTAAGGGAAATAACAGGTAACTTTAATAAAAGGCCATTTTTAGCCATTTTTTTATAAATCCTTATAGGAATGGGGGTCTGGACTTAGAAAAATCTCAACAGGATTTAAGAGTTAACTCTTAAAATCCAGTGTCCAGTTGATTTAAATAATATACATAGATTAGGAATTACCGTTAAGGGTGAAAATTAGGTAATTTTCACCTTAGTTGTTAAAATTCTAGCATAAAATTGTGCATGCGCATTATCTGAAATGAACTTAATTGTTATTAAGAACACATTTTTATGATTTTTTTGTGTTAAAAGCATGCAGTTGTATTGTTTTCGAAACGATTATAAGATTGTATATTTGCACGGACACAGTCAAAATGGCTACCGTCTTGTTCAAAGTAAAAGTCAGTTGGCTAAATTCCTAGCATAAATTATCTGAAATAAAACTTGATTGTTATTAAGAACACATTTATGATATTTTTGTGTTAAAGCATGCAGTTGTATTGTTTTTGAAAAAGTTTCTAAAGATTTATTTATTTCACACAGAGACTTTCAAAATAGCTATCGGCTTAGTTCAAAGTAAAAGTCAAGGGAGGTTACTCTAATTGCCTTATTTGCTAGAAATTTTGACAACTAAAGGTGAAAATTATTCCCTCCATGTCCCAGTAGCAAATTTCAGTTGACCATTTCTTGCTAAAAATGGACTTCATAAGTCAGTCTTGAAACCTTGGAATAAAAATGAACTTTACCTGAACTCTTCATATTTGAAGATACTTAGCTGATAAATTCTTCCCACTCATCCAAATTAATTTGGGATATAGAGTTTATAATTTGCTTGAAGCATTATGTTTATATTGGTTCGGCAGTTGGTTTTTGAAGGCTATCACAATGTAAGTGTAAAGAAATAAGGTAACTATGATGTTGTTTGTTAACCTTTGATTTATTCTAATATTTTGAGATATATATATAATGTTGCGATTTACCTTTGATTTATTATCTTAATATTTCGGGATGAAAAAATTCCTTTGTTTGAAGATTTCTGAAAGCACAGAGCCTTGGAGGGAGCTGTTAACTGTCCCTAAGATCTGCTTATTTGGTGTATGCTTGTAAGAGAAATGTCTATTCCTCCAATGTGTCTTGTACAATCTGTAACAAAGTCTGTAAATTAGCTTCTGGTCTTAAGAGACATATGGTGGGGCATAAGCAGAGAATTTTATCATCTGATCCATTTGATACAACGGGAAGGACGTCCTTCCTATGTCATATTTGCATCAAACTTTGTGGATCTGCAGCGGATTTGATGAGTCATTTGAGGGCTCATGAGAGGAAAGGTTTGGTAGTGGGGTTATAGGATTGTGAGGGATGGCAGTGATCTGTAAAGATTATGCTATTGCTATTCCTCCAAATTCTTCATGTGTGTTTGTGTTTATGTGTGTATGTTTGTTTGATAATGTCTTAGTATCATTCCAGATTTTTATTATTCTTTTTTTTTAATTATCTATTTATATATATATTCCATGTGTGTTTTTGTGTGAGTCTGTGTGTGTGTGTTGCTTTTTCCCATGTGTTTTTGTGGTTTTTTTTATGTAGTCTCCTTGTTGATGGTTGGGATGACTTGACAATCATCCTTGAGGTGAGACAAGTTCCAGCCATGTGATGTTTATTTATTTGTATGTGTGTGCATGTGTTCCTCAGGGTTGGGGATAATTGACTGGAGGTTGCATGGAATATTAAAGCTGGAGGTGCATGGTGTAATGGTTATCCTGGATCAGATCCAGGACAAGTAAATGGACTCCGCAACCTGAGTTCAAATCCAGGACAAGTGCAGATACCAATGGGAAAAGTATGCATCCAACAACTATTCTCCCCCCAGCTATGGATAAATAGTACGGCAGACTGGGCTCTTTAACCTTGGTTAGGCAACCAATTCAGAAGAAAGAAAACTAAATTCAACCTGAAATTCTGCTTAAGAAATTGACCATTGTGCCACATCCTACTCATATGGAGGGGTTGGTAAATAGACATAAAATATTAAAGCTGACATTACATAGTGGCTCTGAAGGATTTATTTCTAAGAAAGAGTCTCCACTTTGCATTAATACTACTTTCATGTCTCCAGACATTTCTAGTTCTGCTCAAAGTGTCGGAATTGTCTTTAGGGCACTTAATTAAACCACACAGTAAAGGACTCTGAAGACAATTATTATTATCCACAGGTGTATTCACCATTGAAAGTGTAAAAACTTCAAGGTCCAATACAGAGTTAACATGGAGAATTTTGAATCTGCTTGCTTTCACATTGAAACTTTAATGGTGAAAAGGCAGAAAAAAAACGGTGTTTTATATGGGAATTCTACTGCTGTTAAGATAGGCCGCCAAGGGAGGTAACTCTAAGGAGTCTTTATGCATAACATGACACCTACTATACCAAAGTTTTGTGTGTGTGTGTGTGTGTGTGTGTGTCTGAAGATCACACTTAAATGGAAAGTTCCAGGGACCTGATTTTTTGCATCAATATTGATTTGAAACTTCTGGCTTCAACACTCTACAAGGTTGATCTTTGAGATCATTTGATTGGTTGGTTGGTTGGTTGGTTGGTTGGATTTTTCGGCATGTCATTGGGTCATTTTATGCTGAAAACTTTTTGTTTTATTCATTCTTGATAGGTACTCAATTTTTCTTTTTAAACTCATTTTTTAACATATTTTTAGAACTCATTTTGTTTTATTTAGCCCATAGATGGGACCCTAACAGGTACTACCACTTCGGGTCAGAGTGGACCTGGGAGTAATGGGGATGAATAAGTACTCCACATTCCTCAGAGCTCCAGTACTGGAACTTCACCATCAGATAGAATTTAATGTCATACTCAGGACAATAAGAACCTCAGCCACCACCTTCAATCACATATAGGGTTGGGGCTTGCCATAAGGATAATAGGGTTGGGACAATCATATAAGTGCTAGGGCTTGACATGACCAGCCAATTAGTCAGAGGGGGGCTCTCCAACCACCTGTCTAACCTAAGTAAGTAGCCAAAGTGGAGTGTTGCATGTCATGAATTGCTCAGCCACCAGGATTCCACTTTAAGCATCACAGGTTGTCACCCACAGCCAACAGTTACCATTTAGCTTTTTCTGCAAGCGTTTTACTAGAGTCCAAGTGGTGCAGTCATACGATAGTACTGACACATTGCAGTGTCAGTACTAGTGTATGGGTACACCACTTGGATTCTTCCAGCTTGGAGGAATTCACATTTCATCTTTTCACAGCGATCAGATTTCCATACTTTACTTATGCGTATGTTGACATCATTTTTAATAGACGAGATTGTGTATACTGATGTATAAACAAATGTGACACAATTTTTAAGCAGAATAAGGCTGGTTTGAATGCAGTTTTCCTTCTCCTAGACTGGTTGCCTAACCATGTCACTTTAGCCAGAAAATTTACCATGAGGAAACCAAACCTTCCCTGGAGTTTGGAATTGATGCCTAGACAGAATAACATAAATGACTGTGAATGACATAATTAGTAAACTTGTGAAAGCAAAGAGTATTGTTTATGCATTTTAACCTAATATATATCTAAATTGCATGATACAGGTTTTCCACAAAGTCCGTGTGCACTTTAAAATTAGAAATTCTTTTAAAGTGCACACGGATTTTACGGACACATTGTCTATGTCATGGGAATTGTGAGTTTGAGAATGGTTGTAATTAATAGACCGTATGTTATAGGTATAACAGTGAATTATTTTGTCACATTGGGCATATAAGGTTAACAAGTGCAACTCCTGAAATCTGGATAAGACAATGTGTCTCTAAAACTTATCAGTTTCACCAGTGAAATTAGATAAATACTAGCAGGACCTGTGGATATATCACAGTATGATAATTTAATTATTACAACATTTGATATGTTTATTTTAGCTCAGTTGGTAGAGCACTCACCTAGGAATTGCAAATAATCTAGGTAAAATAGAACATTAGGTTTATAAGTTCAAAAAATTCACTCTGAATTGTCTAATTGGACACATGGCACAATGGATATAGGCTGTGGGTTCAATCCTGGCCAAGGGCAATATAGAATAATTAACACAGTTTAACACTCATACCCGGTCATAGTTAACAGAATGAGAACAGTCTACCCCAGTGAATTGAATAAAGGGTTTAGTTTGAAGTTCAGTGAAGACTCCTGAGTTCAACAAGAAGGTTCCCAAGTTCAAAAAGAAAGTTCCCGAGTCCGATAAGAAACACCTGAAGAAGGCTGTAGGGCTCATCGGCTGAAATGTTGTGTAGATAACAATAAAGATGAGTACAATAGTCCGAATAATCCAAATAATACACATTTTGTACCTTATCTTCTTTTTTCTAAGCAATGCCAAGTATCCTTGCTAGCCTTTAACTATTGGTATTTTACTATCTTACTGTAATTCTCTCCTATCAGATTATCTTGCAAAGCTAGTTTTTGTTTTTGTAACCTTGACAAACATACTCAGTGAGAAACCTAGAGAAGTTAGTGTTATGGTGTGTGAGCTATAGTTTCAATGTGTAACGGTAGTCTTCGTAAGTTTGTTGGTTTGGAAACCACAGATTGTTGCTAATAATTTGTCATAATTGAACAAACCTGTACACTTGTTGTTTAAGCCTGTGTGTTATAAGATAAATTCTCGCATAGATATCTATACTAAAGCAAGGCACGTGGTGTAGTGGATAGAGTCAACCAGAGTTCAAATCCGGGATGAGACTGTTTGCATTTCACATAGCACTAATACCCTTGGGAAAGGTATGCATCCAACTACTTTCCCTCCAGTTATGGGTAAATAGTAGGGCAGACTGTGATCTTTAATCTTGGCTAGGTAACTAGTCTAGGAGAAGGAAAACTGAATTCAAACCTGTTAAAGTCCACTTAAGAAAACAATCGTGTCACATCCTGCTCATGTGGAGGGGCTGGTATATATATATATATATATTATATATATATATGATTGAAAAGAGATTTAAAAAAACAAATGTAAATAGTATGCTGACAGATATCTGTTTCGACCTTTTACAAAATGGTCTTCTTCAAGAACAACTATATCTATGAAAGAAAGAAGGAGGAATAGTTAACCATTTGGCATGAGAGGTTCAAATAACATGCCAAATGGTTAAATATTACTCCTTCTTTCTTTCATCAATATAGTTGCTCTTGGAGAAGACCATTTTTATAAAGGGTCGAAACATATCTGTCAGCGTACTATTAACATTTGTTTTTTTTAAATCTCTTTTCAATCATACTGTCGGAAGGGGCCGGGTTAGCTCAGTAGGTTCCTAGTTCGATACCGGTCCCCGCCAACTCAGCGTATGAGTAGCACAGGGATCTGTGCGGTAAAGTAAGGAGCTGATGGTAGGTGTGGCGCTCCACCTCAGATGCTAAAACAATCTCCTTGGTCTAGCACTATTGAAAAGGGGATAGACTCCATCGCTGACTGGCTGATACCGACTTTAGGCCGCCCCGTCGACTTTACTTTTTTACTTTATATATATATATATATATATAAATCATTAAAATGCCTATAACACTTTTCCTACCAATTCTCCTCCTTCCAGCCCCAACCCCTTAATATAATTTCTATGAGTTCCCCTCCTAGTTACTCTCACTACTACTAACTTGAAAAAAACTGGAACACAAACACATCACCCTTGATGATGGCACTTCAAAGTGCAAAAGTACTTGGGATAAAAAAATTTGGTGGGTTAATCCACGGATTCCATCCAATGTAAAAAAGTTGGTCAGAAAGCTTGAAAGATCGTTAATAAAATTGTTGTTAAACTGGAGATGTGCTTTTGTTTAATTCTACATGTATACATATATATATATATATATATATGAATGTATATATATATATATATATGTAATATATATATATGTACACACAAAACGGTTCACAATCAATTAACAAGAACAGTATTTATTCACTGAGCAAAATTAATAGAGCAGAAATAACAGAAGATACAAAGAAACTTATACAAATAAAGATATCTCCCGATTCACAAAATTCAATAAACTCAATACACCTCACTCACCAACAATACAGAATGTTAACAAGTTCACCCACTGGATGTTGATAGAGACATGGCTTTTGGCTAAATGAAAACCTCTTCGGTGCGTATAAGGATCGATGCACGCGGGAATCTTGAAAAGAAATTATCAAGATAAAATAAGAATTTTCATTTTTCGACCAATCCGTGACGTTCGCGGTAAAATAAAAAAAAACAAAAGCTGATCCATTCCTCGACCCATTAAAAGTATATAACAGGCCAGGAAAACACCAACCAGATGTGGCCAGAGCCATGACTGCTGGCTAAATGAAAAAAACTTGTCTGTACACGTATGGATCGGGGCATGTGGGAATCTTGAAAAGTCGACCTGACTAAGTCTTAAAGGGGCAAACTACTACTACTAAGTTGACTACTATCCACACAATTGCCGGCCATCAACCACCAGCTCCCTACCAACATCAGACTTTTTGCCCACATCACTATCAGGGATGACTATCGCATTCCAAGATTCGAAACGTCATCACATTCGACCAACGTTGCTACCGATTTCAGCTATAAAGACCGTCTTTTCCACCCACTTCTTAGATATTACTAGCAACACTGCTAAAGTCTACAACCTTTACATTCCTTTTAATACAATTTATTGAAACTTACAACATGTGTTTGTTTTTCCTTTGCCACCAGACACTTACTACTAAGCACTTGATATTACATGTCCTAATATGTAGATAGTCTTTTATGCAGGTAAAATTATTGAGGCTGTTATTAAAAGGAGAAAGTTTTTTAAAAACTTACATGTAGTGCATGTATTCTCATTTGCTGTGCAACACAAGGTTGTTGTTGAGTAATGCTCTCAGGTGCTGTGCAACCAAGGTTGCTGGAGGCAAGAAGAGACACAAATTTGCATGTTACCTTGTTGAGGCTAAAATTTGTCATGACACCTAGTGCCTAATGGAAGAAACATGGAAAGTAATTGTGTAAAGTAAGGAATGTAATTCCTACACTAGTATCATGATCAGATAAATTCTTGTATCTTTTCTCATTTATTTGTCTAAATGTAAACAAATAACACTGTTTAGTACACACTGAGATTTATACAGTTCATAGGTTCACAAACTTTTGCTTGTTTTTACACCAATTCCTTTTGTATGACTCATAATTATTATGTTAAGCCTCGTTGATGGTTTTATTAAAACTGAAACGCTTTAGTGTTGGCTATCTGTAAGTCAATCTTTGACTTAATTTTGTTGTTTTTTTCAAAACTTTATAGTTCATTACAGTTCATAGAGTAAATTCAGAAACATGTATCCACCTAATTACAGACTTTTAGCTTGTGTAGTTAACTTATACAAGCTCAATATAAAAATAAAGAAACAGATTTCTCATCCAGTTGGTCCAAATCTGTAAGCTTGGTGTTTGCAACTACATCTACACATTATTTGTTTGTATATAAAAAAAAAAGAAGATATCATTGGATTGTACGCCTCGAGTTATACAGGAAACACTATTACTCATTATTTATATATATATTTTTTTAAGTGATGGTGATTCTTCTTGTGAGACATGTCCGATTGATATACATGCAAAAAACAATGACGTCATCTTTTGAATAGATCTAAAAAAGTTCTTCGACGCCTTGTTGATCAACAGTCAAAATATTAAAAATTTCCCAGGTTGTATCATCACAACACTTGGATACACTAGGAACACGTGAGGAAGACTGGAAGATACAGCAACTGAAACGTTGTGTTTGTAACTACCACAATAAAGATGAGGTCAATAGTCCGAAGAATCAAGATAATTTACATCTACAGATGTTTACAGCACTTCAGCCACTTTTTCATTCAGATGAGTGAAGCCACAAATTCCACTTTTTTTTCATTGGATGAAGTGGACCCATGCATCAACCTGACATAGTAAAGTTTTTTAAATCCTTTCGTTCATATTCTCATCAATTGTTAAGTGAAAACTGCATTGCAGTTCTATTGTTTTTTCATTTCCAATTTTTACTAAAAATGTATTCAGTTGGGCTTAGAACATGTTGACTGTATCCTCTGCAGAGGGGTAAGAAAAAAAAGAGCTGTCCTAGGTATGACACGAAACTGCATCTGGTGGTGAAACTCCAGTTTTGGGGAGTGTGGAGTCCTCCTTCATTGGCATTACTCCCAGGTCCACTCTGACCTGGAGTGATAATATTTGTTAGAGTCACATTTATTGGTCAAATAGATCTGTTTAAAAAAAAACCCACCTCCAAGTGACATTCTCCAGTGGACATGGACACACTAGTGTTAGTCAACCAACAAAAAAAACCTTACATACAATAGCTATGTGTAGACACTGGATGCCATGCTGTGGAATTGCCTGGTGCGATGACTGGTTAGGGACAGGTTATGAGAGAGAGAGAGAGAGAGAGAGAGAGAGAGAGAGAGAGAGAGAGAGAGAGAATCATTGGAATATGTTTTGTTAGCACAACTTGATGATGTTAGTTATGTCCAACATATCTAACTTCGGTTTCAACCGGGGGGGGGGGGGCAGTGGCTTAGTCCCTTGACCGTACAAGCTAATATTGTTGATTACAGGCAACACCTGTCCCCTAGATTTAAAGGTGCAGGACTGGGTTTATTGCCCAGTGCCTGAGGCACCTCCCTTGAGGGCGAATGCCAACGGGATCAATACATTTTTTCCACCCACCACCTATGTCTCAGCTCGTGGGTGGTCCCACATTAATAGGGCCTTGTACCTAACCCGTACACATGGGGTACATGGTAAATATCTAGTTAAACATTTGTGTGAAGTTTATATGTGTCATTTATCAACTGCCTTCTCATGTAAATATTCTTATGTTCTACCAACCAAGAAAACAACGAATGCACAATGGACACACCTGTGTAATGAAAAAAAGAATTAAAACAAAGGATTACTACACTCTGGTTCACTTACCAAACAATATGCTTATACTATTTCTTAGCATATCCTAATTCTGTTATTATCTATACACAGGTCATCCCACTAAACTTAGCTATGTATTATAATTACTTCATTGAGAACTATATTTCTTAACTATTATTCTTTCTACAGCTAGTGCCAACATGTTATAACTCCTGTTCGTAGAACTTAGAATACACTATTATGCCTCCTTTATGTCTTCTCACATCAACCTTTAAAAAGATATAAAATATCTTTGCACAGAACATCTACACTATTAAGATAATATCTATATACAGCTGAAGCTGTTGGCCGTGGGTGGCGGCCTGGGATACTTAAGGATAGAACCCTGGTGGCTGAGCAGTCCATGATATACAGTACTCCAATTTGGCCCTTACTTAGGATACACGGGTGGTTAGAGAGGCTCCCTCCAATCAATCAGCTGGTCACATCAAGTCCTAGTACCTATATGATTGTCCCAACCTTAGTGCCCTTATGACATCCCCCAACTCTTTTCATCAAATATGTGCTAGAAGGCGATGCCTGAGGGTCTTCATGTCCTGGGTATGACATTAAACTCTATATAAAAAAAGGGAGAGAGTTAAATGAAGATTATTATGCTTTTTATATATCAAACTATTTTGCTATAGTTGTTAAGTAAACATATCAAACGTTTTTATAATTAAATTATCATATGGTGGAAAATGGAAAATGGCCGCATCCCAAAAGATCTTTTGTACAGCGAATTAGTAAAAGGCTCCTGATCGGTTGATAGACCACGCCTACGATTTAAAGATGTCTGCAGGAGAGTCATGAGGATATGCCATATTGACACAAATGCATGGGAGGTAAATGCTTAACATTAAGCAAGGCACGGAGAGGGGTGAAGCAGAGAGGAGAGTAGCCTCGACAGCAAAGAAAGCCAGAAAGAGGGAGAAAAGACAGCAGCCCCAGAAAGCATCACAGTTTGTGTGCATTCAGTGCACAAAAGACTGTCATTCAAGAATTGGCCTGCAGAGTCATTTGCGCAGATGCAGATAATTTTTTTTTTTTTGTACACGACGCCATCGTCCTTAGTGGATGGAAAGGAGCCAACACTCATACGGTGGTATATTCACAGGTTTTGCTAGTTTTATCTATTTCCTTAAAACCTGATAAAATAATTGTCAAGATTTAGTTATTGGTCTTAGCTTAAGTGATCTAAAAGTATGGCAAATCAAATTGCTTTTATGATGATAGAAGAACTCAAAGGAATCAAGTTTAATAAATACAAAGAAATTTAAGCCCTATCAGCTGGGGCTTTAGAATACACTGACTGCACCGACTAAATAGTAATTACGCAACCTTACTTGTAATTATGGAACCCTGATGGCTGAGCAGTCCATGACATGCAACATTTTGGCCATTACTTAGGCGAGACAGGCGGTCACAGAGGCCTCCTATCAACAATTGACTGGTTATGTCAAGCCCTAGCACCCATATGATTGTCTCAACTTAGTGCCCTTATGGCAAACCCCAACCCTTTTATCATATATGTGCTAGAAGGTGGTGGCTGAGGGTCTTATTTTCCTAGGTATGACGTCAAACTATCTGATGGTAAAGTTCTAGTTCTAGAGATCTGGAGAATAGGGAGTACCCCTTCATCACCATTACCCCCAGGTCCACTCTGACCCAGAGTGGTAAACCCTATTAGGATCCCATCTATGGGTTAAATAGAAAAAATATGTTTATACAAAAAATTTAAGAATGAATTTATTTCAAAACTTTGTTGGCATTAACTCACCAAGGTTAATATGCCATAAAACAAAACAAAGAAATTTAGGTAATTCCATGTCAAATCATTCAGGCCATGTCATTCACCCTTTCAATTTTTCTGAAATTTTGTCCAAGTTTGGCTTATGATAAAGTTAGACAATCCCCAAAATTTGAACTTCCAAGTCTAAAAATTGGTGGAGCTATGTCGATTTTTAGCTCTTCAAATTAGAGGGGTGTTCGCAAAAAAAGGCTACTTTTTGTAACCTATTTTTGTCTGTAAAATGAGTTCTAGAGCTTCTCTACTACTAAACATTGGTTTATAAAATGCATTTTTGCCCAAGGAATCCAAAAATACTCAACACCTGGAAAAAATTGAAGGGGTGGGTGACAATTTTACTTTTTCTGGATGACTGGACATGGAATTACGGTAGTAAGGTAGACTACTTTCTGATGCTTTAAGAATTGGTGTAACTTGGGAAAAAGAAAGACATATAAAACCCTTTCTTTGTCTTGCTTTTTGAAGAAATTCTACTTGCTTTAGAATTATAGCATGCTGAAATTGACATCAAAATGTTATAAACATCAATGAAAGAGCGATTTCTGCATTCACTACAATGGCTTGCAAAAAGGATGACTTTGCTTGGCAGTGAATTGGCATATTTCAAAATCTTTGTCAAGATCATCCAAGTTGGTCTGGTTACACGCAGTTGGTATCTGAAGGTGAATTCCCTGGACCAACAGAAACGTTTCTACTCATTATCTACCTGAAGTCAACGGATTGTTTATTCAGCAGCAAGCATAATTGTTGAATATAGTAACGCCGTGCATTACTTTCGACCAGCCTCTATGGCTTAAAGCAGTCGAAATAGCTCACTCCAAAAATGGATGTGGTGTGTCACTTAGGAGGCTTTCATATGATGATAAGTTTCCTTGGAAGCATTGATCCCCATAAATGGTTAAGGACTGCAAAAGTTGCTGGAAACATGCTACGGTACAAATTCTGTTGACCATATGCTTAGTGGAAAGTCAGTGTCGAGAGACCTGAACGTCATTTGGTGTAAGTGCAGTTCATCATCCTGTAGTTCCAGTTCATGCTCATGTTGAAAATATGGACTGCATTGTGTATTGGCCTATCTTCATCGTTCTGGTGAGAAATGTGAAAATACCAGGGAGCAGAAGAAAGTTAAAGAAACTGCCTATTCAGATGATACTGAGTTTGATCAAAATATTTTTCACATTTTTGAAGTTTAGACGCAGTGTTTGTTTTTATTGAGTTTGAAAGTGGACACAGCGGTTTAACCATTTAGTGCATTTTTATCAGCTTTATATGAGGTTTATATTGGATTGACTGACTGCCTCTTTAGCATGCCATTCTTTTTTACCTGGTTTCACTAAGACTCATATTAATATGATGAAACAAATACAGATTACCATTTTTTTCGCCACAAAAGCCATAACTCGAGGCCACAGCAACATTTTTTCTATTGCTTATAACTCAGATCTACTTTCGGAATTTATTGAATTGACTGTGATTTAAAGTGCAGCAAACACACTTAAACCCATATCTGTTCTTATACAGTTTTATTAGGGTGTGGGTAAAACCTGGGGTACCTCGTGTGGGGCCCCACGTGGGGTGGTCTGTGGGGTACCTAGATAAAGTGCTGACCAGGAGGGAATCACCTTGATTCGTTTGCAACCGGTCTGCGTTGATGCATATTTAGAACTCAGGCAACCATATGGGAAGCCAATCGTAATAACAATTTGCCTTTTTTGTTTCTCAAATCTTGAGGAAAATTATTTGCATCATGTGATCAAAAGAAAATTTGATGACTTTGCTTGGATTTGCCCAAACTTGCCCTAATTTGCATAGACGGACAAAAAATTCTCATTACTTACAGACAGTTCTTATTAGTTTTTTAGGCGATCTTATGATATTTTCATAATTTTTTACTTAAGTTCAGCAGAAGCATTTTCCTCATTTTAGCCAAATATCTAAGAAATATCGAGCTTTTTGAAATCTCAATAACTTGTTTTCCTGTCGTCCACTTTAAGAGGATTTTGGATATGTTATTGTAGACTATATGTCCTTTACTTGGTGTAAATTTTAGTTTGGCCTTGTTTTTTTCCTGGTCGAAACCTATTTCTACTGGACCATTATTGTTATATCATATGAAATGTTGCCTCATATAAAGAGGTTACATTTAATATAATAATTAGGTTGAGCATCATATTATTGCCATTAATTAGTGGTGGGATAATTAGTTATTCTATAAAAGCTTATAGTTCACAGCACAATGAGTCAAAATAATCAGTTTTTTTGTTTGACTGAAAATGACTTGTTAAATTGTTGATAGGATAATGAATAAAACCAGCAGGACCTTTAGATATACAACAGTATAATGATTTAATTATTACAAAGTGCTGATATGTTTACTTAAGAGCTATTGCAAATACTTCAATATGTAAAAAGTATAATAATATTGATTTAACTCTCTCACTCTTTTTCTTTTTTCTTTCTTTCTTCTTTTCATCTTTTCATTATGTTCAATTAAAACAGATTAGTGTTATCACTCACCTCCTCTCTCTATCTTTCCCCTACTCTCTTTCTTTCTTTCTTTCAAATAAAAATGGAATGGTTCATTATTTAGCTGAGGTGACGACACTCATAAGAAATAAAAAGTTGGCGGATAAGCAACACCATATAATCAGAATTTATATTTTTGCATTTCATCTCGGACAGTTTGGATGGTCCTCATTTTTAAACAGAAGGTGTTGCAAGATGATAACAGTCAGAAATTAAGGAACTAGCATATTAATATGAATAAAATTGTTTACTGAATTTTGTAGTTTCATTTCATGTGGCAAAGCTAAATATGCAGCAATACGGGATATAAATAGACAATTACACACACACACACACACACACACATACTCACACACACAAAACACACACATACATGCATACACACATTAGATGTGTGCAAAAGTATACAGCATTTTCTTTAAATACAAAAAAAAAATCCTACTCAGTATTTAATTTTCAAAAAAGAAAGTTCTGGAAACTTCTATTGCACTCAATATTTTCCTAGTTTAAACTTCTATATGCACTCAATATATTTTCCTAGTTTAGTTAACTTATACATTGTAAAATATATTAAATTTACTAGCAAGAATATGCATCCTCTGGTGTTAAGTATTTAAAGTTTTAATGTATAAAATATATCAAATTAGAAAGACTTACAAAATTAAATAAAAATGCATATAAAAAAGATTACACTTTTTTAATCATATTCAATTGGTTTCTATATAAAATCATTCATAGGATTGATTTTAATAAATTGGAGAATAAAATAATAATATTAGAGATCAATAACACCAAAAAATTATGTATTAAACCCTGTTTGTTAAAACCAGTATGCAAATTAAAACCACTCCATATATTATGTAAACCTTTATTTCTTATGATATATAAGACACATGCAGGGTTTTAAATACACTAATAACAAAGAGCTGTTTTTGAGGCAAATCTAACTCAGATTTTCATAGAGTCATCGTTAAAAAATTAGATTTATTCTATGTATTAATGATTTTGATTATGACAAAATGAAATACTCATTGATAAACTTAACAATTCCTGAGGTATTGTGACATAAGCAATGACATAGTTTTGGTTACAGACAGTCAAGAATCTCCATATAAATAAGATGGCACAAAACATACATCTACACATTAAAATATATGTGGCTTAGGAAATTAGTTTAAATAATTGAATGATTCTGATTGCTTAACACTTATAAAGTAATGTACATTTTTTAAATGAAACTGATAACAAAGAGTCACTTGTAAAAAAAGGCAAATGGTATTAAACAGTCAGTCCTGTTAGCTGTTTAACAATATGGGAAAATGACATTTAGAAACAGTTACTAGTTCAAAATATAGTAACACAACTGCATATTGTTTTGGAGAATAGCTCAATAGTTAACAATTGGATCTGCTGATATAAGGATTATATTCAACTTAAAAGATTAACAGTAAAACATGATTGCAAAAGAAAATGAGAAATTAAAAATGGTTAAATAATATAAGAAGAATGAAGAACTAAAAGAGTGGGTAATTATAAGGGGTAAATAACAATGAAGAATTGAAAAGGGGTAATAAAAAAAAAAAGTATGAGGATTAAAAAGGTTAATAAAGAAGAATGGGTAATTAACAGTAAAGGGATAAATAGCAACAGAGAAATGAGGAACTAAAAGGGGTAGATAAAAGAAAAAATAAGGAGTTAAAGTTAAAAAGGGGTAATAATAAAAGGATAATGAAGAATTAAAAAGAGGTGAATAACAAAATAAAAAAGGTAATTAAAAGGGGTAAGTAACCAAAAAAAAGGAATTACAGAGGGTAAATAAACAAACAAAAAATAAAAAACAAAAAAAAAAAACACAAAACGAATGGGGAACTAAAAAGTGGAAAATAACAAAGGACATGGGGAATTCAAAAATTTCTGTAAAGAATTAGAAAACTGCAACTTGATTTCAAAATTAATTAGGAAAAAATTGTACCAGTATTGATTATGTAAACAGCATGCATTCCTTGATATTTTTAAAATAAATTAGATGATGCTTTTTGTAATTGGTCTTTTTATACCCCCCCCCACCTCCATTTCTATTTCAATGCTTATATTATTCCAATAAAATTCAAAGAAAATTAAGCTTTTTAACTATTACTCATTAATAAGAAAAAATTATTGAATTATATGAAAGAAACTGTCTGAAAGTTAATCATATAATACCAAAAGCATAACTCTCTCTAATTTTCAAGTGTCACATCCTAAAATAAAGCAATTCTCATTATGATTCATGACCCTTTTTCATCATGGCTAAAAGTAGAATAGAAAAATTATTTTTAAAACTATGTTTTTTCATCATAGATAAAATAATAGACAATTTGGAGCTGTACAGGCTCCTGAATGCCTACTCTTAGAGGCACACTTGTTGTAATGGTTATTAGTTAAATTTGATCCATTCAAAAATTTATAAATGCTATAACAATATATCTAAGGTGGTGGGGTTGTCTCCCTTCGTTATGCAATTCCTTTTCAAACCAACAATTTCAAGCTCGCAATTTTTGGCAGCACCGAATGAAGATAGAAATCTTACCTCTCTTTTGAACAGCATGCTATGGAGTTGTATGTAAAATCATTACTCCCATTATTCAGCAGATAGAAAGGGCCTCGTAAGTACGATAACATACCATAATACTTTTACCAAGGACTCATTAAGTGGACTTGTATTTAATTTATATTTATATATTGATATTTGCCGCAGACATACTCATGTTGCAAGAGAAATTATAAAGGTATATTTTCTTGTATGTATAAATGGTAATAAATACAGTGTTATTTGAAATTCCCAAGTTGTTATTCATATATTTCTTGATTATAAATTCACATTCACAGTTAAACTCAGCACATTCCTCCAAATTCTACAGGAATGCCAATAAAATCAGGGTAAAAATGTTTGATAATGAATTGTTAATTCATGATTATTAATTTGACATTATACATTGTTTAAAATTTCAAAATGATTGCTTTTTAAAACTGGTAATCCATACTGATACAGCCGCTATTGGCTGAGGTTTTAGAATATATCAACAGCACACTGTTGAGGTAAGACCCCTCCCCCAATGAGACTAACTGTTGGCCATGGGTGGCAACTGTGATCTTAAGGAGGACCGCTGGTGGCTGACAGTTTCATGACATGCAACCACCCATTTGGTCCTATTTAGCTAGGCAGGCAGTTAAGAGAGGCCCTGAAATAATTGGCTGATCACGTCAAGCCCTAGCACCTATATGATCATCATTTTTACTATTTTTATCAACTATCCTATAGAGGCTATTCAGTGATGCCAGCGATCTAAAAGTTTAAAAATAATCTATTTATATTTGTATTTATATAAGATTGATAAAAATTATTTTTCTATATATTTTGTTTTATCTTTATTCTTTATATATCTTGTTTGGCCACCTCAATGGTGTAATGGTTAGCAAGCTAGATTTGCAAAATCCTTATTAGTGGGAACCATTCTGGCCTTGCTTAGTATAATAACTAATATATTCTTGTTTTTAGTTGTTTATTTTATTATTTTTTTTTTTCTTTTATTTGTCTTTTATTTGTCTTTTTATTTGTTTATATTATGTTTTATCTTTCATTTGCTTCTATTTTTTTAATCATTTTTTTTAATTATTTTTACATATATCATTGGATTTATACACTTATTTATATTTTCATTTTGTTTTTATTAGTGACAATGAAGAGTAAAATGAGAAAAAATAGGGTATGGATTTTAATGTGAAATTTGGTCTTTGCTGTTTCTGCATTTTTTTTTTTTGTTGTAAAAAGGACATGCACTCGGTTTGTTTGTACAAACAAACTACATACGATAGACATACA
This sequence comes from Doryteuthis pealeii, assembly GCA_023376005.1. Lineage (NCBI taxonomy): Eukaryota > Metazoa > Mollusca > Cephalopoda > Myopsida > Loliginidae > Doryteuthis > Doryteuthis pealeii. The sequence continues at coordinate 36,277,163 of CM042137.1, read as the reverse complement.
GAATCTTCTTATATATATGGAGAGAGAGAGATTGGATGGCTGTGTTCTTTAGTCCTCCACTGTTGTTTTATATCTGATTACTGATTCATAACAGTCTAATTAGAATTTTAGAACTATTTGGTGACTGTGCTCAGAAAGTGAAAAAAAAAGGAAGGGAAAAAGAAAAAAAGAAAAGTAAAGAGAAAAGGAAAGAAAAGAAAAAGGAGAGAAAAAAAAAAAAAAAAGGAGAAAAGGAGGGAAAAAAGAAAAAAAAGAAAGGAAAGAAACAGAGAAAAAAAAGGGAGGGAGAAAGAGAAGGAAAAAGGAGGAGAAAAAGAGAAAAAAAGAGGGAGGGAAAAAAAAAGAAGAAAGAAAGAAAACAAAGAGGAAGAAAAAAGGGGAAACAAGAAAGGAAAAAAAAAAAGAAAAAAGAAAAAAGAGAAAAAAGAGAAAGAAGAAAAGAAAAAGAAAAGGAAGAGGAAAAAAGAAAAGAAGAAAGAAAAGGGAAAGGGGAAAGGAAAAAAAAAAAAAAGAAAAAGGAAAAAAAAAAAGGAAAAAGAAAAAAAAAAAAAAAAGAAGAGGGAGGGAAGGAAAAAGAAAAGTGAGGAAAAGAAGAAAAAGGAAAAGAAAAAAAAGAGAAAGAAGGAAAAGGAAAAAAGGAAAAAAAAAAAAAAAGGAAACAGAAAGAAGAGAAGAAAAATAGGAAACAAAAAACAAAAAAAAGAAAGAAAAGAAAAAAAAAAGGGACGAAGGAAAAAGGAAAAAAGGAAAAGGAAAGGAGAAAAAGAAAAAGAAGGAAAAGGAAAGAAAAACAAAGGGAAAGAAGGGGAAGAAAAAAAGAGAAAAAAAAAAAAAAAAAAAAAAAAAAGAAAAAAAAAGGAAGAGGGAGAAAGAAAGGGAGAAAAAAAAAAAGGGAAAAAAAAAGAAGAAAGGGAAAAAAAAAAAAGAAGAGGAGAAAAGGGAAGAAAGGGGAAAAAAAAAAAGAGAAAAAAAAGGAAAAAAAAAGGAAAAAAAAAAAGGAAGAAGAGGAAAGGGGGAGGGAGAAAAAAAAAAAAAAAAAAAAGAAAAGGAAAAAATAAAAAACAAGAAAAAAGGAAAAAAAAAGGGAAAAAGATTAAAGAACAAGGAGAGGAAAAAGAAAAGAGAAAAAAGAAGAAAAGAGAAAAAGAAGAAAAATAGAAAAGAAGAAAGAGAAAAAAAAAAAAGAAAAAAAAAAAAAAAAAAAAAAAAGAAAAAAAGGAGATAAAAGAAGAAAAAGAAGGATAAAGAAAAAGAGAAAGAAAAAAAAAAAGAGGGGGGAAAGAAAAAAAAAAGAAAGGAAAAAAAAGGGAAAAAAGAGAAGAAAAAAGAGGGAAAAAAGAGAAAGAAAGGGAAAAAAAAAAAAGGAAACGAAAAAAAGAAGAAGGGAGGACCAATAGAAAGAAAAAAAAAGTAAAGAAGAGAAAAAAAAGAAAAAAAAAAAAAGAAAGGAAAGAAAAAAAGGAAAAAAGGGAAAAAAGAGAAAAAAACCCAAAAAAAAGGAAAAAGAAGAAAAACAAGAAAGAAAAAAGAAAAAAAGAAAAAAAAGAGAGATAAAGGAAAAGAAAAAAGAAAAACAAAAAAGACAAAAACAAAGAAAAGAAAGGAGGAGGAAAAAACAAGAAAGAGAAAAAAAGAATAAGAGAAAGAGAAAAAGGGGAGAGAGAAAAAAAAGGAAAGACAGAAAAGAAACCCAAAAAAAGAAAAAAAGAAAAAAAGAGGAAAAAAAAAGGAAAAAAAAAAGGAAATAAAAGAGAAAAAGAAAAAGAGGAAAAGGAAAAAAAAGAAAAAGAAAAAGAGAGAAAAAAAAAAAGAAAAAAGAAAGTTGAAAAAAGAAAGAAAAAAAGAAGGAAAAAAAAGGAGAAGGAAGGGGGAAAGAAAACAAGGAAAAAAGAAAGAAAAAGCCAAAGAGGGAAAAAATAAAAAAAAAAGAAAAAAAGAAGGAAAAAGAAAAGAGAAAAAAGAAAAGAGGGGAAAGAAAAAAGAAAGAAAAAAAAAAAAAAATACCAAAAAAGAAAGAAAAAAAAAAGAAAAAAAAGGGAGAGAGAAAAAGAGAGGTAAAAAAGAAAAAGGAAAAAAAAACAAAAAAAAGGTAAGGAAAGAAAAAAAAAAAGAAAGGGAAGGAAAAAAAAAGGAAAAGAGAGAAAAGAAAAAAAAAAAGGGAAAAAAGGAAGAAGAGGAGGAAAACAGGAGGGGGAAAAGGGGAAAAGGGAAGAAGAGAACGAGGGAGGAAGAAAAAAAAAAAAAAAAAAAAAACAACCAAAAAAGAGGAGAGGAAGAGAAAAAAAAAGAAAAAAAAAAAAGGGAAGAAAAAAGAAAAAAAAGGGGGAAAAGGAAGAAAGAGGGAAGAAAAGAAGAAGAGGAGAGAAAAAGAAAAAAAAAAAAAAAAAAAGCGATAAAAAAGAAAAAAAAAAAGAAAAAAAAAAAAAAAAAGAAAAGGAAATAAAAAAGAAAAAAGACAAAAGAAAAAAAAAAGAAAGAAAAGGGGAGAAAAAAAAAAGGACTAAAAAAAAGGGAAGAAAAAGGAAAAAAAAGAAAAAAAAAAAAGAAAAAAAAATTAAGGGGGGAGAACAAAAAAAAAAGAAAAAACACAAAAAAAAGGAGGAAAAAAAAAAAAGGGGAAAAAAGGGAAAAAAAAGGAAAAGGAAAAAAGGAAGGAAAAGGAAAAAAAAAGGAGGGAAAAAAAAGGGAAAAAGAGAAAGAGAAAGAAAAAAAAAAGAAAGAAATGGACAGAAAAAAGAAGAAGAGAAAAAAGAAAAAAAAAAAAGGAAAGCAAAGGAAGAGAGAAAACGTAAAAAAAGGAAAGAAGAAAAAAAAAAAAAGAAAAAAAAGAAAAAAGGCCAACGGAGAAAGAAGAGAAGAGAAATCAGGAAGAGAAGGAAAAAAGAACCAAAAAAAAAAAAAAAAAAAAGAAAAGAAGGAAACAACAGAAGAATAAGACAAAGAAAGAGGGAAGATAAAAAAAAAAAAAAAAAAAGAAAAAAAAAGAAAAGAAGAGAAAAGGGAGGAAAAAAGAAGGAAAAAAGAGAAAAAAAAAGCAAGGGGAAAAAAAAGGGAGAGAGGAAAGAGGAGAACAAAAAAAAAAAAAAGAAAAGAGAAAAAGTAAAAAAAAAAAAAAAAAAAAAAAAAAGAAGATAAAAAAAAAAGAAAAAAAGAAAAAGGAGAAAAAAAATGGAAGGAAGAGAAAAAAAAAAAAGAAAAAAAAAAGGGAAAAGAGGGGAAAAAAGAGAAAAAAAGAAAAAAAAAAAGAAGAAGAGGAAGGGGAAGGAAAAGAAAAGAAGAGGGAGGGGAAAAAAAAGGAAGGAAATAGAGAAAAAAAAGGGAAAAAAGAAGAGACAGAAAAAAAAAAAAAGACGGAGAAAGAAAAGGAAA